>SNSB01004421.1:1599444-1656776 GCA_012922965.1 Capreolus pygargus | reverse complement strand
CGCACACACACACACGTCACACACACGCCCAGCTCGCACACAAATACACCAGCCTCTCTCTGAGGTGAGTGGAGTTTGAATGGTAGGCGTTGTCGTCTTGGTCTGTACCATTTTCTCCTTCCCCGTAAATTAAAATCATTTCAATTAAGGACTGAGTGCGAGGTTTACACCTGCCCGTACATTAATCATTTCCAAACGCGTTGTCATTAGAAAGCTCTTACAAGATACCCGTCTGTTGGCATGCTGCTTGTTTGGTTTAATTGAGGTGTTAGGTGAGTTAGCGATGACATCACCGGAGAGAAATGGGTGAGCGGTTGGAAGTGGGTCCAGGCTTCCTCTCCGGAGAGAAGGAGCGCCCGGGGGCCTGGCGCTGTTCATCTGCTAAAGGTTTATATGTTCATGCAATTACAAGAAACCTCGAATGGGAAGCCTCCACACCCTTACGGCAGGCTCCTCCGTCAGGCTGAGCTGCTGCGTGGAGCACTTCACGAAACGCAGCGATCAGCAAGCCTGTGATGCTCATTACAGTCAGCCAGTTTCATCTTTTCCGCCACAACTCTCAAAGATCATCTTCTTGGGCTTGGTTTTCACAGCCTTATTTGTACATGGAGTTTATATCACTTACGTTTAAGACTTCAAACCACTTTGTCGTGTCCCGGGCTTTATATAAAACCGTGAACTGTACCATCCACGAGTGGAAGAAGCTTACATCCCACCACAACGGCCAGACGTCGCAGAACCTCACTGATGGGCAAGCCCCGACACTTCTCTGCCTCAAAGTCTCACATTTAGTGCTAAGAAGAAGATGCTCCAGGTTGTTGCAGGACATCCACTTCCGGGGGGCATCAGACATGTCCCCGGCCAGGACGGCTGAGCCCCACAGAGCTGAGGGTTGGAGGCAGGGGTGTCCCAGGGCCCACGGCCTCTGGAGGGGTGCCCTTACATCGCGGCTTAACAGAGGCTTGAGCTCAGCCCTGGAACCAAAGGCGGGGCTGCGGGGGCAAGGACTCAGGCAGTTCCAGCCAGAGTCTGGAAAGGATCCAGGCAGGTGGGTGGGCCGGGCCCTGCCCGACAGGGAGGGCGCAGGTGTGGTGCCCGGGGCGGCCCCCCCGACACCTCTTCCTAGAACCCTCCGTACCGGCTCCTCTGCTACGTCGTCAGAAAACAGGTTTCCTTCTCCCACCGTGGCTTTTCTCTGTGCCCATCTGCGTCCACAGATGAGGGGGCTTCTGCCCAGAGTCAGGACCCGAAGCGTGTGCGGCGGTGACCTGCGCTGCAGCGGGTGGCCGGGCTGAGCCTGCGGACCGGGTCCCTCTGTGCGGGCGCCTTGCGCTGCCAGGGGTCTGCGAGCTCCCAGAGTGTGCGCTGAGGGGCTTGTGGGGCTCGCGGGCCGGTCTACCCAGCGCCTTGCCTAAGCCGGCCTCTCCTGGGTCCTGGGGAGACAGCCCCCCACCACCCCACTCTGAGCCTGTAAGTTCAGGCGTCTCAGTCCCGGCCCTGAGGAAGGATCTGAGACGGGCAGGACCCTAAGCCCTCCCTGCCTCTCCTTCCCTCCCCACCTCCTCCGTGTCCAGCCCAGCTCCGAAGCTGCAGACTCAGCTCCCAGTGCACCTCACACGGCTTACTCCCCTCCCCACCTCCCGCCCTGGTGCCTCCTCGGTCCTCCCCACCTCCCACTGGGATCCGCGCACCCACCCGGGACTGTCCTCCTCGAGTCCACTCCTCCCCGCCCCCCAGGGCTTCTCCACCATGGTCTGAACGCTCTTTGACCTTGATGGTGTCTCCCGGCTGCTTCAAACTTGCAGTGGCCTCCGCACAATCCGGGCGAGGGGCAGACCTGAGCTCCACCCCAGGCCTCTGGGCTCCCGCCCCACAGCCTCCAGCCCCACCCGCAGGCCCAGTCCTGAGCTCCGGCCCCCTCCTCCCCTGTGCTCGCAGCTCCGTGTGGGGGACCTCCCTGGACTGGAATCAGGTTTTTTACTTTTATGGGTTCAGTCTTGGCGTAGCCCCTACTTCCAGGCTTGGACCCATGCCAAGGCTTCCTCTTGGCCATGTTTCCCTTCATTCTTTTCTCTGGTAGCTTCTTTCTTTCAGCAGACACATGTGTGCAACTACTAATTGTGTCTCCCTCATGTGCGAAGTAGGCTTGCAAACATACACTCACGCACAGACATGCACGCACAGACACACAGACTCCCCACCGGCCACTGCTGCCTGCACGGTTCTCTCCTCTTATTCCCACGCTTCCCATCTGCATGCCAGAGTTCCACCCCCGCAGATCAGCTGAATATTTGACAAAGGTCATCCCAACTTCCTAATCACCAAAGCCAACAGAGGCTTGTTCAGGTCTGGTTTTCAGTATGGATTTGCACCATTTGCCCTGCTCGCTCTCCTGGTCTGGAAGCCCCTCTGGTTTTCTGGGCACCCCTCCTGCCCTGCTCTGCCTCTCTCTCCTTTCCTGGACCCTCTTGGTCTCCCAGGGGGCCGCCCCTCTGTCCACACCTTGGTCTCCTCTGGCATCCCCGCAGGGCTCCTTAGGCCTCTGTCTGTTTCTCAGGGGCTGAGTTTCTTCCTGGGGGGTCCACAGGCAAGAGCCCATCCTCTCAGCTTCTCGCAGAAGGACGGAACGGGTCCAGATCACCGATGGAGCTGTGGAGTCAGGCAGAGAGAGGAGAGGTGCATTTCTTGAGGAAGAGGCAGGGAAGAGAATGGCGATGAGCCCCATGAGACTAAGTCCTGGAAGATGGAGGAGATACCCTCCCCGTGTGACTCACTGCCTCGAAAGGATGGAGGTCTCACTTTCCTGTTGCTGCCTTGGCCCATCGCCCCATGCTCCCCGCTTCACACAGCACCCATTCACCGCCTCATGGTCATCTGGGTCTTGCTCCAAGCCCCCCACTAGGTGAGGTCAAGGTGCCACTGGCTGGGCCTTTACGTGGAAGCTCTGAGGGGTGGTGTGCTTCCAGCTACATTCTGATGGTTGGCAGAATTCAGTTCCTTGTGGTTGTAGGACTGGGGCCCCATTTGGATGGATGAATGGTGGATAGATGATGAATGGATGATGGACGGATGGATGGATGGTGGATGGATGGATGGTGGATGGATGAGTGGGTAGATGGATGGTGGATGGGTTGATGGGTGGATGGATGGTGCACAGATGATGGATGGGTGATGGATGTATGAATGGTGGATGGATGGATGGATGGGTGGATGGTGGATGGATGGATGGATGAGTGGAGAAATGGATGGCGGATGGATGGGTGGATGGATGATGGATGGGTGGATGATGGATGGATGGGTGGATGGACGATGGATGGAGGGAGGGATGGATGGATGGATGGTGGATGGATGGGTGGATGGATGATGGATGGGTGGATGATGGATGGATGGTGGATGGATGATGGATGGAGGGAGGGATGGATGGATGGAAGGATGGGTGGATAGATGATGGATGGATGATGCATGGTTGATGGATGGGTAACTAGGCATGATGGATTTGAGGGTAACCCCAGAGGTATGACTTTTCCTTTCACACCGTGTGTCCTCAGAAGCCCTGGGAGAGGTCAGGCCCGCCCAGCATCACTGAACTGCTCCAGTGAACGCCTTGCCCCTGTGGACAGAGCGCAGTCAGGGGCTGTAGCCTCAGGAACTGGTCTAGTTTCTTTCTCCTCTAGGTTTCATTTGCTTGGACATCACTTGCTGTCCCACAAAACATTCTAGTTTGTAGGAGCCGCTGGGGGCCATCATGGGTTCTGGTGTGGACTAGGACTCCTGAATAGCAAAGATAGCCCAAACGTCACCCTCCTCACCTGAAGAGGACTCCCCTGGATGGGCTGAGAGCACAGTGCCCTGTGTGGGCTGTGGAGAAGGGGCCCCTGCTCCCGCCCATTCTCTGCACCAAGCCCAGCTTTCTTTTGGGTTCGTGGCTGGAGTGCATGTAGAGGTTGGCAGGCCACGTCCCCTGTGTAGGAATCAGGGGCCTCTTGGAGCAGCAGCCACATGCTCAGGCTGGGGAAGGGGCTGTGTTCTGGCCCAGCTGGCTGTGTGGTGATGGGCAAGGAGCCTAGCGTTCTCCCTGCAGGGAGGAAAAGTTGCCACCTCCTGATCTATGGTGACCGAGGGGCACGGTGCGTGTGAAGTCCTGTGTGTATAAAGCATCCATCAGCCAGCCCTCCTTAATCCTCCAGGAGCCAACAGCCACCCTGATCGTGAAACTGAGACCCCGGGATGGTCCTCAGAGGGCAGAGATTCAGGTGGGGAGGCTGGGCTCTCAGCCCGAGTCCACTCGCCTCCCACACTGTGTCCCTCCAGTGGTGAATTTGGGGGCGGAAGGAAGGAGTTAAGATTTTGCCTTTAAGATTAAAGTGGACACACACCTCTTCCTCCACTCCCCTTGGAAGAATTGAGGATAGTTACATTTTCCCGAAAGAGTCCTATTTAATGATGCTAGAAGGAGCCACTGAGAAAGTGATTCTGGAAAACATGAACATCATTAACACCGGCGGTTTCCAAGTGACGGTTTCGAAGCTGGGCAACTGGCTGCAGGTGTGAGGGTGCCCGTCCTCACCTTGTGCCTGACATGCTTCCCCTCTGGGTGCACTGAGATCACGCTGAGCCGTTTCCACTTGTCATCCCAGTTTCCTGACTCCACCACAAGCTTGTCTCAGGTGACTCTTGTCTGCCAAATCTCAGTTGTTTGGACCTTGTCCCACTCACGCCACCTGAGAACCTTCCAGAAAGCTCCCAGCTACACCTGGCTCCAGCTACACACAGAGGGCACGCCCCTCCCAAAAGCAAGAGAGAGGACAGGAAGCCAGCAGGGAAGGGTTGCAGGTCACGAGGGTCTGAGCCAGAGCGTGGGGGGCCTGGGGGATGAAGGCCCCTTCCTTCCTGGTCTCAAGGATGGAAAGTCAGACCCAGGCCCTGCAGAGCCTGCCGTCGTCAGACGTGGCCACAAGCTGACAGTGCTGTGTGATGCGGGGGGCGGTTTCCAAGCCTGCTGATGGACAGGTGGCCCCCACATCCTGTGTGGTTAAGTCCCCAGAGCTTCTGTGATCAAATGCCCGCAACTGCTCAGCTCCCAACAACTGCAATGTACTGTCTCCCAGGCTGGAGGCTGGAGTCTGAGATCCAGGAGTCCTTGGGGCTGGTTCCTCCCAATCTGCTCCAGGCCTCTCTCAGCTCTGAGTGGTTCCTGGCAACCTTGGGGGTCCGCAGTCCATGGCTGCATTGCCCCAAGCTCTGCCTTCTCCCTGTGTGTCTCCTGGCCTCTCAACCTTCCTACGAGGATCTCAGTCCTGATCAAGTAGGATCTCATCACTTGAGTTCATCTGCGATGGTCTTATTTCCAAGAAAGGTCACATCTGATGTCCCAGGTAGAGCTGATTTTGGGAGGAAACCCTTCAACCCACCACAGGTAGAGTCAGTAGAGTAATAGGATTATTCCTATGCAGATGATGACACTCTAATAGCAGAAAGCGAAGAGGAACTGTCTTCACTCGATGAGCCGCTTGATGAGGGTGGAAAAGGAGAGTGAAAAAGCAGGCTTAAAAGAAATTAAAAGACGCTTGCTCCTTGGAAGAAAAGCTATGGTAAATCTAGACAGCGTATTAGAAAGCAGAGACATTAGTTTGCCAACAAAAGTCCATATAGCCAAAGGCCCATATAGTCAAAGCTATGGTTTTTCCAGTGGTCATGTATGGATGTGAGAATTGGACCATAAGGAAGACTGAGCACTGAAGAATTGATGCTTTTGAACTGTGGTGTTGGAGAAGACTCTCAAGAGTCCCTTCGACAGCAAGGAGATCCAACCAGTGCATCCTAAAGGAAATCAATTCTGAACATTCATTGGAAGGACTGATGCTGAAGCTGAAGCTCCAATCCTTTGACCGCATAATATGAAGCTCTGACTCATTAGAAAAGACCCTGATGCTGGGAAAGATTAAAGGCGGGAGGAGAAGGGGGTGGCAGAGGATGAGACGGTTGGATGGCATCATCAACTGAATGGATACGAGTGTGAGCAAACTCTGGGAGTTGGTGATGGACAGGGAAGCCTGGCGTGCTGCAGTCCATGTGGTTGCAAAGAGCCGGACATGACTTAGTGACTGAACAACAGCAATGCAAACGACTCAGCACAACACTGCCTCGCATCGGGTAACTATTTCGGTGACTCACGCTAAACTGAACGGAAATCCTAACCGGATGAGTGAGTTGACGGTGCTCCATCGAGGTGCCCAGTAAGGAGCAGCAAACAGCATTAAGATGAGACTTACGGGGTGACTGTGTGTAAGGCTCATCACTGCGCGTGTGTATTGTGACGCTTGGAAGGTCTGGCCTCCTAGGGGATGTTCCGCCGGTGCCTGTTACAACTGGGTGACCTGAATCCACACACAGTTACAATCCAGCGCCAGCTGGAGAAGAGACCCAGGATGCGAGGAGCAGGCTTCCTAACCGCTCGGGGTCCCTGTGACCCTCCTCCAAGCCCCCCGCCCCGGTGCGGACGTGGCACATTTCTTCTGCTCTGCCGTTTCAGAAGGGCGGTTGTGAATGTGCCTGATGAGAGAACAGTGATCCCTTTGATTTTTATTTAGCATGTCTTCTACAAGGGCCTTTCTCCTTTTGGTTATTGAAATGAAATATTAATCGTCCGTCTGGGAAGATGCTTTCAACCCGCCTGTCCCCAGTTAGCACTTGACCTGCCGTCAGTCACCATCAGCACGGCGGCCCTGACGCTCCGCAGGCCCCCGCGGCAGCTGTGGTCCAGGCTGGGAGGCTCCAGGGAGCGCGGTCCACGGAGACGGTCCTGCGTGTGAGCCTCGGGGGAAAGGGGCGTGCCGTGTGGTGTGAAGGGACGGTGGGAGCTCAGATGCGGGTGCCTCACTCCAGTGAGACACGGAAGACAAGGCCACACCCCCAGTTAGCCGGTGCTGCAGAGGAGCCGGTTCCTTGGGGCAGCGTGGCACCAGTGCCCACCACTGGCCTGTGGGTGGGTGAGGCTGGCGCGTACTTGTATTTGAACATAAGGGTGGGGGTGTCATTTAATTTATAATGTGGCTTAATCAGGTCCCCTTGACTTGCTGCCAGAAATACTCTCATTTCCCTCCACAAGCTCACGCCTACAGGCAGTTAACCAAAGTATTTTATTAAGCAATTTCTAAAGCATTCTCAGCTTTTAAGAGTTTTCTCTCTCCATCTGTCTTTCAAGCACAGCTTCTGTTGAGACTGCCGGGCGGCGCCCTCTACTCGCCTTCTCAGAGTTTCTGAACACGCCACGCCCTCCCAAAGTTACAGGCTCCTAATGTACAACAGCTCTGCCATCTCTGATAACAATCAGACACAGTTTCCACACCAAGCATGACTTCAGGTTCTTCCTGTTTATTAATTAGCCTTCAATTTGTTCTCAGTGCCAATTTCAAACCTCCTTCATTTTCTACCCAGTCTTCCCCCCGCCCTTCACATCAATCAGCTCTTCCCCAGGTTTAATTAAAAGCACACACACAGGTCTGTGAGATACGCTAAGACACGCATGTGAGGGGAGGGAGAAGGTCGCCTCGGGTGGGACCCAGGGCACACCGTGAGCACCCAGCTTCGTTTGTAAACAGCGTTATTGATCAGAGGAAAGTCACAAGGCTGACCGAATGCAGGTTAAGTCAATCACCAGACCTCCGCAAACACTGAATTTCTAAGAGGCATTTCCAGACTCTGGAAAGTTCCCCTGCAACAATCAGGAGAGGTGGTGAGGAGCAATCTCTGCCATCCAGCTGCAGGGCACACTCAGAAAGCTGATCTTGTCTCTCTCCCCAGTTGATGTAAGCCAATTTATGAAGAAAGGATTTCACAACCTCACTGCTAAAGATGCGCCAGCAGCCAGCTCGCTGGCGTAGGAGGGAAGCCGGCTCTAGGAGATGGGTCAGGGCATGTCCTATTGCCTTGAGGCAGGCCCCGCTCCCTGGAGACCGTTGGGCAATGAGGTGAGAGATGTACTCTCTCCTGAGTTACCCGGAAGACTGCCCAGGGGCTGTGGGGAAAGTGCAGGAGCTGACAGATCATTATTCCGAGTGTCTCCTCAACTGCTCACTGAGAACTCTTTCTATAAACAGTGTGTGAGGGCTCAGTCACTCAGTCCTGTCTGACTCTGTGACCCCGTGGACTGTAGCCCACCAGGCTCCTCTGTCCGTGGGATTCTCCAGGCAAGAATTCTAGAATGGGTTGCCATGCCTTTCTCCAAGGGATCTTCCCAACCCAGGGGTCAAACCAGCATCTTCCGCCTCTCTTGCACTGCAAGCAGATTTCTTTACCAGGGAACCACCTGGGAAGCCCTCTGGAAATAGAGCAACCACTTCCCAATACTGGCGTGAAGAAAGTGCAGACAGGTCCAGGTCTGGGGTAGAGGGCGTTCCTTCCATTCACTGTAAAGGGAAATTCTACAATCGGTGGAGTTTAAAATAAACATACTAAAAATAAAATAAATAACAAAAAATAAAAGTAAACGTGCCAACCCCAGAAATTATTCACGTTCTTGAGAAAAGTGAAAGCAATCCATACATTATTTGTGATTAAATCTAGAAATTATTCAAAGTAGCAAACCTAGTTAAGAGACCCAGAGACTTACCAGCTGTCTTATCATGTCACCTGCATTAAAAATGATCTCCTTAGGTAATTATAAAAGGTGCACGGCAGAACCACTACTCTTATTCCGTCTGGTTTAAACTCCTTCCTCCTCAGCGCCAGCACACATGGGCACGCACACGGGCACCCCTGTGTGTGCATCTGCCTCCTCTGGGAACCAACCCTCCGGCCACCTCCAGTCACTGGGGTCCCTGCGGGCCACCAGTGGGGTCTGAGTGTCCCTCAGTCCTGGCACAGATGTCTGGTCCTGGGAAGCCACGGGACCTGGCTGGGCCCTAAAGAACCTTCTCTGGGAATGGGAAGTTGGGAGTCAGCAGTTCTGACTCTGTCTGTTCTCTAGAAAGCATGAGCTGTGACCTTAGGGGGTGTGGGTGGCCCCCTTGGCACCCAGGTGTCCTGCAAATCAAGAAAGAGGACCTACAGCAGAAGACAGTGAGGTTAACAGACTCCGCGGGGGTCCAGGTGGGGGAAGTCCCCACTGCACGCCAGCCCAAGCTTTTCTTACTCTTAATTCTGAAGGACACACAGACATCCTTTTATAAATTCTTCTGTGGCTTTAAGCCAAGTGAAATTAGATTTCTCTCACCTCCATCCACTGGAATCCTTGCTGAAACCATGCAAGAAAAAAAAATTCACCAGAATGTTCATAGTGCGTATTTATTTCTAATGGAATTGAAGTGACTTTTATTTTTTCTTGGTTGCACGGCAAGAGATTCTTGAAGTTTTCATTTGTCTTCTAGCAGTTTTAGTGGAAGAAGAAAATCATAAGAGCAAATGTTTTACTAAAAAAGAAATTATTTTAAAGCCATTGAATACACTGGCTACGTAGCTTGTATCTTACAATGCTCATTATTTTATCGCAATTATTTCTCCATCAAGTAACCAGACAGAACAATTAGTATTACATGGGTCAGATAGCGTTTACTTGAGAATATATAATTGAACCATTGCATAAGTATGTTCTCAAGCTAGAGGAGCACCTATCCTGAAAACAGGTTGGTGTAAAATGATCCAATTGTTCTAAGGAGAGAGAAACTGGCGCCTTATGACCAGGTGCCTGGAAAGAACATTCTGGAAGGTCTGATGCTGGAAAATCCGGTCTATAGCCAGAACTAGTTCCAGGGTTTTTGCATAATTTCCAGAGGTTGGCCTAGAGATGCAGCAAGGTGACTCCCTCGGGGAGTTTACAGAGAGGCAGTGATGTCTACGGCAGGGACACATCTGCTACCATGACTCAGAACACAAGCTACCTTCTCCTCCAGGTGTGAGCGTGCAGGCTCAACGTGCCGATTCAGAGATGAGAGTGCCACCTGCTGAATATGAGGCCTCATCTCCGGCAGCCCCACCGCTGGTCCTCCGAGACCTCCCACCGGGACCGGCTGGGAGCGCAGAACCGGGACAGCAGGAGGGCCCGAGGCCAAGGTGTTCGCAGGCGAGCGAGCACCCGAGCGGAGGGCTGCTGTCTGCAGGCTCAGAGGACGGCTGTAGTCTCTTATTTGAGAAGACAATCAGATGCAGGGTGCTGAGAAGCACTCAGGAGAGAGGCGTGTCCATGGGCCTGGCATGTCGGGGAGAGCCCAAGCCCCAGGGCACAGCTCAGATCAAGCGAGTGGTTCACGGATGAGACAGGCTGTCCAGGGAGCAGGCGGGGTCGCCTGGTGACTGAGGTCCCAGTTCCGTCCAGAATGTGTGTGTGTGTGTGTGTGTCTCTGGTCTTGGGCGTAACATAACGCCTTTCCCCTACTTTCTCAGGGTGCAGATCACGGGTGATAACCTACCATCCACAGCCTTGCGTCACTAGGTGGAGGTTAATTTGCTCTGCTTTAAAACGTCTTTGAAGATACTAAGTGTGATTATTATAATTGCTACATTAAGTTCCTGAAAGAGCATGAGGGCAGCCTGAACTCAATGTGTTCCACTTTAGTTTATGTTGTCGAACTTCCCATCCTCTTTAACTGGCTCAGCCACATAACGCCTGAGATAGTTACTCCCAACAGAGATGCAGGCTCTTCTGTATGGTCGGGGGTCTGGACTTGGGGCTGTTTGGAAGTGTGTGTCCACAGCCAGAGGGTTCTGGAGGGGCATGAAGGGGAGCAATTCATTCGTTATGAGCCTCCCTGATTTTCTGGAGAGTAGGACTGAGTTGGTCCCTGGGTTGGGAAGATGCCCTGGAGAAGGGAATGGCAACCCAGTCCAGTATTCTTGTCTGGATCATCCCATGGACAGAGGAGCCTGGTGGGCTACAGTCCATGGGGTCTCAGAGTCGGACACAAGTAAGTGATTAGCATGTCACTTTTCTTCTTTCAGCATTGAGTTATAGAACAAGAAAACTGGATCAACATGGGACACATACTATTTTGGGAAATAGTCCCAAATCCCTGGTGGAAAATGTATGAGGAGTTTCTCCCCTCCCCTTGGGGGTGCTAAGAAGAGAGGGTGCAGAAGGGCCCACCTGCCGGGTTAAGATGCAGGTGCAGAGGCTCCCGGGTTTGGGGTTCGGTTGTTCCCTTCTCCAGTGAACCTCCAGGAGACTGACACTAGCTCATGCCTCTCACACGGATGAATCACACTTCAGAGGCGAGCTGGCCTTTGGAGCTCAGAGGACCGCTGATGGAGGTGGCTGGGGTGTCTGCCCTGCTCAGCAGGGAGCTCAGCCCTGCTCTCACGGGGGTCCTGGGGTCCAGAATGGGACCACCCTGAGATACAGCCATCAGATGACTCGTGGGCACCTCTAAATTCCAGAGAGGGCTCATTCGTTCATTCACTCAGCATGCCATTGGTGAGTGTCCAGTAAGTTGCTGGGGACAGCAGAGACCCAGCAGAGTTGACACTCCAGCAGAGACATGGTATTTTAGGACTGATAAAAAACAGTCATTGAATCACAAGTATGATAAATTTAGTCTCCCCACTCCAGCACTCTTGGGCTTCCCTTGTGGCTCAGCTGGTAAAGAATGCACCTGCAATGTGGGAGACCTGGGTTTGATCCCTGGGTTGGGAAGATCCCCTGGAGAAGGGAAAGGTCACCCACTCCAGTGTTGTTGGGCTTCCTTTGTGGCTCAGCTGATAAAGAATGCACCTGCAATGTGGGAGATCTGGGTTCGATCCCCTGGAGAAGGGAAAGGCTACCCACTCCAGTACTCTGGCCTAGAGGATTCCATGGACTGCGTAGTCCAATGAGTTGCAAAGAGTCAGACACGACTGAGCGACTTTCACTTTCAACTTTCCATAAAGAGAAAGAGGAGTGTTTTGAAAGCATTAGGCATGATTACTAGGCCTAGTCTGTTCTTGGAAAGCCTTCCTGGAAGGAGACAGCATGATGGGGAAGGACACGAGGTTCTGGGCAGAGGGGACAGCTGGTGCAAAGGCCCTGGGGTCATAAGGAGAGCATGTGGCCGAGCAGCAGCAGGAGGGCTAGTGTTTCTGCAGAGAGGCAGTGAGTCCAGATGGGGCTGGGGGCAACTCGGAGCCTGACAGTCAGAGGCCTGAAGCTCAGGGTGGAGACTGGGTATTCACCCAAGTGCAGACAGGTAGGACAAGCCCTCAAGGGGGCTTCCGGAGAGGGCAGGCAGGGCATCGGAGGGGGCAGGAGGCTGTCGGGCGGCTCAGGAGACTGGAGGCGTGGGAGAGCTTGAGAACTTAGAGGTAAAGTTGCCATCACCGCCTCGTTCCTGGGGTGAACACAGAGCTCATCTCCGGGGAGACAGGAAGGGAAGGGGCTGCAAGCCACGCGCCGTGCAGGGCAGCAGGGCCCGGGGCGGCTCCGGCCAGGCTCTGCCTGCTCTGCTGCCTCTAGCACCGCTTCTTCCCGCCCCCAGCCCCTCACGGAGCCCTGCCCCGTTCTTCACACGCCTGTCTGCTCTGGGATGAGTGTGTGATCACGGGCACTTGGTGTCTCTGATGCCACAGGTGACGCCGTGTGTGATGCCCTTCCTCTTAGGAACATAACTCTGTCCCTGCGCCCTGCCCCCTGGCACCTCAGGACGCTGCCGGGGCCCCCATCACCTCTGATTTGACAGTGTCCCACACATACCGGGTTCCTCATGATGCCACCGCTGGCGCAAAAGACAGAGCTTCTGAAAGCCAGCACTGCTAGAGTGCGTTCTGAAATGGCTTCACCCTTTCTGTTTTTCCACTGAGAGTGTGCAGAAAAGCTCATTTCTCTGCGATCTTGCCAACACTTGCCATTATATACTGTTAAAAATGCCAATCTGAAGGGTATAAAAGAATAGAGACATATAATCAGTTTACTTTTTACTGATACCTGGTGATGCTGAGTGCCTCATGTTAGGTGTATGAGTTAATTTCATTTCCATTCCTGTGAATTTCTTTGTTCACATCCCTGCTGCCTGGATCATTCACCTTTTATGATTGACTTGCTCTAACTCCTCAGGTAGCGTGCTTATCATTTGTCTATTACACATATTGTTTTCTCCTAAACGTTTAATTTTATTTATGACGCATCTGTTATTTAGAAGTCTCTACTCTTTTTTTTTTTTAATCTTTAAAACCAGATATGTCCATTTCTTACTTCTTGGGTTTAATATTTCGCTAAGGAAATTTTTTTCGTTAAAAAGCATTAAAACGATCCCTTACATTTTCCTCCTTTATATTCTATATGTATTTGCTTCTCTTTATAACAGGGGTGTCCCCGGTGGCGCTAGCAGCAAAGAACCCCCTGCCAATGCAGCAGATACAGGAGACGTGGGTGTGATCGCCGGTCGGGAAGATCCCCCGAAGGAGGAAGCGGCAACCCACTCCAGTATTCCTGCCTGGAGCATCCCGTGGACGGAGGAATCCAAGGTGTGGCAAAGAGCCGGACACAACTGAACGACTTAACACATCAGGCTTTTGCCAGCGGTGTACCAGCTTTGGTTCGCACACATTCGTGTATGTTCACTGATTACGTGTCCACTGTGGACCGCAGTCAAGGCCTGTGGCAGCAGATCGCAAGGACCCCAAGACCCATCCTGAACGACGGAAAATGAGCAGCTCAGCCGCGAGTCTCGGGTGGACTAGACCCTAAGGCCAGGCGCAGACCCGGGGCTGGGGGGCGGGGAGCAGCAGGCTGCGTGATGCCCCGCCGTGATGCCCAGCTGACCCCGACCCCGACCCGGGACAGCAAACCCTCTGCCGGGCCGCCACTGTCTAAGCCACGTCACCGCCCTGCGCAGGCCTCGGCGCCCAAACACTGCAGCAGGCTGCGGACGCGCTCGAACGCCGCGCTTCCAGGACTCGGGTGAGCAGCCGCAGGAGGAAAGGGGGCGCTGGGGGGCGGCTGGCGCGAGGCAGCGGCAGAAGGAGGCGCACGCGCCCTCGCCGGGGCTCCGAGGGCCGCCCTCGGCCTCGGGGGGCGGCGGGTGTGCCTGCCCCGCGGCCGCGCGTGTCCCGGGCGGCGCTCTCCCGGCGCCACCCCCGAGGCCCGCCCTGGCGCCGCGCCGCGTGCAGGTGAAGGTCCTCTCATCCCGCGGAGTCTGAAGGCAGGGGCAGGGCGAGCCGGGAGAGGAAGGCCGGCCGGCCGGTGGGCGGCCGTGAGGGTGCCCTGAGCCCCCCCGCCCCGCGCGGCCCTCCAGGAACGCCCTCAGCCTCCAGGCGCCCCGGAGCGGCACCCCCAAAGTCTGGGCTCCTGGGGGCCTTTTCTTCGCAGCTGTCTGCTGGGAATTTTCTTCCCGCCCCGTCTTTTCCAGGGTCTGGTGTGGGTGTGATATTAAGTCATATATAGTCATGCGTGCACACGTGTATCTATATTGTACTCATACACATACACGACCAGACGCTTCCCAGCGCGCTCTGCCAGACTTCGGTCTCCCTCTCCACTCCGCTGGTCTGTGGGTTGCTCCTGAGCCCAGGAATGAGCAGTCAGCTCATGGGGCCCCAGCTCAGGCAGGCTGGAATTTAGGCGCTAGGGAGGTGGGCTGTGGCCCCTGAGCAGGCTTACGGTGATCTGGCCTGGTGAGGGGGGTCCAGACTCCCTGTCAGCAGAGGTCCGCGCAGAGGCGACCTGACTAAAGCTATGGACATCCTTCCAGAATTCTAGGTATGAATTTCCACTCCTCACGTCTTAAAAGCATCTACGGGGTGTTGACAAGGTATGGCGGGCTTGGGGCATGAAGCAAAGAGACTCCTTGCGGTGGGAGCCCAGACCACAGAGGCGGAGGCAAAGGGGATGTCCCCCGGGGCGGCTCCGGGCTGTGCTCCGAGGTCCCACACAGGGCAGAGGAACAGAGGAGACCAGAGGCCCAGACCGGGGATGCCCAACAAGCCAGAGCCGCTGGAGGAAAGCCGGCTCCCTGGGAGGCAGGAGCTGGGGTGACCAGGTCCTGCTTCCAGGCCCGGCCGGTGGGGCTGCAGTTACGCTTCGTCAGCACGTTGGCGCGTAGGTGACCTTCCCCCTGAGTCCTCGGGGCGCTGCCTCTCTGTGTGTGCCTGGGTCCTGATCTCTTCTTGTAAGGACACCAGTCACACTGGATCAGGGCCCGCCCTCCATGAGCCAGTTCTAACCAAATCACTGCCCCAGTGGCCCCCGTCTCCAAATTCCATCACTTTCTAAGTCACTGGAGGTCGGAAATGGGGGACAACTTGGCCTGCAGCAGCAGGGAAAGCAGCAAGGTGGAACGGCTGAGTCACTCAGTCCTGTCCGACTCTTGAGACCCCATGGACTGTAGCCCTCCAGGCTCCTCTGTCCATGGGATTCTCCAGGCAAAAATACTGGAATGGACTGCCATTTCCTTCTCCAGGGGATCTTCTCAACCCAGGAACTGAACCTGGGTCTTCTGCACTGCAGGCAGATTCTTTACCAACTGAGCTACAAGGGAAGCTCTAAAGTGAAGTGAGACACATTTAATTTTATTATCCCATTAGTAGCAGCATGTGACAGAGATTCTAAGTTATTCCTCCAGGTAAAGGACCTAAATAAGAAAAAGACAATTTTTTGCATCAGCAAACTCTCATTACATTTTCTTTGATGTTTTATTGCTAAATTCTTTTTTGCATGGTGGTGTTCTGATTTAAGAAGACTGAACAGTATAGATTGCAGCTGAGAATATCTCCAAGCTGCTATAAATATGTTGGCTAATATTTCCCTTTCCAAATTATTTTGGTGGTAATTGATGTGTGCATTTTATAGTTCACTGTATCTTCAGCCAGATGAAGTTCCCAAGGAAAGGCGATGCTGAAATATTTGCAGTTGGTGAAGCCTTCAGACTTAGTAAACCGTCAGGCTCATTTCAAACTTTACAGACGTGCACGAGTGCTTCAAGTCCCTCCCTCTGATTCAGTGGCTCAGTAGCCTGTAAAAATATGCAAATCAGTTACGAGTCAAATAATTTGGTGAGAATTATTAACTCATAAAATATCTTTTCCCCTGGAATGTACCGACTATTTGGAATAACTCATCACACGGGAGCAAAATAAATGCTTAGTGTTGCAAAAAGAGATAAAAGTCATTGAGCCGTGTGCATAAAAATCTATTGCAAAGTGTCCACAGTCTTGGAGATAAAGTAGATAGAATTTGGATACCGGGAGAGCATGAGTACTCTCCACACCTGCTCAGGGTCTCCGCCGCGTGCCGCCCGTTCTTCGGAAGGTTAGTTGAAGAGTCGGATTAACTCATCCCTTGGAACTCACAGCCAGAAAGCTTGCAAACAAAAATGTGCCTTCTACCCTTGAAAGGTTATCTTGTGTGGGGGAAAGTAATTTTGAACAATCTGTACATCACTGGGCCTCACTTTCTCCTGAAATGTCCTGGGGAAGGTGTAGCCAGGATTTGGGGGGATAGCTGACTGCGCAGACCCGGTCTGGGGAGGGGGCCGGCCTTTCTCTAAGGTCGATGGGCTGCTTCCTCAGCCCACCTGCAGCTGGGCTCCAGGGGTGGCTCCCCCTGGAAAGGGCAGGGGAGTGGTGGCCAGGCCAACTCAGGGATCCTGCCTGGCTCTGCAGTGGCAGAGACCTGCCAGTGGGGTATGCACCCAGAAAGTGACTTCACTTCTCTCAGAGGAGGCAAAAAGTGATATGAGGGCATTTGGGGGAATTTCAATTCAACACGCAGCATATATTTTCAACACAGGACCTTTGTTACTATCAGATACTCTGGTTGTTCGGTGCCTTTTCCCCGGAAGCATCGTTTGTTTCTTTTTTTGGCTGTAATTTATTTGGCCGCACTGGGTCTTGGTTGAGGATCTTCGTTGCCACATGCAGGATCTTTTAGCTGTGGCAGGTGAACTCCAGTTCCCTGACCTGGGATCAAACTCCGGCCCCGCTGAACCACCAGGAAGGTCCCAAGCATCATTTCTTAAAGGGACAAAAGACGTTGAGGTTCATGTCACCACCTTATGTTCCGCCCACTGGTTGCCTCCAGCATGGCTCTCCTGGAATCATACAACAGTCTCCTGGATCTCCATCCTGGTAGCATCCTCTGATTCCTTCTCCAGATGACCGCAAGGGTGACTTCGGTTAGTCCTGTCTGTCGAGGTCTGGTGTCTGTACGATGACATTCATGCACCCTGGGGGCACCATTGGTGGATTCTGACACATGTACGTGACCCTGGGACGCCACCACTGGGAAGAAGGCAGCGTTTCCTCCAGCCCCAGGTCACCGTGTGCCCCGCTCCAGCCGGTCACCCCCTGCCCTGGGCACCCCGACCTGCTTCTGTCACGCCACGCCTGCTCCTTCTGGAATCGTACATGCAGCCCGCCGTCCTCTCGTGCCTGGATTCCTTCACACCGCCCACGTGTTGCTTCTGAGATTCAGCACGTGGTAGCATTGCTCCTTGGGGTGGCCAGGCTCCAGCCCATCGTGCGGGCGTGTCACGCTCTGTCTTCTCATTCGCCAGAGGAGGGACGTGTGGGTTCTTCCAGTCTGTGGGTTCTGAGAATAAAGCTGCTGCTGAGGTCCAGGATCTGTGCCCAAGACTCCCCGTGGTCACGTTTGATCTCCCTTAGTCCTGTCTCAGGACTGGGGCTCCTGGCTCGCGTGCTGAGTGTAACGTTGTAAGAATCTGTCAGTGTGGTTTCCGAAGTGCCTGCCCCCAACGCGTTCCCACCGCAGTGGCTGAAGGTTTCTGTCGCCTCACCTTGTCACCAGCATTTGGTCTTCATGGACTTTTTAATTGTTGACCTTCAAAAAGTGATTTTAGTTTTAACTTCTCTGAAGACTACTGAGGTTGGGCTTTTTTTTTTTTTTGCTCATTAGCCATTTTAACTCTTTTGTTTAATATTTCTTGTATTTTCTGAACTTGTTCTTTATTGGATTCTCTTAATATTGACTTGTAAGAGTTCTTTCTTTTCCAGGGAGCAGGCACTTTCAAAAATATGATATATGTTTTATAAATATTTTCTCCCGATCTGAAGTTTTTTGTTTTTCATTTTTCCTGAAAATGTCTTTGGAAAAGCCAAGTTTAAAAATTTTAGTGACTTTGGAGGTCATAACATCTGCAGACATTTATTACTCATTCAACAACTACTTACAGAAATAAGCCACTGTGCCAAGGATGGCTATACATCCTGGAGACAAGACAGGAACCAAAAGTGGGTCAAGTCCCGACCCCTGCCCCTCCCACCCTGGGCTCACACTCTTTACAGGAACATCCATATGTAAACCAGTCATTTGAATAATTTCAGATCATGATAATCAGGGTGAAAATGTATTTATTTATTTTCATTGACATATAGTGGTGCTCAGTGTAGTGTTAATTTTGGGTGTACGCCATGGTGAATTGACATCTGCGTGTATTATGGAATGATCCCTCTGTAAGTCTAGTGACCGTCTGTCCCCCCACAAAGTTATTAATGATATTATTGACCGTATTGCTTATGCCATACTTTACATGCCCTGGGCTTGTTGACTGCACAACTGGAAGCTTAAATCCCCTTCAGGGTGATAGAAGTTTAAAAAGAAAAGAAGGGAATTGGAAAAGAGAGAGGTAGGGTGGGAGCCGGTGGCATCAGCGTTGCCTGGGGCGACACCGGTGGGCTCCCCGGGGAGGCGCCCATGAGCTGAGCCTTGAATGTTGAAAAGAAAGCCCCGGGGGGTGGTGAGGGGCCCTCGGCCGGAGGAACGGTAGGCGAAAGGTCTCCAGGTGAGAAGGGACATGGGTGTCACGCAGCCCAGGGGCTGGGGTCCTGGGCGCAGAACACGAGGTTGCGGGGACAGCCGCACTGCACTCCTCTCCTCTGTCCTCATGTCCAGGGAAGCGTCTGGAAGACGGGTCCCACTGGGCTTCAGTGGCTCACTGTGTAGACGGCTTCGCCTTCTCTCCGCACGTGGCCAAGTCATCGTAAGTGAAGGCATTCTTCTTCCTTAGAAAGAAGAGATGTATACGTATGTGCTTCCCCCACCCCCGCGTATTTCTGTCCCTACTTTGCCGAGCATTTTTGTCATGAATGGGGTTCAAATTTTGTCTCATTTTCCCCCCTGTATCTGTTGATATGATTGTGTGATTCCTTTAGATAGATATGGTTAAAAACATTAATTTTCAGGCGTGAACCAGTTTTGCCTTCCAGGGGTGTATCCCACTTGGTCATAATGCGTTACCTTTTTTTGTAGATGCCTGGGTTTGATTCACTCGCTGGGAACTTTCTCCCTTTTTGTTGAGGTTTCTCTTAGCTTCAGGCGTGCAGCTCAGTGACTCGGCATTCCCACGGAGTGCGCTCCACTGTGTGTGCGCACGCCCGGTCACTTCAGTCGTGTCCGACTCCGTGACCCTGCGCACCACGGCCTGCAGGCTCCTCTCGCCATGGAATTCTGCCGCAAGAATACTGGAGTGGGTCGCCATTTCCTTCTCCATTAGAAGTTATTATAAGATAATGATTACAATTTCCTCTGCTGTGCCATATGTCCATTTTTGTTTATCTGCCCTGTTGCTTATCTATTTTATACATAGTGGTTTGTATTTGATAATCCCAGATCCCTAAGTTGTCCCCCCCACCCATTTCTTCTGCCCTCTGATAATCACTAGTTTGTTTTCTATGTCTGTTAGTCTGTTTCCGTTTTGCAGAAACATAAACATTTCTTTCTCTTACTTTTTAGATTCTACCTATAAGTGATATCATGCAATATTTGTCTTTCTCTTGATTATTTTTCTAGGCGTAATTTTCTCTAGGTCCAACTATATTGCTGCTAATGGCATCGTTTCATTCTTTTTGTGGCTCAGTAATATTCCACTGTGTATGTACACATCCTCTTTATCCGTTTGTGTGTTGATGAACCCTCAGGCGTCTTCCCGCGCCTCGGCTCTTGTAAGCAGTGCGGCAGTGGGCACTGGGGCACGTGCACTGCTCCAGTTACTGTTTCCATTTTCCCAGCTTTGTGTATGATCAGTGGTCCTGCAGAATGGTGTTCCCTTCAGGTTTTGGTTCAGGGGCCGGTGTGGAACCGTGTGCCCTGCTGAAGCGCTGGGGCCTGACCTGTGGACTGAGGTCCCCTCGGGGTGTGTTTCGCTGGTTGCTTTGGGAAAGGCTCCCTGGAGGCTGGAGGGAGGGCATGCTGCATGTCGGGGGTCTGGGCCATGCAAGGGGCTGGATTCCTTCTGGCTGGGGCCATGAGCCTGAGGCACAGCTGGGGTGCCGAGCAGGGAGGGCAGGAGGATGCGGAAGCTGAGGATGAAGACGTGCCAGTCCCCAGTGGTGCCTTGCGGGTGAAGAAAATGGTACCTCACCCCAGCGTGCTTGCCAGGAGAGCTCCACGGACAGAGGAGCCTGGCAGGCTGCAGTCCGTGGGGTCCCAGCATGTCAGACACGACTGAGCGCCTCACGCCTGCGGGTGGCGAAGGGAAAGAATTCACATTTCTCCTGGAGCAGGTGCGAGTGGGCGGTTCCTCCTGCAGAGAACACATCAGAAGCTGGTCAGAGAGGGAGAAGGGAACTCGGGCCCGAGGCCGTGCAGATATCTCAGGACATCTGGAGGAGGAGGTCACAGGTCACAGGCCTCAGAGGCAGTCTCGTGGCTGCAGGCGGACCCGGGAAGTCCCCAGAGGAGACGGCGCGGGCGCCTGTGCCTGCCTGTGAAGGGGCCCTGGTTCCCTGCAGGGCTGCAGGGCTGGGGCGGAGTGCGCCAGGGCCCCAGGTGTCTGACTCCTAGGAGGGCCTCCCCTCCGGACCCCAGGCCCACCCTGTGCCCCCTGCCCTGTTCCGCATCCCCGGCTCCCACCTCGGGTCCCAGCGTCCCCAGGCAGCGCCGAGTTTCTGAGATAGGCAATGCATGCAGGACGGCAGGCTTTCTTTCAGCTTCTGTATCAGCTTCTTAAGGGCAGTGTCTCCTTCTTATCTGAGTTCCGTCATTTGGCAAGCTGTGACCCCTCCCTCTTAGGATGACAGTTCCTGCATTTGTCTTGTTTTTTGAGCCTTTGTTTTTCCTATGAGAACGCTCTACCTTCTGGATGGCTATGCGGAGTCTTCCAACTGCATTGTTTTTTGCATTTTTGCAAATTGCATTTTTCTTCCGGGGTGCAGAGGTAAGCTGCTGGTCTCTGAACAGTTCATGTATGTATTTATCAGTCTGCTGTTCTCACAGGGCCAGAACATGTATGCACAGACCCCCTCGCACGTCACACACTGGGAGCCGATTCTGTGCAGGATCGTCTCCTGTCTTCTAACCTCCTCTGTGATTCCAGCAGATGCCGGCCATCTGATTTCTCTGGGCTGGTGGGTGTAGGCTTTGTCTGTCCCTCAGCTGGGGCCAGCTGGGTTGACAAAAGGGAAAGTTTGGTTTAAACTCATAGAGAAAATGTAACAATTTCAATCAAGCAATTGTCCAGAATGCACTGTCTCATTTATTTTTGGCACATCCGTCTCACTTGACACCAAGAGCAACGTCTAAGCCTGGAAGAGTAGTTGGTGCCCGCTCATGGCTTTCTTTCCTTGGGCTTCAGAATCACTGCAGATGGTGACGGCAGCCATGAAATTAAAAGACACTTGTTCCTTGGAAGAAAAGCTATGACAAACCTAGACTGTATATTAAAAGCAGAAACACCACTTTGCTGACAAAGGTCTGTATAGTCAAAGTTACAGTTTTTCCAGTAGTCGTGTTTGGATGTGAGAGTTGGACCAAAAAGAAATCTGAGCGCTGAAGAAATGATGCTTTTGAACGGTGTTGTTGGAGAAGACTCTTGAGAGTCCCTTGGACTGCAAGGAGGTCCAACCAGTCCGTTCTAAAGTAAATCAGTCCTGAGTATTCACTGGAATCACTTGATGGTAAAGCTGAAACTCCAACCCTTTGGCCACCTGATGCAAAGAACTGACTCACTGGAAAAGACCCTGATGCTGGGAAAGATTGAAGGTGGGAGGAGAAGGGGATGACAGAGGATGAGATGGTTGGATGGCATCATCTACTCAATGGACACGAGTTTGAGCAAGCTCTGGGAGTTGGTGGACAGGGAGGCCTGGCGTGCTGCAGTCCATGGGGTTGCAAGGAGTCAGACAGGACTGAGCGACTGGACAACAAGGCTTTCATGGAGCTGACGCGGGGGCGTGGCATCCCAAGGGCGGAGCATTGCTGGCAGAAGTCTAATGCTATTGCCCCTCAGTCCAGCTTACACATTCATCAGCTCACCCTCCTCCACGGTGAGAACCTTACATTTGTTATAAAGCTGTGAGTCAGCATCAAGCTTCGTGAAACCTGCAGCTCCGACCCAGCTCGCGCCCGAGTCACCCACAGGCTGCCGGGCCGCTGGTCGGCTCATCCCCCTTCTCTCCCTGCTTCCTTCCGTCTCCAGCGCAGTCCGGCCTGGACCCGGGAGACCAGCAAAGTCCCCAGCCTGTCCTCACCCCGGCCTCCGTGTCGGCTGAAGGTGGTGGGGCGGGGGCTTGAGGACGTCCGTGGGTCTAGAGTCCAGCCTGAAGTTGGCTGCAAGTCTCCGAGTGAGTGTCGGAGCCGGCCCACCCAGCTGGCGCTTCCCTCTGCTTGTGGTCCCAGGCGCCCTGGCTCTCGGCGACCCGCAGGCTGAGCCCCCCACACCTCCCACTCTCATCTCAGCACATGGTTGGCTCATGGTGAATGTTTGTTGAAATGAAGTGAACTCTCAGAATTACTCAAATGTGGTTAGATGGTTTTTGATGACTGGAGGTCACCAGGATGGAACATAGTTAAGATCCGTTGGAGGGAAGTGCTGCCTGGGGGGGTTATCACAGCTGGTGCTCCCAGCCTCCTAGCGTTTTCTTTGACTGGAGAGGAGGATCCCAGGACACCAACCAGACAGACGCCCTGCAGGAGCCGAGCCCCCCACTCAGGCTGACCCTTGGTGGGCTCTGCAGGGCTTCACACGATACAGACTTGGGCCAAATACTGTCCAGCTGAGCTGGGCCTGGGGCTGTCCGAGGCCCGCCCCTGCCCCGGCTGCCCCTGCAGGCCTCTGCCCTCTGGTTACCGGCCCCAGTGCAATCGTAGCAGACACGGGGCACACAGATGCTGGTGGGAGCCGGAGTGGGGCGGGGGAGATGCGAGGTCTGTCTCCTCCTCCTCTGCTCTGCCAACACCTCCATCGTCGGAGGCTCCACGAGCTACAGGCGACCCCTTCTGTGAGGTCTCGGTGCCAGACTCCGTCTGCCCGGTGGGGCTGGACTCTGGGGATATCCCCGCCCTGAGTCCCCCTCGCTGGGCGTGGGAGTCAGGCATCCGATGCTGCGCACTGCTGCCCAGTCCTGAGACTAAGTGTCTCCAGCACTTTGTAACCACCCTCCCCCACCAGGGGGCTTGGGCTCCGCCCGCTGGACGGGGCTGAGCCAGATACAAAACTTCTGGATGACCTGGAACTTAGAGTCTATAGTTTGGATCCATATGTTTAAATATTTATAGAGAGATTAGCGGAAGCCAGAGGAAAGCGAAGGTCAGTCCCCATCAGCCTCTTGGAGATGCTGCTTGTTTTTTAATCTCTCCCTAAACGGACAGATCTGTCTGCTTGCAAAGGGACCTGAAATCCATTTATTTCCCAAGGCGCAGAGCTTAGCAGGGCTTGTGCTGAAGGTACAGAGTTGGCGGTGCTGTCGCTGACAGCAGCGTGCGGACATGCTTGGACGGATGGAAAGCTGATGCTCACGGGGCTTCCCCAGAGGGCCGGGTCAGGTACACTCTCTTAAGGGAGTTCAGGCCCAGTGAGGTGAGTTCGCGGGGCATTGGCCCCAAGCTCGGCTGCCTGTACTGCCCTCAGCTCTGCTCAGAACCAAGCAGATGCCAGAATGTGAGAAGCACTGTTGGCACGACTGAAATGTGGGCCCTCACATTTTAACACCAGACATACGGTGAGGTCTCACCCAGAAGCTTTAAAGTGCGGTCTTGATAAAGAGGAAGTGAAATGAAAGTCGCTCAGTCGTGTCCGACTCTTTGAGACCCCATGGCCTATATACAGTCCATGGAATCCCCCAGGCCAGAATACTGGAGTGGGTAGCCTATCTCTTCTCCAGGGGATCTTCCCAACCCAGGGATCAAACCCAGGTTTCCTGCATTGCAGGCAGATTCTTTACCAGCTAAGCCACGAGGGAAATCCCAATAAAGAGGAAATATGCATACAATGAGGTCCTCTTTCCCGAAGCCCCCTTATATACACCAGATGAGGAAATAGAATAAACATCTCCATGGTGCATTTAGTTATTTAAAAGTTCCTTATTTGCCTTCTTACTTAAAATAGTGGAAAAACAGAGAAAGCAATGACAAGCTCAGGAGAAACGTCTCAGCCTTCGGGAAACGCTCCTGCCCTAGAAGTCATGTGTGCGCTGCACGTGGTAACAGGAAGGCCGTGCTGGTCCTGGAACTGACCGGGGCTCCGCCGGGCCCCAGTGGGTCAGCGGTGGACAGGTGGGCTGATGTGCATGCCCATCAGGGGTGCCCTTCTCTGTAAGGGGCATCACAGCTGTGGCCGTAGGCATGTCAGCTGAATTCCAGCTGCCCAAGTGGATCTGTTGGCACCAGCCCAGACGCCCATGTTTTTAATACCTGTGAAACCCAGCAAGTTTTAGGCCTGTATTCAGGGAAGCGGGAGGTGCCCAAGGTCCACTGAGAGAAGCCTCTGCCCCCGTGTGAGGAGCTGATTGTTCTCAGCATGCTCCCCAAAATTCATCTCCACATTAGCCCGTCCCTCTGTGGTCCTTTTCCTTTCCCCCCCGTCAGGAGATGGCAGCCCTGACCAGGGCCGCATCCTGTTAGGGGGCAGATGCAGAGAAAGGCCCCCCAGCCCTGCCTGTCTGCTTTCTCTTCTGCGATGGTTTCAGCTCTGCTATTGGGCGCTTGCTGTCATCTTAACATAAAACTGAAGTCACTCGGTGGTGTCCGAGTCCTTGTGACCCCGTGGACTGTAGCCTTCCAGGCTCCTCTGTCCATGGGATTTTCTAGGCAGGGGTACTGGAGTGGGTTGCCATTTCCTTCCCCATCTTAACATGATGAAAATCTCTAACACTGAGCCGATGCCTCACTCACGCGTCTCCACTGCAGCTCTTTTTCACGCTCTCAGGGCTCTCGGCCCTCTCCATGCCAATGCTGAGGTGCCCAGGCTCCACCTGAAGCTCGCGGCTGTCCTGGGTGATGCTGGTCTCTGCCAAGGGGGCGGAGGAGCCGACACCAGCCGAAGCGTCGGGCTGAGCTAACCCTGAGTCCTGGAGCCTTGGGCATCACCGCCTTTGTGCGCACTGAGCCCGCGGTCTTCACTCGCTTAGAGTTCCTGGACACAGTGCAGAGCAGGAGCCCCCCGGCCTTTGCTTCCACAGACAGCTGCTTCCACCTTCCTGGCAGCATTACGGCTCGTCCAACTCGCCTGATCAGAGAGCGCTCCTCCTGTCTGGGCACAGGTCCCCGTGACTTCCCTCTGCTGAAGCTGAATTCCATTCACAAATACGGGTACCATTTGGAGGCTTCCACTCTGTCTGGACACAAGCGAAGGGGACAGATGTCCTTCAAAAGGACACAGAGCCACGAGGCTGGGGTGCAGGCAGGGGCAGAGGGGGGCATCCGTTGGGGCTGCAGAGAAGCACCACGGACAGGAGACACATACGTGGATGATGGGTGGATAGGTAGGTAGGTAGATGGATAGATAGGTACATTGATAGATGTACCTATCTAAGTCACTAAGTCATGTCCAACTCTTTGTGACCCCATGGACTGTAGCCTGCCAGGCTCTTCTGTCCATAGAGTTCTCCAGGCAAGAATACTGGAGCAGGTAGCCCTTCCCTTCTCTAAGAGATCTTGTCGACCCAGGGAAGAAACCTGGGTCTCCTGTATTGCAGATGGCAGATAACGGATAAAAACATAGATGGACAGGTAGCTTATTCTTGGAGAAGGTGATGGCAACCAC
Source organism: Capreolus pygargus (assembly GCA_012922965.1). Classification (NCBI taxonomy): domain Eukaryota; kingdom Metazoa; phylum Chordata; class Mammalia; order Artiodactyla; family Cervidae; genus Capreolus; species Capreolus pygargus. Next base: position 1,630,878 of record SNSB01004421.1, on the reverse strand, counting down.
ACTTTAGTACTCTCGCCTGGAACATCCCAGGGACAGAGGAGCCTGGTAGGCTGCAGTCCATGGGGTTGCTAGGATTTGGACACAACTGAGCGACTTCACTTTCAGTTTTCACTTTCATGTATTGGAGTAGGAACTGGCAACCCACTCCAGTGTTCTTGCCTGTAGAATCCCAGGGACGGGGGAGCCTGGTGGGCCGCTGTCTATGGGGTCGCACAGTGTCGGACACGACTGAAGCAACTTAGCAGCTGCAGCAACAGGCTTACTCGAGGGAACCAGCTTCCGTGATGATGAAGACTGAGATGGCCTGGAGCCTCAGGAGAGCTGGCGTGGCAGTTCCAGTCTAATCCGAAGGCCTGAGAACCCGGGGAACTGACGGTGTGAGTGCGTGCCCGAGGGCAGGAGAAATCTGGCGTCCCAGCCCAGCAGCCTGGCGGAGAGCAGGACTCCGCCCTTTCTCTGCCTTATCCCTGTTCAGACCCTCACTGGAGGAGTCCACCCACCTTGGGGACTATCTGTTTTGAGCAGCCCACCAATTCAAATGGTAATAACATCTAGAAACACGCCCACAGGCACACCCAGAGTCCTGTCTGACCTGGTAGCCAGGAGACACGTGGCCTGTTGGGCCATCAGGCCATCACCAGTGGATGGGAGCAGTGGGTGTGCCCGACCCTCCCTTTCCATGGTTTGGGGAAGCATGATGTTACCCTCCCAGGCTTCGAGAAAGTGGGACACGCTCCTTCTGCCATCTCTAGGGTGTGACCAAGACTCCCTCTCCCAGCCTCAATCCTCAGTTCCCCCCAAGCTCCAGCTGGAACCCCCCGCTACATTTGGGTATAACCCTGGCGAGAGAGGGAGCTGAATCCCTGGGGGTGGAAGTCCCAGCCTCTCCCCAGGGACCAGTGGGCTAGCATGTGGCCAGGAGCATGGTCTCCACTAATGGAGGAATACGGACAAGAAGAGACCAATCCTCTCGGTTCTCGGTGAGAACAGACATGACCCCTTCCTAGGAGGGCGGGTTGTTGGTCGGATGGAGAGGTGAGATCACCTCCCAAGGGCATCCCGAGCTGGCTCGTAGCCTCTCAGATAGAAAACGCCATTCTGTGGGTGCAGCCCACAGATGAAATGCCAGAGGGGCCGACTGCACCGTTTCATGAGGAATTTCGGTGGCCTGCGGTGACTTACTGTCCACCCTGGACTCAGTTCCACGCTGATCCATTTCAGTTGGTTTGCGTGGAATTGTCTACCCTTTGGCAGGGTCTGCTGGAGAATATAATGAAGTTGAAAGAACCTATTTCCCTCTTTCGGGGAGGCTTCTGAAAGAAAAGACAGGCACAGTGCCCAGCACCAACCATAACCTGCATTTCATGTTCTTTTTCAGAACTTTTTGATAGTCAGATCTTCCCCTGCTTCAGTTAACTTGACATTTTGTTGGTTCTGTCTTAGTTTATAGCTGAGACACCTCCCAGGCGGCCGGGGACAGCACGGCCCATTCGAGTCTGTAATGAGCTTGGTGTGGAATGACAGTGTCTGAGACCCTCGGATGTTTCAGACTGCAGTCCTAAGTGAGATTTGCTTCCTTCCTGCAGAGGTGACGTGAATAAACGGGTTAAACTAGGGGGGCGTCTCAATCGCTTTCAGTCCCGCTGTCAGAGGGCCCCGTGTCCTCGGGGGTGACACAGGCAGGGAGGCTTGGGGGCCGGAAATAGCCACCCCCACCAGGGATGGCCTGAGTCCAGCCAGATCCTGGACTCCTTACTTTTTCATGAGACACTCAGGAGCACGTGTCGGTCTCTAGACACAACGGCCGCATCTCTCGTTTGCCCCGAGATGGTGTTTCACATGTTTTAGGTTTCGGAGCTTAAATTAGCTTATCTGATAAGAGAGACTCGTCTGCTCTTGTCCAAGGGGCAGCCGGTGTCGCCTGCCATGGCCAGGACCGTGACCTCCGTGAGGTAAGGCGAGTCTCCGCTGGAAATTATTTATCACCCGAGCGGGTCATTCCGTTTCAGCCACCCAGCCGCGTGGGCATCTCACTGACACTGCAATAATGGCCTGTGAACTCCTGGTCCAATTAATTGTTAATGAGAGGCTTGGTGAGCGGAGAAGGGCCTGCGAGTTTAGCTGGTTGTCTCTGTCACGGTCGCAGGGGTCAACAGTCTGTGAAGGGGGAAATAAAAGCACTGGCGCCGATCTACTCTTCTAAATGAGCTGCACCCTCCTTGATGTTAAGTAAAGCTACATGCAAAGTTTGGTCACCTCTGGAAACTCACATGTAAACACACAGACCCGCTGTAATTTTTTAAAGTGTGAGTATGACTTTGAGTAAAAGTAAAAGTGTGACTTTTAAAAAGTCGTAATAATTCTTGTGACTTTTATGCTTTCCCTGTGTGAATGTCGTTTAGAATTTTACAGTCAGTTCAGTCGCTCAGTCCACTCCATGGACTGCAGAACGCCAGGCTTCCCTGTCCATCACCAACTCCTGGAGCTTACTCACACTCATGCCCATCATGTCGGTGATGCCATCCAACTAGAATTTTGCAGGCCCAGTATAAACCACAGAAGAAATCATAGTTTTATCTCACATGTTTGGTTTCCTTATTCTGTTTTTTTCAAAGCGGAACTGAATTTGTACTTCTCTGATTATAAAAGTAGTATGTGCTCAATAAAATCAATAAAATCAAGGAGCATATTTCTAAAGAGTGGGTACCTCCCATAGTCTTGCCACTCAGAGGTGGTAATTGTTAACAGACTTGGCGTCAAATTCAGTTTGTGCCCCGGCACCTCTGGGGGTGCTATTCCCGCCTTGATCTACATGCTTGGCACAGCCCACATCAGACAATTTTGTACACGTGAATAAGCATGTGTGCAAAACTGTCCAGTGTACGCTGGGTACCCGCTCCAGTATTCTTGCCTGGAGAATGCCACGGATAGCGAAGCCTGACAGGCTACAGCCCATGGGGTCGCAAGGCCAGGACAACCGAGCGCCTTCCACTCTGTGTGAGCATGGGTTTCTCTGTGATTCTCAAAGTGTGGTTATGCTGCTCTCATCCCTCATTTTTCAGCGCGGTAAACATTTCATTTGCTTCCCCCAAAGAGGTATTTTTGTCATGTTCTGAGTCCTTGACAAGGAATGTGAAGTCCTGAAACTCCTATGCTGCTTTGACTGGTGCCTGGAAACCGCTTCCCTAACAGTCTGTGGAGTCGTTGAGGATGAGACCCACCCAACATGGGACTGTCTTTCTGCTCTGGCTGAAAAGGGCGAACAGGCAAGAGGCAGGGGTTCTGGTCCTCACAAGGATCACTCTCCCCTTGGATGCCACGCATTCTCTGCCATGACTGGCACACACCCGGAGAGAAGCTGCTGCTGAAATTTCACCCTTAGAGTTTTGCATACATGATGCTAATACAGTTCAGAGAGTTAAGGCGTCAAGCTGTCAATCAGTCCAGCTCTACATCTTGCTGCATTCCAGCTGCGTGACTTAGTACATGTGTGATCGTCTCCAGGGAGCTCAACTCCTTGGAGCCTTGTAAGTGTTCTCCAAGGAAACGTGGACAGTCAGGTGGGTGAAACGCACAGCCAGCCTGCTATCAGGGTGCGTGCGTGCATGTGTGCTCAGTTGTGTCCAATTCTTTGCGACCCCATGGACTGTAACACTCCAAGCTCCTCTGTCCATGGGATTTTCCAGATGGGAATACTGGAGAGGGTTGCCACTTCCTCCTCCTGACCCAGGGATCTTCCCGACCCAGGGATCAAACCCGCATCTCCTGCATCTCCTGCATTGGCAGGCGGATTTTTACCACTGCTCCACCTGGAAAGCCTTGTGAGGGATGGGAGCCCAGAAAGCAGTTCAGCAATAGCCAGCTCTGTTCTCGTTTATAACACTGTTCCACTAAGAGATGTCAGCTGCCGCACGCCTGTGTGGTTTAGTCTAACCAAGCGGAGGACACGACACGGGTGTGCATGGCGTAGAGAGAAGGAGGGGGGTGAGTAGTTGGTGCGAGGGAGCACTAGTGTGGGCCTCCTGAATTGGATATTGGTCTGGAGGGTTCCTATTCACTGGAAGGACTGATGCTGAAGCTGAAACTCCAATCCTTTGGCCACCTGATGTGAAGAGCTGACTCATTGGAGAAGACCCTGATGCTGGGAAAGATTGAAGGCAGGAGGAGAAGGGGACGACAGAGGATGAGGTGGTTGGATGGCATCACTGACTCAACGGAGATGAGTTTGGGTAAACTCTGGGAGTTGGTGATGGACAAGGAGGCCTGGCGTGCTGTAGCCCGTGGGGTCGCAGAGTTGGACACGACTGAGTGACTGAACTGAACTGAACTGGAGGGTTCCACCAGCCCTGGGCAGCTCGCAGGTGACCGTGGTCAATCATGTTCTTACACTAGGTCAGGCTTGTCCTCAGCACCGAGGTGACACTTTTTTGCATATTGAAGCCATTTACCCAGGATGACAAAGCCGGGCCAGGAGGACCCAGCTCAGAGCCTGCCTCCATCACGGAGAGAAGAGTTCCATGTGTTTCCAGAGCTCAGCCCAGGACCAGAGGGCCCTGACGTAGCAGACATATCTCCAGGGAAGAAGTGGCCTGAGCTTCCCTGGAGGAAGAAGGGAGAGGAGAGAACGGGAGAGATGCAGAGACATTCGGAGCATCCTTGGGTGTCCAGGCCCGGCTCAGTGTTGGAGCAGGAAGGAGCGGCAGCCAGCAGGTCTTTGGCAGAGCTCTCGGACGCCTTCGATGTTCCCACGGGACAGGGTGGCCCTGCCTAGGGGCGTGGGGTGCAGTGGAGAACAGATGAGTGGGGGGTGGCACGAGGGGGCACAACCTCTTGGACAGAAAAGGAAATAGTCGTACAGTTGCCTCTGGAGAAGAATGCCAACGTCTTGCTCCAAATGCCAGCCAGCACGTCTGTCTCTCAGCAGTCATCAGTCTGTTCTCTGGACCAGACGCGTCACCACAGGGGCCTGACCTGGCACCAGCTCTGGTCTCCATTCCTGCCCCCAGGAGATCGTTTTCCCACCCCTCCACACCCACACCCAAATGCCATCCTGGACCAGAGGGGGCGGAAAGCCTGCAAGAGTGGCCGGGTACTCCAGAGAGGTTATATTGAATTTCATAAGAAACCACCATTTTTGCATTCCCAGCAGATTGAGAGCCTGTGTCGCCCGACGTCCCACTGGAATCTGCCGCTGTAGGTGTTCCGGATTTCGCATACTCTAATCGGTATACAATGGTATCTCATGTTAGCTTGCATTTCCTGATGACGTAGGAGGTGGAGCATCTTTTCCGTACGCTTAGCTGCCATCTGTGCATCTTTTTTGAAGAGGTGTCTGTTAAAATCACTGGCGATTTTTTTTAATTGAGTTGTTTTCTTATCGTTGAATTCCAAAGAGTGCTTTGTGTACGTTGGCTAGCGATCCTGCTTCCGACGTGTCTTTGTCGTTGGCACACGTTGCCTGTCTGTCTGTGTCTTGTCTTCTCCCTCTTTTGACATCACCTTTCGTGGAGCAGAATTGCTTGATCTGAGCCGAGTCCAGCCACTCAATTCCCTCTTTCATGAACTGTGCCCGTGGTGAATCTGAGGATTCATCTCCATACCCGGTGTCATCTAGGTTTTCTCCTGTGTTATACTTTAAGAGTTTATAGTTTCAGGTTTTACATTTAGGTCTGTGATCTACTTTGAGTTAATTTTTGAGAAGGGTTTACATTCTGTGTCTAGATTCAGTTTTCTGCCTATTGATGTTGACCTCTTCCAGTGCCATTTGTTGAAAACACCATCTTTGCTCCATTATACTGCCTTTGTTCTTTTGTCAAAAATCCGTTGACTGTATGTATGTAGGTCTTTGAGGGGGCTCTCTGTGATGTCCCATCGATCTGTTTCTCTATTCTTTCTCTAATACCACTTTATGTTGATTTTTATAGCTTTACCGTAAGTCCTGAAATCAAGCAGTGTAAGCCCTACAACTTCATTCTTCTCCTTTAGTATGTGTTGGCTATTCTTTTTTCTTTTCTTTTCTTTTTTTGCCTCTCCAAATAAACTATTAGAATAAGGTTTTTTGGTATCCACCAAAATTACTTGCTAGGATTTTGACTGGTATTACATGAATCTCTTGATCAACTTGGGAAAAACAGGTGTCTTGACAGTACTGAGTCTTCCTATCTGCAAGCAGGAATATTGCATTTATTTAGTTCTTTGATTTAATTCATCAGAATTACTGATTTTCCTCACGTAGATCTAACATATATTTTGCTTGATTTATTACGAAGCTGTTTCATTTGCAGGGAGTGCTTATGTAACGTTACTAAAATATTTTTTGATTTCAAATTCCACCTTTTTATTTCTGGCATAATGAAAAACAATGGAGTTTTCACATTAACCTTGTGTTTGGACACTCGCTGTAATGGACTGCCAGTTCCAAGAGGTTTGGGCAGAATTTCAGGTTATCTATATAGACTATCATGTCATCTGTGATCAAGGTCAATTTTGTTTTTTTCTTCCTAGAATGTATGTTTCTTTTCTCTCCTTTTCTTTTCTTGTCTTACTGCATGCCTAGGTACTTCCATGATGTTGAAAGGAGTGGATACAGAGGACATCCTTGCCATATTACTGATGTCAGGTCAGTTCAGTCGCTCAGTCGTGTCTGACTCTTTGCAACCCCATGAATCGCAGCACACCAGGCCTCCCTGTCCATCACAAACTCCTGGAGTTTACTCAAACTCATGCCCATTGAGCTGTTGATGCCATCCAGCCATCTCATCCTCTGTCGTGCCCTTCTCCTCCTGCCTCCAATCCCTCCCAGCATCAGAGTCTTTTCCAATGAGTCAACTCTTCGCATGACCTAGCCAAAGTATTGGAGTTTCAGCTTCAGCATCAGTCCTTCCAGTGAATATTCAGGACTGATCTTCTTTAGGATGGACTGGCTGGATCTCCTTGCAGTCCAAGGGACTCTCAAGAGTCTTCTCCAACACCACAGTTCAAAAGCATCAATTTTTTGGTGCTCAGCTTTCTTCATAGTCCAACTCTCATATCCATACATGACCACTGGAAAAACCATAGCCTTGACTAGACGGACTTTTTTGGCAAAGTGATGTCTCTGCTTTTTAATATGCTCTCTATGAGAGCATAGGTCATATGATCAAAGGTCATAACTTTCCTTCCAAGGAGTAAGCGTCTTTTAATTTCATGGCTGCAGTCACCATCTGCAGTGATTTTGGAGCCCAAAAAAATAAAGTCTGCCACTGTTTCCATTGTCTCCCCATCTATTTCCCATGAGGTAATGGGACCAGATGCCATGATCTTAGTTTTCTGAATGTTAAGCTTTAAGCCAACTTTTTTCACTTTCCTCTTTCACTTTCATCAAGAGGCTTTTTAGTTCCTCTTCACTTTCTGCCATAAGGGTGGTGTCATCTGCATATCTGAGGTTATTGATATTTCTCCTGGCAATCTTGATTCCAGCTTATGCTTCTTCCAGCCCAGCATTTCTCATGATGTACTCTGCATATATTACTGACGAGAAAGCCTCAAATTTCTCACCCTTAAGTACAATGCGAATCACAGGGCTTCTTGTAGATATTTTTTATGAAGTTGAGGAAGTCCCCCCCTCTATCTCTAGTTTACTAGAATGTTTATCATGAATTGACTTGTTGGGTTTTGTCAAGTGATTTTCATCCATTTATTGATCTCATCATGTGATTTTTGTTTAGCCTGTTAATGTGATGTCCACAATTGCATTCATTTCACGTGCTAGCAAAGTAATGCTCAAAATTATCCAAGCTAGGCTTCAACAATATGTGAACCAAGAGCTTCCAGATGTTCAAACTGGATTTAGAAAAGGCAGAGACCAGAGATCAAAGTGTCAACAGCTTCTGGATCCTAGAAAAAATCAAGAGAACTCCAAAAAAGCATCTACTTCTGCTACATTGACTACACTAGAGCCTTTGACTGTGTGGATCATACCAAACTGTGGAAAAGTCTTAAAGAGATGGGAATACCAGACCACCTTACCTGCCTCCTGAGAAATCTGTATGCAGGCCAAGAAGCAACAGTTAGAACCGTACATGGAACAACAGACTGGTTCAAAACTGGGAAAGGAGTACAATCAATGCTGTATGTTGTCACCCTGCTTATTTAACTGCTATGCAGAGCACATCACGGGAAATGCCAGGCTGGATGAAGCACAAGCTGGAATCAAGATTGTCGGGAGAAATATCAATAACCTCAAATACACAGATGACATCACCCTTACGGCAGAAAGTGAACAGGAACTAAAGAGCCTTTTAATGAAACTGAAAGAGGAGAGTGAAAAAGTTGGCTTAAAACTCAGCATTCAAAAAACGAAAATTGTGGCGTCCGGTCTCATCACTTCATGGCAAACAGATGGAGAAACAATGGAAACAGTGACAGACTTTATTTTCTTGAGCTCCAAAATCACTGCAGATGGTGACAGCAGTCATGAAATTAAAAAACATTTACTCCTTGGAAAAAAAGCTATGACTAACCTAGAGAGCACACTAAAAGGCAGAGACATTACTTTGCCGACAAAGGTACATGATTTTTCCAGTGGTCATGTATGGATGTGAGAGTTGGACCATAAAGAAAACTGAGCACTGAAGAATTGATGCTTTTGAACTGTGGTGTTGGAGAAGACTCTTGAGAATCCCAGGACAGCAAGATCAAACCAATCAATCCTAAAGGAAATCAGTCCTTAATATTCATTGGAAGGATTGATGCTGGGAAAGATTGAAAGCAGGATGAGAAGGGGACAACAGAGGATGAGATGGTCGAATGGCATCACTGAGTCAATGGACATGAGTTTGAGCAAGTTCCGGGAGTTGGTGATGGACAGGGAGGACTGCAGTCTGTGGGGACATGAAGAGTTGGACATAACTGAGTGAATGAACTGAACTGAAAGTGAGGTATTACAGTGACTGATTTTTGAGCATTGAAGCAGCCTTGCATAACAGATAAATCCCACTTGATTGCAGTGTTAATTTTTTATATACATTGTTGGATTTACATTGATACTGTTTTATTGAGAGTTTTTTGCATCTAAGCTCATGGGAGATACTTGCCTGGAGTTTTATTGTAATGTGTTTCTCTGATGTGGTATTACTCTAATGCTAATCTCATAGAATCAGTCAGGAAACATTTACTCTGCCTCTATCGTCTGGCAGAGGTTGCAGAGAATTGGTGAGTTTCTTTGCTTGACCGTTTGGTCCTCAATGAACCGATGGACGCATCTGGGTCTGGCAGTTTCTATTTTGGAAGGTTATTAATTATTTAATCATTTTAAAAGAAATTATGGGCCTATTTATATTTCTTGTGAGTTTTGGCAGATAGAGTCTTTGAAAAATTGGTTCATTTAATCTGGGTTATCAATTTTGTGACCATGAAATGGTTCCTTTCTTTAAAAGTTGCTCAGTTGTGTCCGACTCTTTGCGACCCCATGGACAATACAATCCATGGAATTCTCCAGGCCAGAATACTGGAGTGGGTAGCCTTTCCCTTCTCTAGGGGATCTTCCCAACCCAGGGACTGAACCCAGGTCTCCCGCATTGCAGGCAGATTCTTCACCAGCTGAGCCACAAGGGGAGCCCCAAAATACTGGAGTGGGTAGCCTATCCCTTCTCCAGGGAATCTTCCCACCCCAGGAATCCAGCTGGGGTCTCTTGCATTGCAGGAGGATTCTTTACCAACTGAGATATCAAGGAAGCCCAAAGTGGTGCATAGTATTTTTTATTATCTTTTTAATATCCATTGGATCTGTAGCTATGTTTTCTCATTTCTTTCTGATACTAGCAATTTGCAACCTCTTTTTTTCTTGGTTAGCCTGACTAGAGTTCTATTGCTTTTATTAATCTTTCAAAGAACTAGTTTGTTTGGCTTTTTTGTTATATAGATTTGGCTTGTGATTTTATCTATTGGTTTTCTATTTTAAGTTTTATTGATTTCTGATCTAATTCTTATTATTTATTTTCTTTTGCTAACATTGGGTTTAATTTGCTTTCCTTTCTCTTTCCTAAGATGGAAATTTAGATTACTGATTTGGGCTCTTTTTTCATTTTAATATATGAATCAGTGTTATATATTTTTCTCTAAGCACTGCTTTCACCACATTCCACACATTTTATAAAATCCTGTTTTCATTTTCAGTTAGCTAAAAATACTTTTCTGGGTTTCCCTGATGGCTCAGCAGTACATAATCCACTTGCGATGCAGGAGCAGCAGGAGCCTTGGGTTCAGTTCCTGGGTCAGGAAGGTCCCCTGGAGGAGGGCACAGCCACCCACTCCAGTGTTCTTGCCTGGAGAGTCCTGTGGACAGAGGATCCCAGCGGCTTACAGTCCATAGGGCCACAAAGAGTCAGACATGATGAAGTGACTGAGCACTCATGGAATATTTCATTTAGCTAAAACTATTTCTTACTTTTGAGATTTTTCTTCAAGTTGTGTGTTAATTAGAAGTATATTGTTTAATATCCGTGTGTTAATATTTGGGGGTTTTCCAGTTGTCTTTCTGTTATTTATTTTTAGTTCAATTATAATATGGTCTTTTACATTTTTAAAGACATGTTTTATGGCCCAGTGTGATCTATCTGATGAATGTTCCATGTGAACTTGAGAATGTAACGTTATTGGATAAAGTAGTCTATAGATGTCGATTATATCCAGTTGATTGATGGCGTTGTTGAGTTCAACTATATCCTTACTGATTTTCTGCCTGTTAAATCTGCCTGTTTGTGATGGAAGGATGCTGAAGTCTCCAGGTATAAAGTGGATTCATCTCTTTCTCCTTGCAGGTAGTTTTATGCTCTGTTTTAGACACATATATGTTAAGGGTTTTTATATTTTCTTGAAGAATGAGCCTCTTTCTCATTATGCAATGCCCTTCCTTATCCCTGATACATTTTTTGCTTTGAGGTTTCTTTTGCCTTAAATCAATATGGCCACTCCTACTTTCTTTTGATTAGCCTTATCATGGTACATTTTTCTCCCTCTATTTACAAGCATATCTCAGAGATATTTTAGATTTTGTTTCAGACCACTGCAGTAAAGTAAACATCATAATAAGGCAAGTCTCACAAATGTTTTGGTTCCCCACAGCATATAAGTTATGTTTACACTACACTGTAGTCTACTAGGTGTACCTTAGGATTATGTCTAATAAACAAGATATATACCTTAATTAAAAATAGTTTATCACCAAAAAATATTAACCATCCTCTTTGCCTTCAGCAAGTAGTAATCTTTTTGCTGGTGAAGGTTTTGTTTAGGTGTTGATGGCTGCAGGCTGATCAGGATGGTGGTTGCTAAAGGCTGGGGTGGCTGCATCTTAGAGTAACATAATAACACAGCTTGTCCCATTGATTGACTCTTCCTTTTATGAACAATTTCTCTGTAGCATGTCACTGTTATTTGATAGCATTTTGCCCACAGTAGATGTTGCAAAATTGAAGTCAATCCTCTCAAGTCCTGCTTCTGGTTTATCAACCAAGTTTATATAACATTTTGAATTCTTTGTTATACTATCAACAATTTTTACATCTTCACTAGCAGAATCCATCTCAAGGAGTCACTTTCCCTGTTCATCCATAAGAAGCCATTCCTCATGTATTCAAGTTTCATGATGAGATTACAGCGGCTGAGTCACACCTTCAGGCTCCACTTAAAATTCTAGTTCCTTCACTATTTCCACCATCTGTGCTTACTTCCTCCTCTCAAGTCTTGACACCTACAAAGTCATGCATGGGGATTAGAATCAACATCTTCCAAATGCCTATTAATGCTGATACTTTGACCTCTTACCATACATCACAAATGTTGTTAATGGCTTCTAGAATGGTGAGTCTTCTCCAGAATATCTTCAGTTCTTGGACTTTTTACCTCCACGAGTTATCCGTATTGGGCCCCCAGCAGTTCTTCGTTTGCAGTCCAGGTTTTCCTACCTTGGCACCAGTCCCGAGGGAGGTCTCTGCTTGTGCTTCTTCTCCAAGAAAGTCCTGACTCTGTATCACCTCTCTACCTCTCCAGCCTTGATGGCAGCGTTTCCCCCTGTGCCGTCCTCCCCCTCACAGACTCAAGAAGAGCTGCTCGTTGTTCAGTCTGCCCAACATTTCTCTTGTTGACAGGTTGGATTGGCAACTTCCAAGTTCCATACTGAGAGGTTCTTAAATCCACAAAAATAATTTGCCTAATAACACATACAAATTTGTGACTAATAGTGCCTTAATAAAAGGAGTGGAGAAAATAATGTTGAAACTGTAATTATTTTCTCAAAGATTACATCTCAATCTATGTCTACATGATAGCAGGTACAGTGGAGATTTGGTAAGTATCTTGCTACTTAGTCAAGATTTAGTCAAGAAGAGTCAACTTGATTGTATCATCCAAGTAATTTAACTATAAGAACATAATGACCTGAGTCAGTTATCTACCTGGAATAAATCAGCTAATTGTTACATTTTCACTTAATTTTCTCTTGTTGCAGCGTTGGATTAGACAATACAAACTCATCACTTCCTGCAAGCCACAAAACATCTATCTTAATTCCGAAGGTTCATTGTTATCGTTCAGTTGCTTAGTCATGTCCAACTCTGCAACGCCAGGCCCCCTGTCCTCCACCATCTCCCGAAGCCTGCTCAAACTCTTGTCCACTGAGCCAGTGACGCCATCCAACCATCTCATCCTCTGTCGTCCCCTTCTCCTCCTGCCTTCAATCTTTCCCAGCATCAGGGTCTTTCCCAATGAGTCAGCTCTTCGCATCAGGTGGCCAAAGTATTAGCTTCAACCTCAGTCCTTCCAATGAATATTCAGGACCAATTTCCTTTAGAATGGACTGGTTTGATCTCCTTGCAGTCCAAGGGACTCTCAAGAATCTTCCCCAACACCATGCTTCAACAACATCAATTCTTCGGCGCTCAGCTTTCTTTTTTTTTTACGTTTTTATTTATTTATTTATTTATTCCATTTATTTTTATTAGTTGGAGGCTAATTACTTTACAATATTGTAGTGGTTTTTGTCATACACTGACATGAATCAGCCATGGGTTTACACGTGTTCCCCATCCTGATCCCCCCTCCCTCCTCCCTTTCCACCCGATCCCTCTAGGTCTTCCCAGTGCACCAGGCCCGAGCACTTGTCTCATGCATCCAGCCTGGGCTGGTGATCTGTTTCACCCTAGATAATATACATATTTTGATGCTGTTCTCTCAAAAACATCCCACCCTCGCCTTCTCCCAGAGAGTCCAAAAGTCTGTTCTATACATCTGTGTCTCTTTTTCTGTTTTGCATATAGGGTTATCGTTACCATCTTTCCAAATTCCATATATATGTGTTAGTATACAGTATTGGTCTTTATCTTTCCGGCTTACTTCACTCTGTATGATGGGCTCCAATTTCATCCATCTCATTAGAACTGATTCAAATGTATTCTTTTTAATGGCTGAGTAATATTCCATGGTGTATATGTACCATAGCTTTTTTATCCATTCATCTGCTGATGGGCATCTAGGTTGCTTCCATGTCCTGACTATTATAAACAGTGCTGTGATGAACATTGGGGTGCACGTGTCTCTTTCAGATCCGGTTTCCTCAGTGTGTATGCCCAGAAGTGGGGTTGCTGAGTCATATGGCAGTTCTAAGCTTTCTTTATAGTCCAACTCTAACATCCATACATGACTACTGGAAAAACCATACTTTGATTAGACAGACGTTTGTTGGCAAAGTAATGTCTCTGCTTTATTATATGCTGTCTAGGTTTGTCATAGCTTTGCCTTCAAGGAGCAAGTGTCTTTTCACTTCATGGCTGCAGGCAAGATCAGCAGTGATTTTGGAGCCCAAGAAAATCAAGTCTCTCATTGTTTCCATTGTTTCCCCATCTATTTTCCATGAAATGATGGGACCGAATGCCATGATCTTAGGTTTTTTTTTTTTCTTTTTATCAAAATGATCAACTAGATTTTATCAGCTTAAAAACGTGATGCTCTTCAAAGGACAATGTCAAGGGCATGAAGAAGCAAGTCACAGACCAGGAGTAAAGAGCCACAGCACATAATTATGAACCGCAACCTGTATCCAGAGTGTTCATGCACTGGTAGAATCTGGGTACAAGTCTGTCCCTATGTGAATATGTGTATTCATATATATGCATACATTTCATAAGTATATGCAACTATATACATATATCCATACAAACATATGTATATATTTGTGGACTTTAAATTTAAAGTCACTCAGTCGTGTCCAACTCTTTGCAACCCCATGGACTACACAGTCCATGGAATTCTCCAGGTCACAATACTGGAGTTAGTAGCCTTTCCCTTCTCTGGGTGATCTTCCCAACCCAGGGATCAAACCCAGGTCTCCCGTATTTGTGGAATACAGAGGTATATACACATACATGTAGACAAACAAAAGCAATGATGAAAAATCACTTCTCAAAGACAAATACCGTATTATTTCATTTATATGCAGATCTGAAAAAAAAAAGAACAAACAAAAAAGCTTGTAGATACAGAGAAGAGATTGGTGGTTGGCAGAGGTGGGGGGTAGGAGGTAGGCAAAAATGGATGAAGGGAGTCAAAAGGTACAAACTTCCTGTTGTAAAGCAAATGAGTCCTGGGATCTCAGGTCAATGCTACTGTGCTGTATAAAAAACTTCTTGTAACAGGACAAACATTCTAATTAAAGAATGAGCAAGCCATTTGAATAGATATTGCTTAAAAGAAGATATATGATGATGATCAGCAAATGAAAGATGCTTCCCATTCTGAGGTATATGCAGGTTAAATTCAAAATGATCCCAAATCTCACTAAAATGTAAAAGATTAACAGTGTGGAATGTTAAAGAGGGTAGAGCAGGTGGAACTCTTTTACTCTGCTGGTGGGAGTGTAAAATGGTATGATCATTTGTGAAGTAAGTATAAAATTAAACATGCATTTAGTATAGGGCCCACCCTTAACTAACTACTCAGTGGAATGAAAAGTTTTGTCCAAAAAAATGATGTGTATGAGAGTGTTCACAGCAACTATATGCAGAGTAGCCCCAGAGTGGATACAGCCCACTGGTCTATCAGTAGATGGATAGATGAACCCACGACAGACTACTCACACCATGGAACATGGAACAACTTGCTGGTTTTCAGCCACTCAGTCGTGTGCAACCCCATGGACTGAAGCACGCCAGGCTTCCCTGTCCCTTTCTCTCTCCTCAAGTTTGCTCAGACTCATGTCCACTGAGTTGGTGATGCCATCCAGCTATCTCATCCTCAGTCACCCCCTTCTCCTCCTGCCCTCAATCTTTCCAAGCATCAAGTTCTTTCACAGTGAGTTGGCTTTTCACATCAGGTGGCCAAAGTGTTGGAGCTTCAGCTTCAGAATCTGTCCTTCCAGTGAATATTCAGGATTGATTTCTTTTAGGGTTGATGGGTTTGATCTCCTTGCTATCCAAGGTACTCTCAAGAGTTTTCTTCAGCACCACAATTTTAAAGAATCAGTTCTTTGGTAGTCAGCTTTTTTTATGGTCCAGCTCTCATATTTGTACATGACTACTGGAAAAACCAGAGCTTTGACTAGATGGACATTTGTCGGGAAATTGATGACTCTGCTTTTTAATATGCTGCCTAGGTTGGTCATAGCTTTTATTTCAAGGAGCAAGTGTCTTTTAATTTCATGGGCACAATCACTGTCTGCAGTGATTCTGGAGCCCAAGAACATAAAATCTGCCACTGTTTCCGTTTTCCCCCCATTTATTTGTTGTGAAGTGATGGGACTGGATGCCATCTCTTAGTTTTCTGACTATTCAGCTATAAAAACAAATGACTCACTGATCTCATGCAAGGTACTAAATATGGTGTGATTTCATTCACAAGAAATCCAACAACAGGCAAACTAAATCTGCATGGAGAGAAAGCCGACCAGCGGTGGTCTGATGAGGGGTCTCTTGGTTGGGAGGAGACCCGAGAACACTTCCTGGAGAGACTGAAGTGTTGTGCATTTTGATGGGAGTAACTTCCCAGGAGACAATCAAAAGCCATCCAGCTGCGCTGTTGGCATGTGTGAATTTTATGGTATGTAAACCACACTTGAAGAAAGCTGGTGCGAAAGTTGTTGGGTCAGGTGAGCGTTCCCCAGACCAGCCCGCCTCGCTCCGCTCTCTGCCGTGGTCTTTGCAGTCAGGGGTGCTGTTTTGTATCGGACCCCTGGGGGAGGCCTGTGCTCCCTGCATGCCGCGTGGCCCCTCAGGCAGCAGAGGCGAGGGTGGGTGGTCACCTGCCTTGCCTGTGTTTGATCAGATCTGAAGACACGTGGTCACGTGTTTTAGGAAGGAGGCATTCAAAGACTATCAGGTTCCAACAGAATCAATAAATGATCTTATTTGCAAAACAGAAATAGAGATACAGATGTAGAGAACAAAAGTATGAACACCAAGGAGGGGAGGGCGGCGGGATGAACTGGGAGACAGGGATGGACACTTATATACACGTCTATGTATAAAATTAATAACTAATGAGAACCTACTGTTTACCCTAACAGATACAAGGTTTGTCTCCTGCAGTAGTGGTAGGAGGGATCTGGGATTTTTTTTTCCCTCTCTGCTAATGTTAACTGTTCACCCACCTAACAAAGCTCTAGCTCCATGCTAAATTAATAAATTAATTTTAAAAAAAAACCTCTACCAGTTTCTCCCTGCTGCCAAGCTGCCAAGTATATTGAGAATAGACTTATTGTTTGGAAAATCTAACAAGTAAAATTCTTTCATCCATCCAAGACTGACTCATCTACAGGATATGACTCTACTAATATGTTTTAAAACACCATGAATCTTTGCTGATGATCACACATGACCAGGCACCATGGATTCCCTATTAAGAAATTTCTAAATTTTCCTTAGGGATGTAATTTTCTTGTAGTTACCTGAAACATCAGTTATTAAGGCTCAATGAAATTTTGCCCAATTACGCTTTTGATTTACTGCTTAAAGCAGTCAGCATTTTCTCAAATATATTTGTTAACCTCACCCACAATTTACGCTGTCTAGAGTTTACTGACTTGATAAATTCAGAGGTGTTCCTAATGTTGCTTCTTTATTTTCTTCCAAAGCCCACAGAGCCTAATGCTTTCTACTTTGCTTAGATTATTGTTTTGTCATTAAAATTTGTTTTGGCTCCTTCCCAGATCTTCCATCAGTATGTTATAATCTCACAATTAAAATGTCTAATTTATTTCCTCATGTTCCTGATGTTATTGAAATTGGCTAGCGCTCTCTAGAAAGGAAGCCAAAGTCTTAATAGGCACCAAGGTAACAAAACATTTTGTCTCCTCTTATATTTCTGTTTTTATCGTGCTAACAAAATAAAATATTTAACCTACAGTCAGATGAAAATCATTTACCTTTATTTATTTTACAGAGAAATTGTGGGTGGCTTTACTGTTGCTTTCGTGATTTTCTACTGAGGAAGGAAGTATTGCCATAAAATGCAATGCTAAGATGTTAATTTTATTAATAACAAAACAGTACCTTTAAAAGATAGTTCATGGCTGGAAGTAACGCTTAAAAGGAGGGGAACGTTTTATCTTCATTGCCTCTTTAGGCTGATACATCTATAAATTATTCACCTGTTAAGCAGAATAATAGTTTTGAGATTTGAAAAATGGAACTTGAAACTGGATGGTGTTGCCTTGCCTTTCAAGGTTGCCCTTGTGAAGTTTTCGTCACTCCTGATAAAAACTTTTAAAAGTGATTGAAATCACGGTTAAATTCCTCCCCACAATGCCTGGGTCAGAACACGCTGGGCCGAGCAGAGGCTGGTGGATGTAGAGGGTCGGCGCCTTGGGTGGCCGGGGGGCTGTGAGCGGCTGAGGCTCCCAGTCACCCTCCGGCTTCCCGAGTACCAGGGAGCACAGACAGCACCCGCGGGCCAGGCGGGGACGCGGTGTCGTAAACTAATTAGAAGGAAGCGTTCTGCGCTCACTTAGGCTGCAAGTGCTCATGGAGATCCTGCCACGTGCCGGGACACCCGGTGCTGAGAGCAAGGCGGTCGGCCCCGTCCTGGGGGAGGCTCCTGTCTAGAGGGGAAGCAGCTGGGCGGCGCCGGAGGAGATTGGGGGGGAAGAGAGAAGGCCACCCTAGAGGCCGCAGGATCTGCCGTGGACCAGGTCACCCCAAACTCCTGGCTTCGGTGCTGTGGACTCCCGGGTTCCGGGGGCTCCCTGGGCCTGGTGGGACCGTCGGCGCTCCTGCAGCCAGGCGTTGCTGGGGCTGGGACAGGCCGGAGGCCTCCAGGCCAGGCGTCCGAGAGGGCAGCGTGGCCACACTCGCCTGGGGTTGACTCTGGCTATGGCCTGGGTGTTCGCTCAGGGCCCAGAGCTGGCCACTCCCTAGGCTTGGCCTTCTCACTGTACAGCGCTGCCAGCGATACTGTCCCAAGAGTAAACACCATGGGGCCAGAGGAAGCTCCCAGGCTGGCGACGGTGGCATCAGACTGTCCAAGTGTCACGCAGGCAGAACCGGGCTAGCCCAGGACCCTCCCCATTCAATGGGGTGAAAAAGAGAAGGAAGGGAAAACCCTCATCTCGCAGTGGGAGAGGGCTCTGGTCCCTTAGCAGAAGGAGGAAGCGGTGCAGTTCACACTCTGGAAGATAAAGTCAGCGCCAGATCTAAGAAACCTTCTGCAGATAAGTGAGGTTTACTCTGAGACCGTCAAGGTTGATAGGAGGCACGTTAAACACTTATCTTGCTAGTCTCCACAGGGGCCACACACCTTGCACGTACTGGCCCGTCTTTGTCAACTCCCCGAGAAGTGGCTGCTGCTGTTATCCACGTACTGCGGAAAAGGCAGCTGACATAAGGCCTCAAGCAGCTGCTCGGTTCACGCGTGTGCCCGGCAGTCAGGGGCCACCTGCTGGATCACGCTGCGAGGTGTCTCTGGGCCGTGCGGTCATGTGGACCCCTGGGCAGGGACGGCAGGAGGAGCGGGCAGACGAGGTCTCCAGGACACTGCACACTCACGGGCCACCCTGAGGCATCCTGAGGCAGAGCCGGGCAGCTGAGGAGGGGGCAGGAGAGAGGCCCGAGAGGCTGGAGGAAGAGGGCGATGGAGGGGCGCTGCGTCCCGGGAGGCTCTGCAGGTGCGCCTGGAAGTCTGGGTGTTGTCCTCGGTGGGAAAGAAGCTGAAATATTCTACGCAGGGGCCTCGGTGACCAGAGGCTTGGTTCCCAAAGGCCAGCCTGGCTGTCGTGTGGATCAAAGCGGGAGCGTGTTGAGAAAGAGCAAGAGCGAGGCAGACCAGGCTGCCGTCGGGAGAGGTAAGCGCGGCGGGAGAGTTCGGTCCATGCCTGCAGCACGTGAGGGTGGAGGTGGGAGCTGGGGGCCCTGCGCTCTCTGCTCTCAGGCTTCCACAGTGAGACCTGGGGTGACGGAGGCGCTGCCTCTGAGGATGGGGACAGGGTATAAGGGGCAGACCTAGAGAGAAAACTGAGAGCTCCCTGGTGTCCTTTCTGGCTTCACCCCGCTGAGCATCTGTGCCGAGGCAGGAGGACCTTGTGAGCGTCTCCACCGCAGACGAGACTGCATGCTGTGAGTCCTGAGCTCAGGCACCCTCCCTCCCCGGGCACGGATGCCTCACATCTTAGATACTGTGGCCCAAACTCAAGCCCACTTTGGCTTGAGCGGGAGTGAGGTCTGCAGGTTACACGGGGCCAAAGACGGCGTCATCACGCGATTCTTCAGGACATTGGCTCTGAAGACCCAGGGCCCCCTTTGCTGGGCATCGCATGATCCAGCCAGCTGGAGGCTGGGTCTCCGCAGAGATGCTCAGGCTGAGTGGAGGGAGGAGGGGAGTTTATGGGGCTAGAGGGTGGCGGGAGAGGGTTGGGGGGCCCGGGGGACACACAGGAAAGGAAGCGGGGGCAGGATTCACTGCCGTCCTGCCATGCTGAGATTCCCTTGCATGGTGCGTCTTTGTAGCGCTTTAAAAGAGGCTAAAGAAAAAGCCCGTCCCCATGATTACAGTTGTAGACGAGGCCAACCCGGCGCAAATGCAAGGGGCGCCCCTCAGCTGTCCCGAGAGGTAGGCTGGGCTGTCGGTGAGCTGTGTCACAGAGGAGTCACGCTAGGTTTCTAGTTAAAAAAGGGGTGTCTCGTCCTTGTGAACCCACCAGTGTCCTGGAGGGAACAACCCTGCAACTGGGAGCAGAAGAGTATTTCGTGCTTCAAGATCTTAGGGGGAAAAAAATACATCCTTCAAGCTGGGCTTGTAGATCGCCATTTGCTCTTTTGGGCCGACATTCTAGACGGCTTCAAAGTGGCCCTTTCAGTTTGGAAACAGGCCAGATATATTCACCATTAACTTTCTTTCAGATCTTAATGGTGGGAGAATAACTTCTTATTGGTATTTATTTTGCTCTAAATTAGCTATTTGCTTATTGACCCAAAATAGTTATCATCTCAGCTGGAGATATATTGGAACTCTAGTTGCCAAACAAATATTCAGCAAAAGATGAATCAGAGCATATGGGGAGGAAAACCCTATGCAGCCCAGCCTGCCGGGGCCCTGGAAGGCGTCCTGGCTGACGGCCATGTGCCCCGCCGCACGCAGGCATTGCCTGACAATGATCGATTCGACAGTGGGGAGGCATTAATGATGCTCTGGCTGATGGCTGAGCCACTTCACGGTCATTTGCATTTCCATTTATCATCTCTGCATTTATCACCGTGAAGAGGACGCCAGAGCTAATTAAAGTCTGGGCTAACAGGGTGACCCGGGAGGCTGGTGGCCACCGGCACCCAGGAAGGCCTGGGAAAGTTTCCAGCCGGAAGGACACCAACCTTACACCAAACCCAATTAACTTAATTCTTCGGGAAGCCATTTGAGGCTCCTCCAGTGAAGTAAGCTAGAGGATTTAAAGCTCAGAATTGACGTGTAAATCGAGGGCTTGGTGACATGAAGGACTCCTGTGCCCCACCCAAACCCATCTTTAAGAGTCCTTACACTGAAATAAATAAGCATAGAAACCTCGTGGGTTTGTTTGCATCACACTGCACACTTCTTTATGGCGGTTTCAGAAATTTAAAAAAAAAAAAAAAAAACGTTTTTCCTATAAATTTAATTCAAAAGATAAATTCTGGACCATTTATTCCTTGTTTCCATGGAAATTACTGGTGTCCATGTTCAGAATAAAATGGGACCCTTCTAATTCAGCTGTTGTGCAATGTTGCATAAGCTACCACTCCTGAAGTGTATTTTCACCGCATGTAAAGCCCCCCCCCCCACGTCTTCATTAGTGTGTTTATTCCCCCTTAGTATCCATGACAACAAATGGCATCGTTAAAGAGGAGATTTAATTTCTCCTTGATGAGTTTTAATTAGAGCCTGAGGTTCTGATTCCTCTCCCCCCGCATGCCAGATCCACAATAGGCTGTTTTGCGGGGTTTGACGCAAGTCTTCACCCTGAGATTGATCTGCGGAAATGGGAGACACCTCTGCAGAAGGCTCTCTGTGCAGGAAACAGAGGGCTTCATAGGAGAAGCCTGCTCTTGGCCTCTGGGGGGGCTCTCTGGGGGTCCCCTAACCTTCTGACTGGGAAGTGGTGACCCCATGCTGCCCTGGCTTGATAACGTGCATCACACAAGGAAGGAGGTGATCAGTGCCACCTTTGACGATGCTGATCCCAAAGAAGGGTTTCGGCCCGACCTCAGGCAAAGCTTCAGAGAAGCTTCCTCCCTGTGGAATGAGGAGGAGGGTGCATTTCTTGGAGGAAACCGGGGAGTGCCATTCATGCTCAGCCTGTCCTAGTCCCAGCTCTGGACCCATGGTGGGCCCACCATACACTCGGGAGCGATGCCTGCTTAGTCCTGGGGATGAGGGAGCCATGGGTCCGAGAAGGATCGACAGCTCATTGGTGTCCAAGATGGTCTCCTGCCCCGGACTCCAGGGCTGCAGCTTCATGCCCCCACTCCACGCCCCTCAAGCCAAGGGCTCCATCCCAGGTTATTTCCCCAGCTCCCCTGTGGGGTGGGGGGTACAGGCAAGGCACCTTCAGCGGCCATGCAGTGGCCAGGCACGCGGACCCCCCCTCCCCTCGCCCTCGTCCCCGTGGCTGCAGCGGGGTTGAGGACAGGATCCCTGGATTCGGTCATGATGGGGTTGGGGCCACGCAGGAGAGGCGTACCTCACAGGGAGTAGAGGTTATGGTGTCAGAATCCAGTGTTGTTCCATCATCCGTGGTGTGCAGCTGACCGAAGCCCTGGGCAAGGAAAGGGGGGCGGTGAGAGGTGATGAAGGCGTCGGCTTCCTCCTGGCGTGTTTTAGGCGGGCCGCATAATCAAGGGCTGTGCACGGCCTGCCTTGCTCTGTGCTTCCCTCCGGAGCCCTGGGCACCTGCAATTCATAGCAAACAGACCCCAGAACTTTCTAGGCTCTTTCACTCTGGGGCTGGCTCTCTCCCTCGGATGTGAGTCCCAGGAGCCAAGGGGTCATGGATTCTCTCCGACATGGCTGGGCTGTGTCTCCAAGCCTTGCACAGGACGAGGTGAACAGGAAGTGTGCTGGCTGTATTTGTGGAATCAGTGGTGGGTGGATGGAAGGATGGATGGGTGGATGGAAGGGAGGAAGGAAGGAGTTGGATGGATGGAAGGAAGGATGGGTGGATGGATGAACGTGGGACCTGGACCCAACTTTCACCTGACATACTCAGAACATGCGATTGGATTGTTGCCCTAAGGTCTGTACTGAACTCCTGCTCCGAACTGGCTCCTGGTTAAACAGCGTGCTGGCTCCCACGTGGCTCAAGCCTCTGCTCAGAGATTCCCTGATGTTATCACCTTCGGAACTAGGACCGTCTTCAGACAGGTCATATGGAATTCAGATGTGGTCCCCAGTTCTGCCTTCCTCCCTGTTTTCAGCCAGGCCCCAACTGGAGCCAACCCACCTTAAGTCTCTAGTCCTCTGTCGTAAAGGCAGACTTCCTGATGCAGACAGGAAAGGCTGTGTGATACAATAATCAGAAAGGGATATTTCAGGAGAAGGGTAAAGGTCAACAGGGGTGGAATTAGCTTCTTTTTATCAGCAACTGAATGTTAATGTAAAACTAATTTTTTTTGGAACATTATGTTTCCTTACTAATTTACAAATGAGCTGTTATTCAGGATTTGCAATTAGGGGAGCAGAGAACTGATGTGATTGGGGCAGAATCAAACTCCTCTGAACCAGAGATGAACCTGTGGCAGGAGAAATGCAGAACTTTGTCCGGCTCACCATTAATTAGCTTTCTCTTCATTAAACTACTCGCCTTGCAGTTTACCAAAAATATAAAGAGCTTGATTCCCCATTTCATAATTTGATTGCAGAAAGCCCAGCCCTCAAAGCCCACAAGCGTCTCTCAGGAGGAAGTTAAGCCCCATTGTCACTGACCTGGATTTCAGCGTCAAGAGACGGTGTTAAGCACGTGATTGTGTAGAGCGCTGGGACAGACCGTGAGCAGAGGAGGAAACGGAACTTTCTGTCTTCTGAGTGCATTGGGTGTGCAAGCGGGTGAGTAAGATGGGAAACCAAGAGAGAGACAGAGGATGAAGCAAACCACCATGGATGTCATTTCAGTCAAGATGACTGGTAGGAAAGGGGAGAAGCCCAGTCCTGCAGAGGGGAGCAGGAAGAGTAAGTATGGTTACCTCTCACCCGAGTCGAGGCAGGGGGCCCTGGGAGCCACCGAAGCTTCAGACCAGCCCTGTGCTGGGAACGGGATCTCAGGAACTACTGAAAAGCCGAGGAGGAGAGATCACCTCCTCAGGGTGTGAAGGGACTGAGGAGGAGGGCAGGCTCCCCTTCATGCCTGGTCCTTGGAAGCTCCATCCACCCTGGGCACTGGTGGCCTGTCTGTAATTGGAGATTCTAGTGCTGCTGGGGAAGTAGCAGTCCTCTGCAATCAGTTGGGCCAGTAATGCAAAATAATGAGGCCTTCACATAACAAAGACTTTTAAATGCCTTTAGAGGTCATGACCTTGCACTTCTTTTTCACTCTAATACAACAGGTGTTCAGTTCAGTCGCTCAGTCGTGTCCGACTCTTTGCGACCCCATGGACTGCAGCATGCCAGGCCTCCCTTCCATCACCAGCTCCTGGAGCTTGCTCAGACTCATGTCCATCACATCAGTGATACCATCCAACCACATCATCCTCTGTCACCCGCTTCTCCTCCTGCCTTCCATCTTTCCCAGCATCAGGGTCTTTTCCAATGAGTCAGTTTGTTTATAAAGAGGAAGTGCCAAATGGATTCCAGAGAGGCCTCAGTGCCTGGAGGGAACACCAGCCCTCTCTTTGACCCACGTGGGCGCCATCGGGGAGACTCTTTGCCTGGTTGGAGAGTAGCCACTGTCCACCCATCTCTTCTGGCCTCCAAGAGTCCCCGGGCAGGGTGTCAGCCAGGTGACGGCGCGGCTTCCCTGGAGGCTCCCTGGTTGCAGAAGCATAAGGTCTGGGGGCTTTGGGTCCCCAGGGGTTCCTGCTGTAGGTGCTTCTATCCAGGTGTTCTCATCTGAGGTCCAGGCCCAAGCACAAGCTCCGCCTGATGACTGAATCCCCACGGTACATCCTGCAGGAAGACTGGGTGGGCTGGCTCTACTCCCGGTGCTCACCCTTCCCACCGCCCTGTCCCTGTGCCCAAAGGCAGCGATGAACAGAGCGTGGTCTGGCCGAGCTCTGAGCAGGCAACGGTGGTGTCCTGAGCGGATGTTCCAGGGGGCCTGCCACAGACGTTGTCAGGATCCTGGGGTGTTGGAAACCACGCACTTGGAGGGGTTTCTAATCAAATTAACTGCTATAGAAGCAGCATTTCTATCGTGTGACAACACAGATTGCTTTGCCTCTGAGATTTCTTTTTCAGTTTTACTTACTTTTTCTTTTTTTAGCTTACTTTAGTCATGCCAGATTACATTGTGTTGTCGTTATTTGGGTGTTAATCGAATACAGTTGCATGCGTGCATGTGCATGCTAAGGCTCTTCCCTCATCTCTGACTCTTTGCGACCCCATGCACTGTACTCCACCAGGCTCCTCTTCCGTGGGATTCTCCAGGCAACAGTACTGGACTGGGTTGCCGTGGGCTCCTCCAGAGGATCTTCCCCACCCAGGGATCAAATCCACGTCTTTCACGTCTCCTGCATTGGCAGGTGGGTTCTTTACCATCTGCACCGCCTGGGAAGCCCCCAGTTGCATGCATGTTCATAATTGCACTCGGTTTGTGACCACCACCACCGCCACACAAAATGTTTCCATCAGCCCAAACGCTCCCTCCTGCCCACTGCTGTTGACCCCCCAAACCCAGCCCCATGGAGCACTAATCTGCTTTCTGCACTATAGTTTGCATTCCTAGACTTTTATATACATGACATTGTTCTGTGAGTCTTTGGGGTCTTTTCTCATTCAGCAAATTGTTTTCAAGACCCTGCACGGTGCCACATGCATCAGTGCTCTTTCCTTCCCACCACCCAGGCGTGTCGCCCAACCAGCTGTGTACAGACCACTCATCCACTCTCCGCATCCTTTCCCCTTCGGGGCGCTCACGGACAGTGCTGCTACGAGCATCCACACAGCTCTTCCCCTTCTCCTGGGCAGACCCTGAGCTGGATGGGCGGCGGCGGGGATGCTTCTGTAACACCCTCCTGGTGGCCCCACTGTTCTGCATTTCCACCAGCAGCGTGTATGTTTTGGTGGCCCCATCTCCACAGCACACGTGGAGTTCTCTGTGGCTTTCTCTGGACCCTTTGAGTCCACGGTGCGGATGAGATGCTAACACCCTTGGGTTTTCATGACGCTCTGTTTTTCATTCTGTGCCAGCACCTTCGATGGGGCCCACTGATGGAGCAGTGTGGCGCTTGGTGTGTGGCAGCCGTGAAACACGCGCCCTGTGTGCTGTGTCGCCAGCCCACAGTCAGCGTCCTGGGCGGGGTCCACAGCAGAGGGGCAGGGTTCGCTCAGAACTCTGACTGTGTTTAGAACCAAGCCCTCCACGTGCATTTCCGTAAAGGCAGACGTCCCCCCCTTCCTTCTGCTTCTCCACCACACTGGAGGTGCCGCCCGCCACATCCCTGTGAGTCAGCATCAGAGCGGTCACTTGGGCTCTCGGGTTTCCTTTCTCTCGTTGGCTCCCACGGAGATCCCAACCCAGCTACCCTGTCCTGGTCGAATCAGAGCAGCCCTGGAAACTTGTATTTATTAAAAGAACAGCCTGCGTCTTGGACAGAGAAACTCCAAGGTCTCCAGTGCAGCTTCGCTGTAGTCATTTGTACCTGATATTTTCAGTCCTGAATATTCATTGGAAGGACTGATGCTGAAGCTGAAACGCCAATACTTTGGTCACATGATGCAAAGAACTGGTTCACTGGAAAAGACCCTTATGCTGGGAAAGATTGAAGGCGGGAGGAAAAGGGGATGACAGATGGTTGGATGGCATCACTGACTTGGTGGACATGAGTTTGAGTAAGCTCCAGAAGTTGGTGATGGACGGAGAAGCCTGGCGCGGTGCAGTCCATGGGGGGCGCAAACAGCCGGACAAGTGAGCAACTGAACTGACCGACTGTACCTGATGTAGGAGACTGAATGTTCCCTCAGAATTTGAGTATGTCGAAGCCATGACATAGTGGTGTTTGGCGCTTGAAAATGGGATATTTGGAGGTAAGTGGGGTCAGATGAGGTCAGGAGGGTGGGCAGCCCATGATGGGATTAGTGCCCTTATAAGAAGAGATAGCACAGGGCTTTCCCCTCTGTCCTTCAGGGGAGCACATGGTGAGATGGCAGGTGCCTGCAAGCCAGAAAGAGAACCCTCGTCAGAAACTGGCCCTGTCGGCCCACTGACTTGGACTTTCTGACTCCAGGGCTGTGAGCAAATGCCTGTCTGTTGCTCAAGCCTCTCAGACGTGGAGCTTTGCTGTGACAGCGTGGGTGACCAAGACAGTCTGTAGACGACGCCTGGTACTTGAGCCAGATCCGCCTGCTGCCTCTGCACTCCATCCCCAAAGATGGACTTCACACAAACTCGCTCTCTCTGCTGTCTTTACATAAAGATCAGAAAGCCAATTAGAGGTTGCTGGGGCAGAAGGAAAAAAGGATGGGGTACAGGGTTTCTTGGGGTGATGAAAATGTTCTAAAATAGCGCTAATGGTGGCACAACTCTGTAAATACACTAAAAAGCTATGAGCTGTACATTCTTGACAAGTGAATTTCATGGTATGTGAATTGTGTTCCAATTACTTTGTTGTTGTTTTTTTTTTTTTAAAGCACAGAAGATCAGTCTATAGGATCCCTACTCCTGCTAAAAAAGTCGATCCTTTGATTGAGCTTTTTATTCATATGTCTGCACCCAGGGGGTGAATTTTGATAAATATGGGACAGGCTTAAGGCTGTTTGCCCTTGAGATGGAGCTGGAAGTTGTCTTCAGAAGCACAGAGAGAATGCTGATGACAGCTATTTAAAACATGCAAGAAAAACCATGTGATTGTCCAGGAGCATGTGGATATGAAGAAACCCTTGCCTCCAATGATTGTTTTATGATAAAATAATGTGTGAGAAAAGCCTTATATTTATTCTCTTCTGTTCAGAAACTTCCAAAAGGTAAGGCATATGAAAAGATAAGCACACTTTGAAGATGCTTTAGGTCTATTGTTGACGTTTCTAACATACTGATAATATATCCCACTTTTACTGATCCATTTCTAGTAAGTTTTCAGTTAAACCCTGATAGTATGTGATCATTAAGTGATTTAGGGCAAGTTAATTTACAAGCCAACTTCAGCTGCTTTTGGAAAATCCAGGCATGTGCATTTGGCCTGTAAGACCCCCATGCACCACCCTAGTGGGGTCTCCCTGGATTTTAGCCCTTTCATGTCTTGTCCTGGCCAGCCCAGGCTTGGAGACAGGGGTGTGGCAGCCCTCACTGCTCCCTGAGGGGAAGGGGAGAGTGAAGAATGAATACGGAAAAGGTGCACTTCTCTGAACACCTGAGAAGACTTCAGGGTCTCCTCGCTGACAGCTGAGCAATGCTGAAGCACAAGGTGGGAAGGGTCGTAAGCTCTGTGGCAGATCCTGTGTCTACCAGGCTCCGGGCGGGCGGGAGGCGGGGCGTCCCTCAGTTTCCACCCGGCTGAGGTCCTCGCAGGTTTATTTACCTGCCCTTTACCCTCAGATCTAGATGCCTTCCTGAGATCAGAATCTTTCAACAAAAGCATCATGTGAGCCACAGAGATCATCTTATGTTGTTTAGTATCCATTCCTAACAGAAGTAAAAAGAAACAGATGAAACTAAAAAAGAAAAAAAACCCTTATTTTTTCCAAAGATTATCATGTCAATGTGAAATTAATACAAACAATTATAATAAAGGGCTTCCATTATAGCTCAGTTGGTAAAGAATCCACCTGCAATGCAGGAGACCCTGGTTGGATTCCTGGGTCAGGAAGATCTGCTGGAGAAGGGATCGGCTACCCACTCCAGTATTCTTGGGCTTCACTTGTGGCTTAGCTGGCAATGTGGGAGACCTGGGTTTGGTCTCTGGGTTGGGAAGATCCCCTGGAGAAGGGAAAGTGAGTTGGACAATAAAGAAAGCTCAACACCAAAGAATTGATGCTTTTGAACTGTGGTGTTGGAGAAGACTCTTGAGAGTCCCTTGGACTGCAAGGAGATCCAACCAGTCCATCCTAGAGGAGATCAGTCCTGGGTGTTCATTGGAAGGACTGATGCTGAAGCTGAAACTGCATACTTTGGCCACCTGATGTAAAGAGCCGACTCATTTGAAAAGACTCTGATGCTGGGAAAGATTGAGGGCGGGAGGAGATGGGGACGACAGAGGATGAGATGGCTGGATGGCATCACCAACTCAATGGACATGAGTTTGAGTAATCTCCAGGAGTTGGTGATGGATAAGGAGGCCTGGTGTGCTGCAGTCCATTGGGTCACAGAGTCAGAAATGACTGAGCAACTGAACTGAACTGAACTGAACCCACTCCAGTATTCTGGCCTAGAGAATTCCATGGATGGTATGGTCTAAGGAGTTGCAAAGAGTTTTAAAAAATTATAATAAGATAGTTTGCATTCATTGTTACTGGACTAAGTCTAAACTCTGTAACCCTTTTACATTTATATCCCATTTCAAATTAGGCACCCAATTTTTAGTGGTTCTAGTGAAATATTTAATCTTATCAAAAGACCAAGTTGTACTTAGTGGGAAGATAGTTTGCCTTGCTTCAACCTTAAGGTCTAAATACTAACATGTGTATATTTTTTTATATCAAAATATAAATTGTTTGAGATTAGAATGTCAAGTCTGTTTCTGGCAACATTTCCAGTGTCCAGCAGGCCCAGCCGTCGGGCAGTGTGGGCCTGAATCTCACAGGGGCTGAGCTGGGCACCAGAGGCCGTGAAAGGGTAATCTCCTGAGTGATGTCCTCAGGGATCCAAGACCCTCAGGTTAGAGGCTTGCACGGCCACCCTGTGTACATAAACCATGGGTATGCGGAGATGCCGCTTGTAACAAGAAGGATTTGAACTTGACTTGTTACTTTCCAGGCTCCACAGTTCATTCCAAGCCCAGGAAGGTCAGTGAATCAAGTGTTTGAAGCAGGTTAAAGGGGCTCTTAGGAGAAATGTCACATTTCTGTATGGACAGCAGGACTCTGCCCAGCGGTGTGGACAGTCCCCTGGGATGCTGGCCAGCGGCTCACTGCGCCTGAAGATGGGGAGTGGGGGGTCTCAGGGGCCCCCTTCCCTCCTGCCCTCAGGTAGTGAGCCAGCACCCCCCTTGACCCCACCTCTCCCGGGCTCTGCCCAGCTGGGGCTTCTCACCCTGCACCCCAAGCGTCTCCTCACTGTGGCCCAGCAACTCAGATCGGGCTGCCCCTCAGGATGGAAATTGTCCCCAAAATGACCTTGCTGACAGCTCAGGGCTGGGGACCCCCAACCCCTCTGGCTGGCAGAGCGAGTGAGTGGACGGCTTGGTGTGGTCCTGAGCATGGGGACTGTGATGGAAGCTCCCCCCCGATCCCACTCATCGTCACCATTATTCCTGGAACTTACATTTGAGGAGAACAGAAGCTGAGACTCCAATACTTCGGCCACCTGATGCGAACAGCTGACTCACTGGGAAAGACCCTGATGCCGGCAAAGACCGAAGGCAGGAGGAGAAGGGGACGACAGAGGATGAGATGGCTGGGTGGCATCACCAACTCTATGGACATGAGTTTGAGCAAGCTCCAGCAGTTGGTGATGGACAGGGAGGCCTGGAGTGCTGCAGTCCATGGGGTCACAAAGAGTCAGACACGACTGAGCGACTGAACTGAACAGAAGTGGTAGTCACCTTATAAATACGTCTTTCTTCTCCAGGAGCACATCTGGAGGGCTGGCATCGGGGGCCCACAGACGCTTTTCTGTGGTCATAAGGACCATGGTGAAATGGAAAGGGCTCAGGCCGGGGAGACAAACCAATCATGTTAAATTGGGCTGAAAAAAGCCGTTCGGTTCCCCTCCATCTGAACTGGCGGAACACTTGGTTCAAGTCTCATAAGAACCACCCACCCCGACCTCCCTCCTCTGGGCCAGGGCTGGGCAGTCAGGCCGACGAGGCTGCAGGAAAGCATCCTGAAGCTTCGGCTGAAAGTGGGGAGGAACCAAGGCTGGGCAAGCCCAGGGCAGGTGTCGGGTTGGCCGGCGGGCTCTTCCGTCTCCCTGGAGCCGCGTCCCCGTGCCGGCAGGCACAGATGAGAAATGAAGGGGGAAGGCAGGTATTTTAACAAATAAAGAGAAAACTCATGTTCACCAGGTCTAAGGCCGTCACCATCAGCAGAGTTGGCGCCGCGTTCAGGAGGACCAGGGCAGGGGAGGCAGATGCCCGCGCCCCCAGCGTGCACAGGTGGCCTCGTGGTCCTGATGGGGGTGGAGTCCGGGCACAAGCATGGCACATGCAGGTGTACCAGGCGGGGCATGCCTGCCCCAGGAGGGCGGGACCCTGACTCGCGGGTCCTGGCCCTGCCCTTGAGCACCTGGACCCGGGGCTCGGGCGACATGTGAGAGGCAGCCTGGGAGGGCCGAGTGCTGTGAGCACAGCAGGCGGCGGATGGTGGCCTTGGAGGCCTGTGGTGGCCACGGCCTGGGCACGGACGGTGTGGTTGGGACCGGACCCCGGGCTTTGCAACAGGAAGGGCCTTGGGCCAGAACCTGCAGGGACCTCCAGGAAACAGCACAGGTCTCTTGTGTTTTTTGAGCACCCCAAGACATGCAGCAGGGAGGCAGTCACCATCCTCCTGCACCTGGAACTCTTACTGTGATCTCATCCCCGAAACTGTCTCAGGGAAGCTGGTCAAAGCTCACGATGAGGTCCCAAGGTGGGGGATGGGGTCCCAAGGTGGGGGGTGGGGTCCCCAGGGGGGTGGATTGGGTCCCAAGGTGGGGGATGG
>SNSB01004421.1:1568828-1594444 GCA_012922965.1 Capreolus pygargus | reverse complement strand
CAGGTGGGGGATGACAGACAGGTGGGGGATGACTGACAGGTGAGGGATGACTGACAGGTGGGGGATAACAGCCAGGTGAGGGATGACAGACAGGTGGGGGATGACTGCCAGGTGGGGGACGACTGACAGGTGGGGGGATGACAGACAGGTGGGGGATGACTGACAGGTGAGGGATGACAGACAGGTGGGCGCATGCATAAGAGGCTGTAGGTCTGGGGTAAACAAGAGCGCTGACGACACATGTGGTTCACTCACTCCCAGAATCTCTGAAGCCTTGAGGAGCCTGGGCCCCTCAGGTGCGGGCCTTGTTTGGCTTGGAGAGGCTCACAGCCTGAGTCGTAAAGAAGAGAATCAGAAGCTCAGCGGGGGCTCTGCGTTCCCCATGTGTCCCCTCTTCCCCAGTGGTCGGAGCGCTCCTCTGGGTCGGGCTGTGAGTCTGGGCCCTGACGCTGCCCCAGGGCATGCCCCCGAGCTGCTGGGCGTGTGTGTTTCTGAGCGGCTCCTCCCTGGGTGCTCGGTCCAGTTCAAAGACGGCCACCCCACATCCGGTGCCACTGGGGGAAGCTCCAGAGGCTGCAGAGGTGAAGTCTTCTCGGAGGCCGTGAGACTTGTTCTCAGGGTGGTTTATCAGATGTGACGGTGTCACTGAGCCGGCAAGAGGCCCAAGGAGACGGGTGCCCCCCAATAGGCACGGTGACCCCAGTTCCTCGTCTCAGGGGGTGCCGCGCTGGGCCCATTCGCTCCCCGGCCAGAGCTCTCCCAGCCCGAGGCACCTCTGTGGCCCACAGCTTGTTTTCCGGAAGCCTTGGGGAGAGTTGGCCCGGCTCTGAGCTTCTGTGCAGAGGCGGCCGTGCTGAGCTGAGGGGAGCCTCTCAACGCTGAGCTGGAGCGGGCGGCCAGGGTCTCTAGCCGGGATGTTATGGGTCACTTGGAGGCGAGAGATGGAGCTGCTGCCGTCAGGGTGCCTCCTTCTGCGGCGGGTTGCCCGGGAGCCTTGCTCTTGTCTCAGACACCTTGACACAGGCCCGTCAGCCCCTCGTCCACCAGGTCTCCGGGGCAGGGACTGAGCGGACGCCGCTCTAGGCACAGACGGGGTCCGAGGGGGTCACCAGGGCCTCTGCCAAGCGACTTCAGTTGGGGTAATGCATCTGTTCTCTATTTTCAACCCAAATCAGCTACATACACTACTGCCAATCAGCAGACAGTCCCCCAGGGACCATGCAGGTGAGGGGCAGGGGCCAGCAGAGGCAGGAAGAAAAGGAAGACAGGTGAGCGTGTGTGGAGGTGGGGGCAGGTGAGCGCGTCGGGAGGTGAGCACCTCTTTTCTTTCCTGAATCTTTCGTTAATATTTTTCTTCTCTCATCTCTTCTCCTTCCCATCTCACTCCCATTTTCTTCATCTCAACGTAAAATATTAAAATCCCGTCTGCCCCACCACTTTCTCTCCCCAGTTTAGAAATCCTGTTTGTTGCCCTGGCCATGCCCGCCCCACACTTCTCTTGTCTTCCTGGCTTCTTGCAGCGGGCTGCTTTAAACCTTTCCCTCTCCCACGGTTTCTGTTCTCAGGATTTTTAAAACTCGGGGAGAACTCTGGCGGTGGAGCTCCCACTGGGCTGGTGACAGCGGGTGACCGTGGCCAGCCCTGGCTGCCCAGAGCCTCTCCCTGCGGCTCAAAGGGGGTGGGGGAGCGGGGCCCGGCCTGGGGAGTGACCCAGGTCGCTTGTCATGCCCTTTCCGTGTGGGGCCTGGGCAGTCCCAGAACCCTCCGTGCGCCTTTTGCAGGGGAGGCTTCCTAGACCTCTCTCCCCACCTGGCTCCCACCTCCTAGCACTGCCGCAGGCCGAGCTCTGCGGCTCGTCCTGCCCCAGCCCGCTGGGGGCCTGGCCATCAATAAGCAGGTCCTTTAGCTGCAGTTCCACCGAAGCGGGGTGAACATCACCACCCTCTGGAAGGTTAAAAGAAACGAACTCTTCCCCATAAGTGTGACTTACAATGAATACCGCAGGATAGCTTGGTTATTTTTCTATGTCGTCATCTCACTGAAGGGATATAAACACAGACACACAGACCTATATTGAAACAGGCCTTAACAAACAGCAGTAAGGGCCCATCTGAAAATAGCTCCGGGTTTCACGTTCACCTGCTGGGAGTCGGCTGTGGGGATCATGTTCAGATTTGCAGGGTGATTCGTGAGTTTGCACGTGTGGGGCGGGGAGGCACCAGGGTCTGGAGATGTCCCTCTCCCAGGAGGTGCGATTCAGGGATGGAGCAGGAACAGAGGCCAGGACCAGAGGACAGACATGCCGTTTCTGCTGCTCTGTCCCTGCCTCCTGGGCCCGCCCAAACCCACGGGCCGCCGCTGGTCCCCTCACCCAGGGCGGGCGGCCCAGGGGGCGTGCCTGACCCATACACGGCCGCCCTCATCCTCGTCCGAGGGGGAAGGACGAGGAGCAGCTCCACGGGGCTGTTACCGCGGCGCTGCTCTGTGATAAGCGACTTTGCTCGCCGCCATCTGCTACAGGAAACCAGGGGCCCTTGAAGAAGAGCGCTCCTGAATTATTGATCAATGATTAGCAAATGCAATCGAAATTGTAGACTTGATGTTGTGCAGGATCCATAATTCATGAGTGGACAAAATAGGAGGTGGTCGAGGTAGCAGCAGGTGATTTCAGCCCCGTATTGATTACGTGAAACAGCAGGAGGGGAGTGTCGTGTGACAGACGGAGCACAGGCCGGCGGCCGCCCGGCCGCCCGGCCGCCCGCCCGAAGCCGGGGAGCTGGGCTGCAGAAGCAAGTGCGTTTCCATTGTGTCTCTTTGATCGCCGTGCTGTTCGACCAGAGGGCGTGTTTGTTTATAATTTATGTATTCTCTCGCTGTAAAAGATTGATGCACCCTATTAGGAACTCCAGTGTCTAAATTTCCACAGTTTGTACGGCAACACGACAGCCAGTGTTGGAAGCCGCCTCGCCGTCCCCAGCAGAGGGACTCGGCCCGGCCCAGACACCCACTGAGCGTCAGGCCCAGAGCCGCCTGCCGCGAGTCTCCTCGGAAACTCGGCCGGACGGGGGCGGGAGGGCAGGGTCATCTGCTCTTGACCCCTGGTCAGTTCTCTCCAGCACAGGGGTCAGTGAAGGTGGACGCTCTCTCCTCCCGGGACGCTGAGGACATCCGAGAGCCTCCACGTCTACGACCACCGCAGAGTGAAAAGCACATCCCTTCGTTCACGCGTCTGATGACGTCTGGTCTTTCCAAGCAGTGACGGCCAAGGGGGCGGGTGGCTCTCCCAGGGTCAGGCGAGGTCTGTGGGCCCTTTTGGACTGCAAGGAGATCCAACCAGTCCATCCTAAAGGAGACCAGTCCTGAATGCGCATTGGAAGGACTGATACTGAAGCTGAAACTCAAAGTACATCAGTACTTTGGCCACCTCATGCGAAGAACTGACTCGTTGGAAAAGACCCCAATGCTGGGGAAGATTGAAGGCAGGAGGAGAAGGGATGAGATGGTGGGATGGCATCCCAATTAACGGTGACTCAATGGACATGAATTTGAGCAAGCTCCGAGAGTCAGTGATGGACAGGGAGGCCTGGCGTGCTGCGATTCATGGGGTCACAAAGAGCTGGACACGACTGAGCTACTGAACTGAACTGGGGGCCTTACAGCCATCAGCGGGGGCTGGTGCTGATGCAGAGCGAACGTCAGGGGTTCTGCTCGCGGCCCAGGACACACAGGGCCCTGCTGGATGGAGGGTCCCCCTGCCCTGAGCGCCCATGGACACCGTGATGGAGAGGGTGGGGGGCAGAGGGGAGCGGGGCACAGGCCCCCTTTCGGGGAGATGGGGTGTCACAGCTCAGGGCTTGGACCTGTGGTCTCAGCTGCTCCACACACTGGCCAACCAAGGGCAGCCTCAGAACTCAGGGTCGCTGTCTTCTCTCCTGTAATGTGTGGGAGGCCACGGTGTCTCCCCGGAGGGTGGGGTGGAGGCGGCTCAGAGGGCCCCAGCACTGGCACCCAGGACGTTTTCCAGTGGCTCAGTCGTGTCCGACTCTTAGCGACCCCGTGGACTGCAGCACGCCAGGCCGCCCTGTCCATCACCAGCTCCCAGAGTCTACCCAAACTCGTGTCCATCGAGTCGGTGATGCCATCCAACCATCTCATCCTCTGTCATCCCCTTCTCCTGCCCTCAATTTTTCCCAGCATCAGTTAATAAGTCAGCTCTTTGCATCAGGTGATCAAAGGATTGGTGCCCAGGATACACTTATATTAGTTCTTTATTCAGCTCATTATGATGGCTGTGCACTAAACACTGCAAACCCTATGTCCTCTTAGGGGAATTCCTCTTATGAATTCTGCTGTGAGGGACCTCAGCTCTGCTTATTTCTTAATCTATCTGTCCTCTATCTATAGTCTGTATCTATCCATCCATCTATTATGTATCTGTTTATCTAGATGCGTTAAAATAGCTCAGACAACTCTCCTAAATCTGAGCCACAAAAAGCAAAATATGTTGCAAATTGAAACTAAGAAGCATGTGTTTAAATAATGCGGTTGTTAATATTTACAAAACCCTGTAAGATAGTGCCTCTTAATGTTATAAATGACCAAGGACTGACCCTGCTAACGGGGCTTTTCAAAGTCACTGTGAAAAGTATGAATGATCAGGAGATATTCCAGGATGAGGGAGAAACGTACACAGAGGGTTTTGAAATCAGTTTGAAACTCCTGCCCTCTATTGTTTTAAAAATGTAAAACAAAACAAAAAGGAATTTGCTCATGAGCATCTTTAGGGTTTTGCACCATCTTTTTTAGTTTTAAGTTAAATGGATTTTGGGAGGGGGGTGGTTCCCTGCAGAAATCTGCCAGCATTGCAGTTTTTCTAATTATTCGATGGTTAAAATCTAGGAAATCATCAAACAGTCCACATAGCCAATGGCTCCTAATCTTTTGAGGAATGTTTGTTGCTTAGAAACATGGAAGTAAGCGCCACACCAGGGTCTACAGCCCCCTGGACAGAGCCTCAGGCCCACCTGGACCCTTGAGCCCACAGCTGGATGCTGGATTTAGGGCACCTGTTGCTAAAACCAAGGCTGGGAAACAGGGTGTTGCCAGCTACTGTTATTTCCACCAACTTCTGCCTGGTGATCTGAGATGCTTGGCTTGGGACAGTCGCCCCTTACAGATCCATCAAACGATGGGCTTATTGGTTCAGAAAGAGGCTTTTTCTAGTCGCTGAAAATAGAGAGGGTTCATTTCAAAGACAGCATTCGATCATTTCAGTGGCTTTATACCCAAGGCGACAGCGTAAAATCACATGTAACACAAGCAAGCGTCCTCCACCTCAGCGTTGCCGCCTCCAGTAAAGTTTGGTGTTTTCCACCCTCTCCCATCTTAGTTTGATTTCGTCATTAAAGTGCTGGCATAGGCCAGCGCCGCTTTCGTGCTCCATAGCAGGGAAGCCAGCCCATGCCATCTCTGTGCCACAGGTGCAGCTGTGAACTGCTTTATTATTTTGTTTGGGCATAAATACTTTACTTTCCCACTACGTGTTTGGCAAGTTTCATTTCTTTAATGCTGGTTCTGTTTCATCTGCTCCTGGAACTGTTGAAACCAACTGTAAGTTTCTGAACTCATACGAGTCTAGCTCTTCTCAGCGCCCTGGGGGAGGCTTGTGCCCAGGTTGGGGTGGGGCGAAGGCTGGGGAAGGGGTCTGCGGCAGGGGCTCCAGGCTCTCAGACAGGCCACCCTCGGTGATGGAGCTTTCCACGTTTGTCACTCATCGATTCAGTGTTTTCTGACGTCCATTCCTGCTTGGGAGGGGAAAATGGCCTAATTTTCTTTACCTGATTTCTTTTAATACTTTTATCTATTTGTCTATTTTTGGCCTTGCTGGGTCTTCGCTGCTGCAGGACTTTCCTCCAGCCGTGGAGAGCGACGCCTCCTTCCGTCGCAGCCTGCTGGCTTCTCACGGCAGCGGCTCCCCTTGCTGCGGGCCACAGGCTCCGGGGCAGGCGGGCTTTGTAGCTACAGCTCCCGGGCTCTAAAGCAGAGCCTCGATAGTTGCGGCGTCCCCAGCACGAAGGATCTTCTCGGACTAGAGATAAAACCCGTGTCTCCTGCATTGGCAGGCAGATTCTGCACCGCTGAGCTGCAGGGGAAGCCTCCCCCTGATCAATTTCTATTTTACAGGTAAATTTCATCAGATTTGGGGATCTGCACCCGCCCCTCCTGACGGTGTGAGCGGACATCTCGGCAGCTTCCCTGGGCACGGTCCTGGGGTCTGCAGTCACTGTTGCAGACCTTTCCCTTGGTCTCCGCAGCCAGGTCAGGTCCCCGGCCGCTCCAACCAAGGGGCCCGTAGCTCATCTCAGCAGGAGGCCTCCCTTGGGCCAGACCGCTCCGGACCTGGTGGGCAGCCCTCTGAGGGCAGGAAAGCTTTCAGGGCCCCCTTCCCCACACACAGACTGGCAGGCAGTCTTCCTGGGCTGCACACGGAAGGGCCTTGGCAAGGCTTCCGTCCCACCCCGTCTGTGGAGGGGGTGTGGGGCAGGGATATGGCCTGGCTCCAGCCGTTCCGCTCTGACCCCTGTGGTCTTCTCCCCCCAGCGCCCTGGGTGGTGGGCTCCAACCCCATCTCACTGGCCAGGCTGGGTCCCTCCAGCTGCTCCTGGACCAACTCTGTTCAAGACCCAGAGTCTGCATGCAGCCAGCTCACGTGAAGAGCAGCACCCATATCAGCTCATGTTCAAAGGCATTTTTGGTCCAAAGAGCCTGATTCTTAAAGATAAGAAGGCCAGGCCTTCAAAAGGACAGAGATTCTGCTTTGTGTTTAAAAACAAAACCAAGTGAAAAGGCACCCAGTGACCCCAACTGTGAAGCACCTGTTTACCGACCTGAGGGACCTTTGACCTCCTTAGATTCTGGCGTATTCTTTTCCTGGAGCATCGGTAAGTGTGTGTGTATATGCATGCGTGCACGTGTGTGCGTGTGTGTGTACATGTGCATGTGTATTAGAGGGATACATTCATTGCAGACATTTATGAAATACAGATGTCTTCTTCCACAAAATCCTGGGAGCACAAAATAAGACAAAGTGAGTTGTCATGGAGATAAAGGTACCAACTGTAAATTAGAACCTTAGGCAAACTGGCCTGAAATGAAGTCAGATCTGTTGCATTTATAGGAGGTGACCGAGTCCTGTGAACTTGGCAGGGAGAGTTAGCAGGGGTCAGCATGTCCCCGTCCCCTCTGCCCTGACTGGAGGAAATACAGGCTGTGAGACCCCCCCACCTTGCCTAGCCCGAGAGAGGATGGACAGGGCTGCTCCCGAACTCTTTCTTTCCTGAAGTCGGCCCCCCGTGACTACGGAAATTGTCCCCGTGTCCTGCACAATCTCTCTCCAAGGGGGCTGCTGAGGCCCCGGTTGGCTTTGGGGGACACAGCTGTCCCCAGTGGGCCCCTGGGGTGGGGCGGACACCCCTGGCCCCTTGCCCGAGTGACAGCAGGGAGCTTTGGCCAGGAGGGGCCTCGGGGACGGAGCCGGGGCCCCTGTTTGCACTTCAGCACTTTGTTCCTCCCAGGTGGTGCAGCTGAGAGGTCCCCGGATGCCCGGGTCCCAGCTGAGGCTGCCCTGCCTCCCGCATCTGTCCCTGGTGACGCGTGTGCCAGTTTATTAGCTAAATGCTGCCTTTTCTAGATTAATTGACTCCTGAGCTTAAATAGAGAGCATGGCATGTCGGTGGAGCTCTCCTTGTGTAACACTATTTAATGATTCAAAGGGTCTCAGCGCGTCTGCATGGCCACCCTGCCCTCCAGCTGCCACCGCCATATGCCACCTGGCCCTCTGCGAAGGACTCCGACCATGACTCAGGGCCTCTCTCCCCAGGACCCTGGTTTGGCCACAGATGCTCGGCCCCTGAGAGGTGGATTCATTGCTGCTGCAAGTAAGCGAACCTCAGTGCGCAAGTGTGCCTGGTCACTTCATTTGTGTCCGGCTCTCTGTGACCCCATGGACCAGGCTCCTCTGTCCGTGGGCTTCTCCAGGCAAGAATACTGGAGCGGGCTGCCATTTCCTTCTCCAGGGGGTCTCCCCGACCCAGGGATGGAACCCACATCTCTTATGTCTCCTGCATTGGCAGGCGGGCTGTTTACCGCTCGCACCATCTGGGAAGCCCACACCATCGGGGCTTCCACTCAAGGTGAGGAGGCCCACTCAAGGTGGGGAGGCCGAGGCTCAAGGATGCTTGCCTGGTCCTCTGCGGTCACCTGTAAGAGGGCCCCACGGCTACGTTTCTGTGTCTGCTTGACGGGATCATGAGGTGCCCGAATGTTTGGCTAATGTCATTTCTGGGTGTGTCTGTGATGGTGTTTCTAGATGAGATTAGCATCTGAACCAGTGAACTGAGGAAAGCTGATGCCCACTCCACCCCCAGGCATGGTGGGCACCATCCAATCCATCGAGGATGCTAATGAGCCAAACTGGAGGGAGGCTGAGTACCCCTCCTGCCGAGCGTGGAGCTGGGGCCTGCTCTTCTACTTCCTGCTGCTGGTTCTCAGGCTGTGAGACCCAGACCAGAGTCTGCACCACCGGCTCTGCCTCACAGGCCGTGGAACCACACTGCCAGCCTGCGGGGTCTCCACCTTACAAACAGCCGACGGTGGGACCGTGTGGCATCCAAGATCACGTCTGTCGACTCCTTACCCTGAGTCTCATTCCCTATGTGAACTTTTATCTGCTTTTCTGGAAACCTACGGCTCTTCTGGTGCTGTAGGTAGGGGATGAATCCCAAAGGCCAGGCCCGGAGGCCAAGCCATGACTGTCGTGCCACGCTCACTGCAGGATCGCTGCGTGGAATGACATGAGCATGGGACCTTCTGGAAAGGGTCTGAAGCCAGCCCGGGGGCATAGAGTATAGCCCTCCAGGACCTGAACTTCCCGGACCTCAGCGGGGCTTCTGTCCATGCTCAGAGCATGCTGCTTTGGGTCGTGTGTGTTTCTGGGAAAAGATCCCACCTGGTCTCTCCAGACACACTAGTGGTTTTCAGCCCTGGCTGCATCTTAGAGTCATTAGGGTCTCTGAGAAATCAGGTGCCCACGCCTCTTACCAATCTGACTGAAACAGGATCTCCTCGTGGGAGGCAGGTTTATTCCAACAGGTGTGCATGTGTGCTTTTTGTTGTTTTTTTTTAGATTCACAGATGATTTAATGTGCAACCAGGTTTGAGAGCAAAGTACATTGTGTAACCATTCATCACAAATCTGGGGGCCTCTGCCGTCACTGGGAGGCCAGGTGCAGACGGTAGTCACAGCCGATTCTTGCTGTCGATGGTGGTTGGGTCCTGTAAAGTCCCTGAGAGACTGACCTAGTGGACAGAGACAGCACTCCAAAACACAGCGGCAGGGTTCTGTGGGCTTCTTGTCACAGTGTCTTTCTCAGCTGATTAGTATGTAAGCTTGTTCCGTGTGTGTGTTTGTTTGTAGACACCTCACTGAGTACCTACTGCTGATTTATAACACTGAACCCTCGGCCCACAGCCCTACGACTCAGGCCTGGATGAGGTTCACCCAGCAGAGGGGTTTTCTGTGTGAGACACAGCAGAGCCACAACTGAGGGCCCGTTACACAGCAAAATCATCACTGGTGAGTGCGGAACCTCAGCAGTCCTGGCCGTGAGTAGGCTGCAGGGAAGATGGAACAGAGGGGACGGGGTCCCCTCACTCAGGGAAGGTGGGCCCAGAGACCAAGATCTGATTCACTCTGCGGTGTCCATTAGTGTCCAGAAGTGTCCATCTGGGGACCCGGGGGTCCAAACATCTCAAAGACAAGAAGAGTCAGCAGACACGGAGCCCGCAGGTAAGGAGGACAGACCGTCCTGGATTCAGACCGTGGGAGCATTGTCGGCGTGTCTGAGCACAGCCTCCTGTTTCGGGGAGCTGGGGTGGGGGAGAGGTCATACTGGTCCATCTGCAGGAGACCAGGCTTTAACTGCCTCCCCTGCCCGGGGCTCAGGGGCTTCACGTGCTGCTTTCCTGGGAGAGGGAAGTTCCCGTGTCACCGCGGCTCACGGTTGTACACATCTGGCTTGTTTTGCTTGCTGAGCTTGGCTGGCACCTCTGGGGGCCTCCCGAGGGCCGAGTGGGGTGGGTGCTGAGGTCCTTCCTTCACGGCAGGAGGTCTCAGGGCCACTGTGCCCAGGACTGTCACATCTGCACTTGACCAAGTGCATGTGTGTGGGCATGTGTGTACACAGGTGCATGTGTGTATACACATGTCCGTATATGTGCACGTGTGTGCACATGTGTGTGGGCATTGGCATGCATGTGAGTGGATGTGAGCAGGTGTGTGTGTGTGTGCATGTGTGGGTGGGGAGATTAATGCTAATTTTCACAAGATGTCTCTGTGAGTTTGAGGTGAGTCCACGCTCTTATTTGCAAAAAGACCAGGAAAACACAGACATCAACGGCGAGCCCTGACAGCCTCTCTCTGGCTGTTACGAGGGCCAGTCACCGTGACTCAGGGGCTGCAAACACGGTCTGTTTGATGAGCTGGAATCTAGTGTGGAGCTGTTCCCACTCACTCCCTCTCTCTGCACACATGAGTGCACACACACTCACACACATGCACACACTACACACACATGAGCACACATGAACATACATGCACGCACACTCTCTCACACACACTCACATGCATGCACACACTACATACACACGAGCACACATTACACACACTACAAACACATGAGCACACATGCACATACATGCACACGCACACGCACACACTACACACACGAACATACACTACACACACATGAGCATACATGCGCACACGCACACGCACACACACAAACTGTCTCGAGATCCCTCCTGTGTCCCCTGCTGGGTGACTCCCAGGCCAGCTCTGAGCACCAGATTCTTGAACAAAGCTATCAACATCACACAATAATTTTCCACAAAGGCTCTTGGCTCATCTCCAGAGCCAGCCTCACATTTTCCCTCATATTCCAAGAAGTGAAATGAGATTAATCTCAGCATCTTTGCGTACACATTATCAATTCGGTATAACACTCCTGCGGGCACCCCTTCTCCCAGCTCAGCAGCCCGAGGGCCCGTGGTCCTCCCGGCTCCAGACCGGCCGTGAGGCGGGCGACAGAGCAGCGGCTGGAAAAGGGGTGAGCGGCCCCTTGTGTCCTGAGCAGCTTCCTTCCTTCTGCCACTCAGCCACTCTTCGGGTGCCCTCGATACTGTTAAGTTAAAAAGGACGGATCCGCGGACTTCCTGTCCCTGAGGCACTTGCTCTGAGTGATCTATCACAGCTCCGGTGCACCAGGTGTTTGATGCAAAACCAGCTTCGGGGGCGCCTTCCCCTCACAGAGCGTGCTGAATCCGGGAACACGCTCCAGGCTTTCGTCCACAGCAAACCAGCTCATCTCGCTGTAGCTCAGCGGCCCCAACCTTTTTATCCAACACAGCCCCGAGAACACTGGCAGCCCCGTGGGACCCACATCCGAGGCGCAGACTGGACGCCGACGAGGGACATACAGGAGGTCCGGGTGTCGGGCCACAGTGCCCGCCGGGCGAGACCTCAGCAGACTTCTTGGAGGCGGAGACGCTTCCCCTGCTGGATGACAGATTCTCCCTGGGCAGAAATCAAGCTCCTGCAGACGGGGCCCTGCCTGCTGTGCGCTTGTTCTTCTGGGATCGCTTCTCAGAAGATCACCTTCTTCTGAGCAGACCACCCCTGCCTTCAGGGAAGAGCAGTCAGTCATCTGAGAAGTGAGGCAGTGTCCGTGGCCCACCGGTCCTGGCAAGACTCATGGGGTGAGAGCCGTCACCTCCGGCAGGAGGCAGAGACGAGCCCCCCCACCCCCGGGTGGCCTCGGAGCTCTGCTTCCAGGCTCAGTTTGGTGGTTTCCTGTTGCTTTTTGGTGTTCTCATGTGGCCTGACAGTTTTAAAAACCTTTGTGGCTTTGCAGTTCTTCAGCCCTTCTTTATGAATAGCTGGTTTGCAGTCCTCGGTCACCTTTCACCTGGGAGTGTTAGACATCCAGACTTGTCAACATGTGTCACATGTTCCCTTCTCTCCACATGCATGAAGCCCCGACATGCGTGCCCGCAACCTCCAGGAGCCGGGCCCGTAGGCACCACAGTGCTGCAGACCCTGGCGGTACAGGTTACTGCGCGCGGCGCGGACGGTGCGGGAGCTCAGGGCGTTCGGGTCCTACAGGCACAGCAGCTACCGCAGGGTCACAGGAACTGCAGGGTCCGCGGGGACTTCGGGTCCTGGGGTGTCACAGGGACCCCAGGGACTGAAAACTCTACCCTGCGCGTCCGGTACTCAGCCATCAGAAGCCTATGAGCCGTCCAGGGTGCAAACAGCTGGCAGACAGTCCTGGAATCTGGGGAGCAGGCGCTCTGTCTGGGCCGCCAGAACGGCCTTGCCCATGTTGTGGGGACAAGACGGTCTCATAGGCAGGACCCAACTTGCATTGGGAGCACCCCAGACCTCAGCGAGTCTGGCACAAAGGGCAGGTGGGGGCATGACTCCAGACAGAGAAAAACTGGCCGGTTTGGGATCTGGAGGTACAGTCCAGAGGTCAGGAAGGTTGACTCGGAACTGAAAGTCCAGGGTCAAGATCTCCTGGCATCCCAGAGCCACCAAGCTTCCCAGGAAACCTGTGAAGACAGGAGAGGTGAGCGGTACATGGAGGCACAGCCCAGAGACCCAGCAGGGCCTCCGGTGGCC
Source organism: Capreolus pygargus (assembly GCA_012922965.1). Lineage (NCBI taxonomy): Eukaryota > Metazoa > Chordata > Mammalia > Artiodactyla > Cervidae > Capreolus > Capreolus pygargus. Next base: position 1,581,705 of record SNSB01004421.1, on the reverse strand, counting down.
TCTGTGGTCCTCACAGACAGGGTGGAAAGTCCAGAGAGGAGCAGTCGGGGGAGTAGCAGGCGGCTGCTTGGAGAGCCAGGCCTGGACCTTCCCTCCCAGGATGTGCTTGGAAGCATCTCCATCACTGGTTCCAGACCCACTGCAGGGCAGGAAGCCTGGGAACTGCATGCCACAGGGCACCTGCATCAGGGTTCAGACTGCGGCTCGTGCGGTGAGAACGTCCTCCCATCAGATCTCATCTGCACTGGACTCTGCGGGATCCAGGGCCTCTCAGCACAGCCGGCCCCTGCACCAGGACCCAGGAGTCTGGGATACAGAGTGGCTCTGCTGTCGTCGGAGGCAGTGCAGTCCACCATGGAGGCCGGTGGGCAGCCTTCTGGGCCACTTAGTTACTTTCTGAAGGGATAGACATACTCAGGAAACTAGTTCACTGTTTCAAAGCTACAGCTGTATTCTGATTGTTTGTGATAGATGTGGTAGAGGAAGATCAGTCTTCTTTTTGTTGTTTGGACATTAAGCCATGCTCAGTTGGGTGCAACCCTTTGCGGCCCCATGGACTGCAGCACACCGGGCTCCCCTGTCCTTCGCTACCTTCTTTACCACCGATTCTCTCATAAACTGGAAGGCACGGGCGTCTCCCTATTCCTCACTCGTGTCTGTGATGCCTGAGATAGCTGGGCAACAGGACTGTCAGCAATTATTTCCCACTTTGGCCTCCTGATGCGAAGAGCCAACCTGTTGGAAAAGACACTGATGCTGGGAACGATTAAAGGCAAAAGGCGAAGAAGGCAGAGGGTGAGATGGTTAGATAGCATCACTGACTCAAAGGACATGAGTTTGCGCAAACTCCCTGGAGATCGTGGCAGACAGAGGAGCCGGGTGTGCCGCAGGCCCTCAAGCCACAAAGAGCTGGACCCAACTGAGCGACTCAGCAGCAACACACTGACTCCCGAACCCGGGACATAGAATCTTCAAACACAAAGGGAGGCGGCTGACCCAGTATGTCCTGAGCAGGGCTTCCGCGGCCTCTTCCATGGCGCTCTGTTGGGTGTTCACAGGTGTTTGAGAAAGAAGCAAAAAAAGACAGATCGCCTCCAGTGCCACCAGCCCCAGACAAACCGTCACGTCACAACTGGTGCTTTCACTGAATGTTTTGCAAAAAAACTTGAACATGGAAAGCCCCTTCTTTTCTTTTTTATATTATTTCTATTATGCAGTCTGCCAAGCTTGAGAAACTCCAATCTGACTTCAGAATTTTATTTTTTGGAGAATTTTATTTTCCAGCCCCGGATCGTGGTCCCAAAGCCCAGATTCTTAAAGCAGGATTGACTTGCCTTAAGTTCTCATGCAAGCCGCTGGAAAGTTGAGGGACACTTTAGCCAAGACATTCCTCGAATTGAGGCAATGCTTATTTCATTGTGCTTGAAATTCCACAAGTGAAGTTGACTAGCGACTAGCCATACCCTGTTGAGCAGTGTCTGTTTCTGCAGGCAAATGCTCACCTTCCAGTTACAATACAGGGTGTGTGGGGGGAGCATGGACACCCATTTCAGATAGAATTTAAAATAAGCAACAATATCGTCATGACGTCCATTCGAGCCTGTGTTGAGGGCCCTTCTGCATGCGCCTGTGCATCTTTTGGTTAGTGAGCAGATCTGTACGAAACACACACAAGCGCCTTCCAAGTGGTAGGGCTGGGGGTGGAGGAGAGGCGGGCAGGGGACGGTGGGGCAGAGACGGCTGTCCCCGCCAGGACAGCGCCGTCCAGGGGTCCCCGAGCAGTCAGGGGTTCCTCATCTCTGTGGCTCGTTCCCGGGCACGTTCACAGCAATGTCACTCGCTCCGGGGTCACATCAGCAAGCCTCCCTTTAGAATTTGCTCAGTAATCTCACTCACCAAGTCTCCTAGCAGCCCTGGTCACTGGAGATGAGGGCTTCAGCCAGCACCGTCTCTCTTTTCGTATAAATAGGGTTATAGCACAGACGCCTCCTTTCACCGGTTCATTCTGAAGGGACAGTTCTATGTTCCCCGGCCTTTTTGGAAGATATATTGGACTTTAATAAAATTTGATCAATGCATTTAAGTCAAATTGAATTATATGTAAGTGGATAGGGTTGACATATGTTTCAATATCTGCGAGTGATACATTATTCTCCAGTGAGCATAAAATTTAATGAAATATAAATACCCATTAATCCTCATGTTTCAAACAATCCGTCACTGTTGCACCTGCCTGCTGTGAGCAGAAGCAGGCCCAGAAAGTCATCTGTTTCATCTAAGCAGGAGCTCCAACCTGGAAAGACATCAGAAGGGGAGAGGAGAGGGGAGCTGGGACGGGAAAGCGGCCAGCGCCTTCGCGGGGTGCACGCCGCAGGACGGAGCGGTGGCTGGCGCTCCCTCTCAGCCCGAGTCTGCGGAGGTGTGTGCTGCTTTGAAACCACCGGGAGAAAGGAGAGCAGGCATAGAAGGACAGCTCCTTTGTTCTCCAAGCATATTCTTTCCTTCCGGTTTCATATCAGCTCTGCTGTTCACATTGTGCAAAGTGCCGGTGGGGACGTCCCAGCCTCAGAGGGTGACTGAGGCCCATGAAGCGTCAGGCCACAGGACGGAGCTTCGATGGTGCTCCTGTCCTGGCGTGGGGGGAGAGGAGGCAGTCAGCAGCATGTGTCCCTTAAAATACATACTCGGACATGTAAAAATATGAAATAGATGTGATAGAGCAGTCAGCAGGTGAAGTGAAAGTCACTCAGTCATGTCCAATTCCTTGTGATCCCACGGACTGTATTATTGTCCATGGGATTTTCCAGGCCAGAACCCTGGAGTGGGTAGCCTTTCCCTTCTCCAGGGGCTCTTCCCAACCCAGGGATCAAACGCAGATCTCCCACTGCAGGCGGATTCTTCACCAGCTGAGCCACGAGGGAGGCCTACACCATCAAATGGGCACCCGAGCACATTGATGAACGTGGCTTTTTTCCTTCGCTTCTAAGAAACAGTCTCAAAATCACCTTCTGCCCCACCAGGTCACACGGAACTCAGCCTCCAAGCCACCGCCTCTCTGAGGAGGCGGCCCTCTCACCTCTGGGCCTGAGTTTTGATCTGAATGGAACCCATGAGGTCAGTTCTCCTGGAGAGATGCTGAGCCGTGCGGAGGCCCATCAACTTCATGCCTGTGCAGCGGGCCAGGGTGGGGGTCTACCAGACACGCAGGTGTCGGCGCTGCAGAAACTGGGGCTGGGGCTGACAATTCACATGCCGTTCTTGAAAGGCCTTGTTTCTCAGGGACCGTTGTGTCTCCAGCCAGGAGTGTCAGCCTGTCTAACAGGGTTAGATGGTTCGAGATGAGACCCACTGACCAGCCGCCTTGTGGGTTCCATTCAGGTCAAAACTGGCTGCTGCCTGATGTCTTGTGAGTGGTGGGCTTGGGGCTGGGACCATCCCCCCCCCCCCCCCCCCCCCGGAGGGGGAGACCCGCCCCCCCCCCGGGGCCCCCCCGCTCCTTAGGGAGGCGAGCAGACCTCAAGAAGGCCCGATAGATTCTGGGGGCGTAAAGGCAACCCATGGAAGGATTTCAGGGGGTGGGAGGGCAGGTCCTTAGGAGGCGGCAGTCCACCCAGAGGGGAGGGGTCGTGTGTCCCCAGAGCAGGAGGCCGGCCCCCAGCAGGATGCGGGGTAGAGAGGACAGGCCTGCAGACAGCGGAGCAGTGGGCGAGGGAGGAGGGGTGTGGGGCTCTGTGAACCCCGCCTTCCTGAAGGCAAGCCTCACTGCGCGGACCTGGGGACCAGGAACCAGCTGGGGGTGACCCCCGTGCAGGCTGGGCTTGTCCCGAAATGCATGAGCACCCACGGTACTTGGAAAAGCATGGAGCAGCCAGGGGTACGGCTGGAACCAGGGCAGGACCACAGCCACGGCGTGAGGAAGGCCCGTGTGTGCGGCTGAGATGGGCAGCGGGAGGCGTGGGGTTTCAGGGGCAGGGTCTCTGCTCCGGGGGGATCTCCCCCAGAACCCAGTGGTGGGGAATCAGGCCCGAGGACCAGAAAGCCTGCCCTGGCCCGTGCTCACTGCTGCTGGGTAGATGGAGTCCTGCGGAATGCTCTTTTTAAACCCAGAAGAAAGCACAAGACATCTGTGAACTGGTGACAGAGGTTAAACCCCTAAAGTCTGAAGAAGTCTCCCTGGAGATGGAGCTTTTGTTAATTGGATGCAGATTTATGATACCACTGATGTACTTATTGACAGTTTTATTTTTCCCTACACACGACTCATAGTTAATTAATTTACGCAGCATTACACCAAAGAAGGATGCTCTTCCCATTTTTATTTCACAGGCGAGAGTCATAAAATTTGCTAAATGTAAGCGGCCCATATCACAGGAGGCTCACTCGTCTGCCTGCCACCCAGAGCACTAAAACTAAATGCCGTCCACCTCCATGAATCAAGAGTGCTACAGGGAATTGTACTCAGCGACAGATTTCACTCACAGCGTGGAGTCTGAATCGAGTGTGCTCACAAATGACACTTTGCATTTAAAACGCTGCTCCCTGGTCAGGAAGGTGAGTGGGAGATTAATTTCAAGAACTGGGTGGGAGATTCTCGGAGACCCTCGGCTCCTCCAGCACCAGGGTTCTCGTCAAGGGGGCTTGGGGTCACAGGTGGAGCTGAGGCTCCGGATTGAATGTGCATTTTAACCAAAACTGTTGGCATTTCGAGCTTCCCAGATTGGTAAAGGAGACTCAAGAGATCAGGGTTTGATCCCTGGGTTGGGAAGATCTCCTGGAGAAGGAAATGGCAACCCACTGCAGTATTCTTGCCTGGGAAGGCCCATGAACAGGGGAACCTGGCAGCTATAGCCCATGGGGTCACAGGGTCGGACACGACTGAGCGAGCACACTGTCGCTTCCCTCCAGATTTTAGGGCTACAAGAGGGGCCTGAGTGTGGACTCATTTAGCTCGAATTCATTGAGGTAAGATCTACACGCGTCCGTTGACTTTGTGGTAGAAGGCGCCCCATCCAGCGTGCTCAGCACCATGCTCGGCTCAGTGCAAACGTCGGGCACCCCAAGACTTCAGTCCTGATGGTCGCCATCACACTTGGTTGGCACCCAACAGCGTTTTCTGCACAGACACAAGTCTGAGAAATTGCGTCAAGTAGCCGGAGGCCTTCTGGGCCACCGCAGTGGGGAGACCCTCGATCGAGGCTGTCCGTGGCCAGGATCTTGCTCTCAGATGACGCTGCATCATGTGGGGTGTAGGAACCTCTCATGGCACCACTCCCCCACCCAGAGGAGGACTTGCTGAAGCCCTCGGGCCATGCGCTTTGTTTCTGAGGCACTTGCCCGCAGAGAGGGTGTGCCCACCACGCGCCCACAGCCTCAGCAGTCACCCTTCGCCATTCTTCGTGGGCAGGACTTCAGCCCAGGCCAACTGCTGTCGCCGACAAAGGACGGTGATCCAAAGGAGTAAATCAGGAAGGGAAGAGACCCCGGGCTGGGAGGGGCAATTCCTAGGCAGGTTGATAGGAAGTCCGGGGGCCCCCAAGGAGAGAGGGGTCTGGAATCCTCTTACGAAGAGGAAAGGACCAACTTTTTCCCCTCTACATTCCTTAGGATTATATAACAATAATGTATCCTGCTTGAGGACAGTTTCTGGAAAAAATCTTCTGGCTGATTCTGTTATCTTAAAATGTAAACTATGGGAGTGGGTCTAGGAAGGTCTTTACAAACTCCAGACATTCTTTTGATTGACTGTAATACAGCATATTAAAAAGCAGAGACATTACTTTGTCAACAAAAGTCCATCTAGTCAAGATTATGGTTTTTCCAATGGTCATGTATGGATGTGAGAGTGGGACTATAAAGAAAGCTGAGCACTGATGAATTGATACGTTTGAACTGTGGTGTTGGAGAAGACTCTTGAGAGTCCCTGGGACTTCAAGGAGATCCAACCAGTCCATCCTAAAGGAGATCCGTCCTGGGTGTTCATCTGAAGGACTGATGTTGAAGTTGAAGGTCCAATACTTTGGCCACCTGATGTGAAGAGTTGACTCACTGGAAAAGACCCTGGTGCTGGGAGGGATTGGGGGCAGGGGGAGAAGGGGACAACAGAGGATGAGATGGCTGGATGGCATCACCAACTCAGTGGACATGAGCTTGAGTAAACTCCAGGAGTTGGTAATGGACAGGGAGGCCTGGCATGCTGCAGTCCATGGGGTTGCAAAGAGTCGGACACGACTGAGCGACTGAACCGAACTGAACTGAATAGCTAGTTAGAAATATATAACTCCATTGCTAACAGTAGTAAGGGGCACTCTTTCTGCCCCTTTCTGATGTCTGTGTCAGAAGCTTTCTCTATCTCCTTTATATTTTAATAAAACTTTATGACACAAAAGCTCTGAGTGATCAAGCCTCGTCTCTGGCCCCAGATTGAATTCTTCTCCTCTGGAGGCCAAGAATCCCGGCGTCTTTCATGGTTCAGCAACAACTTTTCAGGGCCCCCACTCCTCTTCACTTATTTGCACAGTCGAAGGCTGGGCATGGAGCTCTGGTCCACCCTTATAATTCCTCCTGCAGGGGCAGCTCTTTTAGAGGCGCTTGTAGCCTCTCTCCACTTGCGGATCAGTGACGGGTTTGCACGTGGTCCCCTCGTGAAGGGGGAGCCGGGGCAGGCAGCCCATGGGGCTGGCAGGCGGGGTCCATGCCCAGGACAGGGCTGCTGGGTTCTGGGGTCTCATGGAGAAGCTGGGAGAGGAGGGCTGGGCCCGAGTTTCCATTTCCTGTCGGCTTTTGTCGTGATGTGTGAATGCGGTGTCTGCTGTCTGTCCTCCAGTACCCTCATCTCCACAACGGAGCAATGCGTCCCCCCGGCCTCCTGTCCCAGGGGAGGCCACAGAGCGTGCCAGCAGGGTGCCAGCAGGGAGGGGCCGGAGGAGTAAGACAGCATCGGAGCGGGCGGCCCCTCTGTGCACCCACCCCGGGTTAGACTCCACGCGGAAGGGCTGCTCTAATGCAAACACCGCTGCCACGCCACACCTCGGGTCCCGGGGGCCCACTGCAGGGACGAGGCCCCTCCCCTGCAGGACACACGATACTCCGGACCACTGGGTGGGCTGGGAGTCCCCAGGTCCTGCTCTGCTGGGCTGGTGGCAAAAGGTCTCTGAGAAAGACCTTAAGCTACACAGCTGGCCCTACCTCATGCGTCATCTCCCTCATCTCAATACTACGGGAAATCAACCCTAAATATTCGTTGGAGGTACTGATGCCGAAGCTCCAATCCTTTGGCCTCCGGATGCAAAAGGCGGTCTCATTGGAAAAGACCTTGACGCTGGGAAAGATTGAGGGCAGGAGGAGAAGGGGGCAGCAAAGGATGAGATGGGACAATGAGATGGCTGGATGACATCATGGACTCAGTGGACATGAGTTTGAGCAGACTCCTAGAGTTGGTGAAGGACAGGAAGCCCGGCATGCTGCAGTCCATGGGGTCACAGAGCCATCCCCACCTGGCTGGAAGTGCATCCTTCCTGGGCCTCAGCCTGCCTGGGTTTGTTTGGGGAGTGTTGAGCTGTCCATGTCCACTGGGGAGACCACAGGCCCGTGGGCGCTCCCTCTTCAGTGGGGACAGTGGGGCATCGGTGGGCGTGGGGCTCAGACATCCCCAGGAACAGAAGGATGGGGCGCACCTAACACAGAGGTGCCGGCAGGCAGGTGCCCAGCGATGGCAGCTGCTGAGGCCTGTGCCGGGGATCTTAAAGCGAAGCACCCGTCTCCCCTTATTCATCTTCTGTTTCCTCCTTCACATGAAGCCCCCACCTCCCTCCCTCCCTCCTGCGACTTGAAGACAGGACTTTCATTCCGGCGTGTGTCTGCCCTCCTGGCTCGGCCACCGCGCTGCACGGCTTTTGGGGTTCTGCCCGTGCTCCGGTCTTTATGTTGCATCAAAGTCTTCTCCATTTCCCCGAATTCTTCTGTGAAAGACGCCTGCGGTGCAGCCAACACCAAGTCTCGTCGGGGACCCTCTTTCAGTTAACCTCCTGGAGGCACAAGGCCGCCTCCGGGCTGCCATGGGAGGCAGCCCGAGAGGAGACCATCAAGGCCATGGGCTCCTCGGAGTCCCCGTGGGCGGGCGACCCCATACCCACAGCTTGGGACGGAAATGGGGAGGCTCTGCGCAGAGAAGGGAGGCTCTGGGCAGAGAAGGGAGGCTCTGGGCGAAGAAGGGAGGCTCTGGGCAAAGAAGGGAGGCTCTGGGCAGAGAAGGGAGGCTCGGGCAGAGAAGGAAGGCTCTGGGCGAAGAAGGGAGGCTCTGGGCGAAGAAGGAAGGCTCTGCGCAGAGAAGGGAGGCTCTGGGCGAAGAAGGGAGGCTCTGCGCAGAGAAGGGAGGCTCTGGGCGAAGGGCAAGTTGGGCGGAGTCGGTGCTGGCTGCCCTGGAGAAGAGACCACGACCCCGGGCTCAAGTGGTCTGGGCAGCACTTCCAGGGGGCGGACAAGGAACTTCAGGACAGACGGCCTCCAGGAGCCCATAGACCTGACGTCAGGCTCGCTGGAGGCTCCGATCTGCCCCACCTCCCAGCTCGACTGTTTCCAGCAGTCCTGAAAGTGGACAGAGCCACGTCTTATTTTTCTTTCCTTTTTATTTTATGTTGGAGTATGGCTGGTCAACAACATTGTGACAGTTCCAAGTGTACAGATTCAACTATACACACATGTACCTGTTCTTTTTCGAGTTTTTTTCCCATGCAGGTTATTACATGATACTGACGATTGCTCCCTTCCTTGCTGGTTATCTATTTTATATACAGTCGTGCATCCTTGTCAGTGTTAACACGGTCTAAAAACAGCCCCGCTGGACAGGCGTTGTGTGGAGGGCGCTATCTTCTCTCCGGGGCTTTTTGGGTAAAGGTGAAATCTAAACAGAGGCTTCCCACGTGGCACTGCTGGTAAAGAACTCGCCTGCCAAGAGATTCCAGTCTGACCCCCGGGTCAGGAAGATCCCCTGGAGGAGGGCGCGGCAGCCCACTCCAGGACTCTGGCCTGGAGAGTCCCAGGGACAGAGGCGCCGGAAGGACCACAGTCCACGGGGTCGCAGGGAGTTGGCCACGACCGAAGCAGTCTGGCGCACAGAATCCAAACAAGACCTTGTATCGCTTGAGCAAAGATACTGGTCAAAAATGAGAATTTTTGCTGCTGTTTTTAACAGCCCTAAAAAAGCCCAATAGGGTAAATCAGAACCACATCCTATGAACTATTTTCCATTTAGCCACAGCCATAAATTGAAAGCTAACTGGAAGCTCCCTGTGACTTCCAGTGGGGTTCAAGAGCCAGTCTGGGGCGATTCAGCGGAGTCTTGTCGGCAGCTGCACGAATAAGAGAGAAACAGGGCCGCTCGCTGCCTCACGGCTGAAAGGCTGCGCCCCTGCCAAACGCGGCTCCTTGATCTCGCCCAGACTGCAGGGTTCAACCACCTTGTGGTCAGACCTGAAGGGCAGAGAAGGCAATTCAGAGGCAGGGGCCTGCGACTCTTGACCTCTTGACCCGGCCTTGACCTCTTGACCACACGAGACCACCTCGGGGCACACGGCTTTGCTCCGCGGGGCTGGGGCTGACTCCCCAGCCTCTCAGTGAAAGGAAACAGAAAACATTTAAACAAGCGCTCTGAACTGGCGCGGCGCGCTCGAGCCACGGCGACTGCAGAGCGATGTGCCAGCCGCGCTCACACGCTCAGTCGTGTCCAGCTAGGCCTTAACAAGCCCCTTCTCGTCTTCTCTTGCTAAATAGGGGAAGAGGCCTCCACAGACAGACCCCTCAGTGCCAGGAACACAGACAGTGAGGCTGGCGGACGCCCCTTGTTTTTGACGAGAAGCTGAGCTGTGCTGGGTCCTGCTGACGTCTCTCTGCCCCACTCCTCGGCGCCCCCGTGCTCTGGGTGAGGACCAGCAGCCCATCTCTCTGGCCAGAAGCCTGGACACTTGTGACCCCTAAATGATACGGCTGCCCGAACTCATGAGACTAGAGCACCCACACCCCAAAACCCTGCCCCAGGGCTCACTGGGCAGTCTGGGGCGAGCCAAGGCACCCCACTTTCCCAAGCACCTGGGTGGTCTCTTGTGATCAATAGGTCAAGGTTGAGTCAAGAGATCAAGCCTGGGAAGAACCGCCCCCCACACCGGGGGGCTGAAAACCTGCCCCCGGGAGGCCTGGCTGGGAGCGGGGCTCCTCCTGTGCTGGCCCGGGCGCCTCCCCTCTACTCGCTCTGTAACAAATCCTCCAGCTGTGGCCGGGGTTCCAGGGAGGGCTTTTCCATTTTGATAAGAAAGACTAGGAGGGGATGTTGACCTGCTGTATTCCAGAACACCGCGGTCCCACAGGTAACTGTACAGGGGCTCCGGGTTCCCCTGGGAGAGCGGGAAGTTCAGACGAGCAGAGAGAAGGGGCCACATTGCTTGGAAGGCAGGCACCCACCCCTGGGACCACCCACACAAGGTCACCAGGTGCCCCGACCACATGCCCCTTGCTGACCGCCCAGACCCAGCTGTGCCTCTGAGTTGCCCCGTGGCACCCCAGCCCCACCTCCATGCGCTGGAAATGCCGGCTGCACACGCTCCCGCCGACCAGGAGCAGAACTCTATGGACAAGCTCCCAGGTGTGCGCTAAGAAGTGCAGAGATGAAGACGTGTGTTCGAGGGTTCCCGGCTGAGGTCAGCCTCCAACAGACCTGCGTCTCTGCAGGCAAGTGGGTGGGCTTGGAGGATCACTGAGGGGAGCAGAAGAGAGCTGACCTGTGCACACAGGACTCCAGAAGGCAGAGAGGAGGGAGCACACGTCCTTCAAGGTGCCACCTCCTCCAGGAAGCCCCCCACCTCATCTCTTTGGCTGGAATATGGGCTGGCCCCTGTCCTGCATGTGCTGTGAGTGTCCATCTGTGGCCAGTGCCACAGGGAGTGAGATGTCCACGCCTGACCTTCCAGTGAGATGTGTGTGACTCCGGGTTGGGGGTGGTGGTTGCTGTGAGTTGCTTCTGCACAAGCATGAAGTTGCCCACACACGTCCCTTGTAGGGGTCACCTTCACGTTAGGGGGCCAGGCTCTGCTCGGGGTGCCTGGATCTTCGGCCTGAATGTGATCCTCTGTGGTCCTTCCACACTGTGCTGGTTGAAGGTGCAGACACTGGGGCAGCAGCCCCATTCTGCAGGGTGTCGGGGCCTCTGTGGAATAAGATGCTGACTGCTCCCCTAAAAGGAAGGATTGCTCGGACATTTAAGGCTCCAGGGGGAGACTGAGGAAATGAGGTAACAAGTCTGAGTTTCGACAAAGGGCTTTTCAGGATGCCTCCGTGCTCCTCCCCGCAGGAGCCACGATGCTCCCGGTCTCCATAGACAGCATGTCCTTCCCTCAGGGCGGCTCCTATTGGCAGCTCTACCCGGCTGGCTTTCATCTCCATGAGGGCACGAGAATTCCACGGGCCAGATACGAAGTGGCCGGGGCTGGGGCTCAGTCACTCAGGAGGGGGGGCTGGGAAGACCGAATGCCAGGCCTCGGTGCGTAAGCCAGGAACACTGGAGCAGCCAGAGGACCCCAGCTTTAGACCCACCGAGTTCCTGACCCTGTCATATATCCCTTCAGTCTGCACTCCAAAGAAGCCCCAGAATGTCAAGTCAAGCGTTTTTTTCTACCAGGTCTTTCCCTAACCAACGCATTAGTCACCGACACTTATAATCACTTAATATCTGCCAACACCAGGACTGTCAAAGGTGCAGGGTTCCCCCCGAAGGAATGCCGTGTCCGCATCCATCCTTTCTTTCCATAGCTGCCACTCCATACAGCCGTGAAATGAGATGCTCGGATGGAAGCTTCCCTGAGATGCCAAGAGTTGATGGGTGTGAAGGCGCCAAAGGACTTGGCCACCTGCAGAACCTGCAAAGAGGACATCTGAAAGCTGACCTTCAGCAGGCCAAGGATGTAGAGGCCCCCCCAAAATGAGGAGCAGGAGAGGCCCCCCAAAAGAAGCCGGCTCCCATGGGGATTGGCAGCCTCTGAGATGGTGGAGCCAAGATGGGCTCCAACGAATTCGTGTTGTGCAAAGATTGCTTTGGCTCCTCTTGAGGGATGTCATCCGAGCAAGGTCAGGGGACATGAGCCCTTAGAGGTTCACCGCAGCATCCTGCAAGAAGTCTGCTTGGCCCAAGTTGGAGCAACGGTGTCAGGAAAAGCGACGCTCGATGGGATTCAGCGGTGGAACCAGCAGGACGTACTGCCGGCTGAAAGCCTGGCGGGTCCCGGGATTTTCCAGCTGAGCAGACAGGGGAGCCGTGCTCCTGAGGCCGTGCGGGAGCGGATTAGGAGAGATGCGGAGGCAGGCTGTGCGCGCGGCGAGCCGGGGGCTTCTGTTACACGTCTGCTCGGGGATCTCGTGTCGACACTTGGGCTGCAGGAGCCGACACTGAGATACGGATTGTGGAGTTATCGGTAAACAGACGGAACTTAAAGTCAAGACTGAGGTCAAGTGAGGGAGGATACGTGGAGGTGGGAGTCCAAGCAGCAGGGCCTGGGGGTCCACATGGCTGATCACAGAGAGAACGGCCACAAACGGGGCCATGACGGCAGGTGATGGGCCAGGGGACCCCCAAGGGGGGTCCTCACTCAGCCAGTGGATCAGGGGACCCCAAGGGGGGTCCTCACACAGATGTGGGTCAGGAGACCCCGAGGGGTTCCTCACACAGATAGTGGGTCAGGGGACCCCAAGGGGGGTCTTCACACACAGCCGATGGATCAGGGGACCCTGAGGGGTGTCCTCACACAGATAGTGAGTCAGGGGACCCCAAGGGGGGTCTTCACACAGATAGTGAGTTAGGGGACCCCATGGGGGGTCTTCACACTCAGCCGATGGA
>SNSB01004421.1:1530938-1563835 GCA_012922965.1 Capreolus pygargus | reverse complement strand
TGATTGGCCCGCCTCTGGCTCCCGGCCCGCTCTGATTGGCCCGCCTCTGGCTCCCGGCCCGCTCTGATTGGCCCGCCTCGGCTCCCAGCCCGCTCTGATTGGCCCGCCTCCGGCTCCAGGCCCGCTCTGATTGGCCCGCCTCTGGCTCCCGGCCCGCTCTGATTGGCCCGCCTCTGGCTCCCGGCCCGCTCTGATTGGCCCGCCTCCGGCTCCCAGCCCGCTGATTGGCCCACTTCCGGCTCCCGGCCCACTGATTGGCCCGCCTCGGCTCCCGGCCTGCTCTGATTGGCTCGCAGTGATGTCACGGCGCCTGCCCGCCAGTGTTGCGGGCTAGCTCGGTGCCCCCCGCGGGTGGCTGCGATGCGCACCTCGTTAGTCTCGCAGAGTCTATCCGGTACCGAGGTGAAAGTAAGAACCGATGACAGGGCTTGCACACAAAATGAGCAGCTATTAATCCCTCCACTCTAGTTAGCCCACCTGCACGGTGGTGGAGACCCTCCAGGGACCCCCAGAGAATACTTCTGCCAGCTTGAATCGGGGTGGGGGGCCTTTCCCTCAGGTGGATCTGCACCTCCCCTCCACCCCATGGAATTGAGAGGTGCCAGGGACCGCCTTCAGGGTTACTTATTGGTGGTGGTTCCTCCTTCTTTACTCGGTGCTTGACCACGCTGGTTCTGCTAACGGGAGTTTGAAAGTATTTAGGCTCTAAAACAAATATTCAATTTTCTACTAGGAACTGGTGCAGAAGTCACTGTCCTCTAGCATCGTTCCAACAGGGTTTGATTCCTTCCCGATGTAGTTTGAATTCGTGGCAACCAACTGTGTCCGAGAAACCCATGTGGCCGTCTTCCTAATTTTGTTCAACCCACGTTTATCAACCACCTGCTACACAGCAGACACTCTACCAGGTAATCAAAGTAAGAACATGATCAGAATAACAGGCCCAGGAATCAGCCATTTGGCAAAGAAAAGCTCAGATCCTGAAACAAGACAGTCTGGGGCCAGCGTACATGTTGCACTGACCCTACGTCAGGCAGTCCCACCCAGCTGTATATACGTTACCTCTTTTTATACTCATGAAATTCTGCGGGGCAGTGCATCAGTTAGCACTGGCTAGGTTTTGCTGAAGTAACAAGCATTCTCTAATGGTCAGAAGCTTATAGAGCTGGTGTATACTTCTCCGGTAGTTGCGATGTTTTGGGGGTTCTGCAGAGCTCCCTAGGGCAGCTCCCTCCATGAGCTGATCCAGCTGCAGCCAGATTAGTCTTCAGGCATCTTTCTGTTCACACATCCCTCCACAGAGTCCAGGGCAAGGGAAGATCAGGATGGAAAATGGAGCACAGGCTATTAAATGTTTCTTTCTGGAAGAGACCCAGGTCACTTTCACCCGCATTTTATTTGCGAAAGAAGTCATGTGAAGATGACTGTCTTCCAAGTGTTTGAGGAAGTGCATCCTCACGTCCACGCCCACAGGGACAGGGGGACTCTCCTTCATGCCCACCTGCGGCCATGCAGATTCCAGGGGTGAACAACTCATGTGCCGTTTATTGAGGAATACAGTGAGTTCAGACAGGTTATGCAATCAGCGGTCATTCTGCTGAATTTGACCCCGGCAGCCCCTCTGTGGAATTGACCCCTTAACCACCGTTACAGCTGCTCCATTATAATGTGCCATTGCATCAGAACCCAAGGAGTGGAGTAAAACACAGCATGGTCACCTCAGTGAAGTGGTGCCTAGAATTTCACTGGACTCCAGCCAGGTCTGGAAGTTGGACAGGGATTTCCTCCGAGGCCGCAGAGGAGAGGATCAAGAAATTGCAGGAAGGCTATTATGTCCCTATCATTTCTGTCCTTTATTATGCCCATCCTTGCATGAAATGTTCCCTTGCTATCTCCACTTTTCTTGAAGAGATCTTTAGTGGAAATCAAGATTACTGGGAGAAACATCAACAACCTCAGATGTGCAGGTGATACCACTCTAATGACAGAAAGTGATGAGGGACAAAGAGCATCTTGATGAGGGTGAAAGAGGAGAGTAAAAAATGTTGGCTGAAAACTCAACATTCGAAAAACTAAGATCACAGCATCTGGTCCCATCACTTCATGGCAAGTAGAAGAGGAAAAAGTGGAAGCAGTGAACGATTTTCTATTTTTGGGCTCCAAAATCACTGCAGATGGTGACTGCAGCCATAAAATTAAAAGACGCTTGCTCCTTGGAAGAAAAGCTATGACAAACCTAGACAGCATATTGAAAAGCAGAGATATCACTTTGCCCACAAAGGACTGTATAATCAAAGCTACAATTTTTCCAATAGTCATGTACAGATGTGAGAGTTGGACTTTAAAGAAGGCTGAGCACCAAAGAATTGATGCTTCCAAATTATGATGCTGGGGAAGACTTGAAAATCCCTTGGACTCCAAGGAGTCAAGTCAATCCTAAAGGAAATCAACCACGAATATTCATTGGAAGGACTGACACTGAAGCTCCAATCCTTTGGCCACCTGATGTAAAGAGCCAACACATTGGAAAAGACCCTGATGCTGGGGAAGGTTGAGGGCAAGAGGAGAAAAGGGTGACAGAGGATGAGATGGTTGGGTAGCATCACCAACTCAATGGACATGGATTTGAGCTTAGTCCGGGAGATTGTGAAGTTCAGGGAAGCCTCGCGTGCTCTAGTCCCGGGTGTCACAAGGAGTCAGACACAACTGATGACTGAACAACAGCAGCAAAAGCAGCAGCAGGAAGGCTGTGTCCACCATGGGCAGTGAGGGCCAGGGTGTGGGATGGACACCGAACATCAAGTGTCTGCAGGGCCAGCTCCAGGCAGGCCCTGGCTAGTCTGCAGGGGGCCTTCATCCGGCCCCTGGCCTCCAGTTTACTGCTGAGGAACCCCGGGCGAGCTCAACAGGTGGCCGCTGTTCACTCTCGGTTAGTGTCGCTCACTCCCCAGCAAGGTGCAAGTCATGGCTGTGACCCATGGAGGGGGCCACTTGGGAAGCTTGTTGATATTGTCCCTGAGAGACCGCTCGGTGTGTATACTTTTTAACTGACGTGTAGCTGACATGTAATACAATGTACATTTCAGATGTCCTGTGTAGTGAGTTGACATCTGTATTATTTGGAACGATCACCACAATAGTCTAGTGACCCCCCCATCCCAAACAAGTCATCGCCGTATCATCACCTGTATCCCTCTTCTCTACTATATCCCTTTGTCTTATCATTTTATAGCTGGAGGTTTGTACGCCTTAAACTCCTTTACCTATTTCACCCCTGCCCCACTCCCTTCCCCTCTGACAACCACCCTTTTGTTATCTGTATCTATGTATTTGATTTTGTTTTGCTTCATTTATGTTTCTCAGATTCCACATATTAGTGAGATCATTTGTCTTTGTCTGATTTATTGTGTGCGTGCTCGGTCATGTCTGACTCTTTGCGACCCTATGGACTGCAGCCCCCTAGTTTCCTCTGTCCATGGGGTTTTCCAGGTAAGAATACTGAAGTGGGTTGCCATTTCCTTCTCCAGGGGATCTTCCCGACCCAGGGATCGACCTGCATCTCCTGCGTTGGCAGGCAGATTCTTTACCATACGCCACCTTTTATCACACTTAGCATAATATCCTCTAGGTCCATCCGTGTTGTTACAAATGGCAAGACTCCATTTTTATTCTGGCTAATATGCCATATATATATAATATGCTATCATATATATATATATGTCTTTTTTAATCCATTCATCTATTGGTGGGCACTTAGGTTGATTACATGTCTTGGCTATTGTAAATAATGCTGAATGAATGTTACTGTATATATATATGTGTGTGTGTGTATATATATATATGTATGTGTGTATATATATATATATATATATATATATATATATATATATATATATCTGATTGATTTAGTTTTTTTTCCATGCAAATACCCCAAAGGGGAATTGCTTGATCATGAGGTAGTTCTACTTTAAATTTTTTGAGCAACCCCCATTTGTTATCCACAGTGGCTACATCAATTTACATTCCTACCAACAGTGTATGAAAATTTCCTTTTCTCCGCATCCTTGCCAGTGTTTGCTATTTCTTATCTTTTCGATGATGGCCATTCTGACAGGTGTGAAGTAACTGTCTCATTGTGGTTTTGATTTGTATTTCTCTGATAATTGGTGATACTGAGCATCCTTTCATGTGCCCATTGGCCATGTATATGTCTTTGGAAAAATGTCTCTAAGTGGCCAGAACAGGCATCTTTGTCTTATTACTGACTTTAAAGAAAATTCTTTCCACTTTCCACTGTTGAGTATGAGTTGACTGTAGGTTTGTCTTATGTGGCCTTAATTATGTTGAGATATGTTCCCTCTATACCTACTTTGTTGAGGGTTATTTTTTTATCATAAATAGTTGTTGAATTTTGCAAAAGCTTTTTCTGTTTCTATTGAAATCATCATATATATTTTATTCTTCAGTTTGTTCATGTGGTGTATCACATCAATTGATTTGTGGGTATTGGACCATCTTTTGACCCCTGAGATGAATCCCATTTGATCATGGTGTATAATCTTTTTATTATACTATTGAATTTGGTTTGCTAACATTTTGTTGAGGATGTATACATCTATGTTCATCAGTAACACTGGCTTGAAATTTTATTTTTTCGTGGCATCTTGATTTGTTTTTGGTATCAGGGAAATGATAGCCTCATAGAATGTGTTGGGAGGCATTCTTTCCCCTTCAGTTTTTTATAGTTTGGGAAGGATAAGTGTTATCTCTTGGTTTGGTGAAGCCATCATATCCTGAACACTTTTGTTGGCTGGAAGGTTTTATTTTGTTTCTTTTTCCACTAATTCAGTTTCATTACTGATAATCAATCTGTTCATATTTTCTGTTTCTTCCTGATTCAGTATTGAGAGACTATATTTCCAGGAGTTTATTCATTTCTTCTAGGTTATCCATTGTATTGGTGTATAATTGTTTTGCCAACAAAGATCCATCTAGTCAAACTTATGGGTTTTCTGGTAGTCATGTATGGATGTGAGAGTTGGACTATAAAGAAAGCTGAGCTCTGAAGAATTGATGCTTTTGAACTGTGGTGTTGCAGAAGACTCTTGAGAGTCCCTTGGACTGCAAGGAGATCCAACCAGTCAATCCTAAAGGAAATCAACCCTGAATATTCATTGGAAGGACTGATGCTGAAGCTGAAACTCCAATACTTTGGCCACCTGATGTGAAAAACTGACTTATTGGAAAAGACCCTGATGCTAGGAAAGATTGAAAGTGGGAGAAGAATGAGATAACAGAGGATGAGATTGTTGAATGGCATCACCAATTCGATGGACGTGAGTTTGAGCAAGCTCCGGGAGCCTGGCATGCTTCAATCCATGGGGTCACAAAGAGTCGGACATGACTGAGCAACTGAACTGAACTGAATTGTTCATAATTGTCTCTTATGACCCTTTATATTTCTGTGATGTTGGTTAAAACTTCTCTTTCATTTCTGATTTTATTTTGGAGGACCTTCTTTCTTTTTTGAATGAGTTTGGCCAAAATTTTATCTATTTGATTTATCTTTTGCAAGAATTAGCTCTTAGTTGCATAGATCATTTTTAGGCTCTATTTTATTATTTACACTTTTATCTTTATTATTACCTTCCTTCAATAACTTTGGGCTTTGTTTGTTCTTCTTTTTCTGGTTCTTTTAGATGTAAGGTCAGATAATTTATTTGAGATTTTTGTGGGTATTTTTTCCTGAAATAAACTTGTATTGATATAAACTTCCCTCTTAGAATTGCTTTTGCTGTGTCCCATAGATTTTGGATTGATGTATTTCCATTTTTGTTTGTCCTTAGGTATTTTTTATTTCCTCTGATATCTTCAGTGACTTATTGGTTGTTTAGTAACATCTTGTTTGGACTCCATCCATGTACTTGTGTTTTTTGCAGTTTTTTTTTTTTTTTTTTGCTTCTGACAGTGCATTTCTAGTCTCAAATCATTATGGCTAGAAAAGATGCTTGATATGACTTTAATTTTCTTAAATTTATGAGACATATTTTGTGGCCTAGCCTGTGATCTATCCTGGAGAATGTTTCTTGTGCACTTGAAAAGAATATCTATTCTGCTGCCATTGGCTGGAATGCTCTCTGTATACTTATTAAGCCCATCTGACCTAATGTGACATCTAAGGCCTGTTTCTCCTTATTGATTTTCTGTCTGGATGATCTGTCCATTGAAGTAAGTTTAAAGTCCCCCATTATTATTGTGTTACTGTCAATTTCTATCTTTTTTTGTAGTAATATTTGCTTTATGTATTTAGGTGTTCCTATGTTGGGTGCATATATATTTATAGTTGTTATATCTTCTCATTGAATTGATTCCTCTATCATTATGTAATGTCCCTCTTTGTATCTTGCAATAATCTTTGTTTTAAAGTCTATTTTGTCTGATATGAGTATTGCATATAATTTTTATCAGGTAGAATTTTTTGACCTGACCAATATAATTTACTTAGTTCCAATGATTATCTACAATTTTTTTCTTTATTTGCTGTAGGACTAAAAATAATAATGCTTGAAACTGCAACATAAAATGTGTTAGCTATGTTTCTCGAATCTGAGCAGTTCTTAAACCCTTCAAAATGCTTGAAGGCTCCCATTACTCATTTATTTTGACTTTTGTTATAATATTTCTTAAATTTCTATAATTTGAATAGTGGGTATAAATGACTATACTTACATCAGCCATACAGCTGTAAAACTAAAATGGATTTTAAATTAAATACAAACAAAATTTCAAATCCAATATAATTCCAATTGCAATATAAATTTAATGTGACAGATAAGATTGTTTTGCTGAAACACAATTGGGGAAGGACAGAAGGTCAACCCACCTCGTGATCTTGTATTACTTGTCCACAGTGCCTGTAACTGCATATTAGAGAGTAATTCAACTAACATTCAAATATCCCAGGAGGGGTGATACTTTAATTCACGTTCATCAATCAATGTCTCTGCTCCCGAGTTCTGAGAAAATGCAAGGTTCTCTGGTTGCACAACTGTTTGATCCTGATTTCACCGTAAGAAGACTGTTTTTAAACTCTTAAGTTTAAAATAATACACAAGCCAGTGTACGGTAAGCCAGACAGAACCACTGGGGGCCCTGGCGTGTGATAAGTAGCTCTGGTCACCGGGCAGTTTGGAGTACAGCCCTTCATTCAGCCTGAGCCTCATCTAGATGTGGCTGTTGGGTGGAGAGTGTGGCTCTGTGCAGCCACCTAAGAACAAAGCCTGTGTGCATCTGCTGATGCGGTAACACACGCAATGTTGGCACCTCTAGTAGCTGTGCAAAGCCGAGTCAACATGCGGCGCTTCCCACGTAATGGAGCATTTATTTACTACATTCGAGAAGTTTTAACAACTCTAGCTGGCCTTTAAAATGATGAATAACCTAAATGGACAACTTGGTGTTAAAATATAATGCTTATACCTGGGTATAAAGCGAGGGAAGAGATGGGAATTTTAAGAAACAACCAAACATAACTCATGGTTTTTTGAAAGTTGAGTAGACACTTGAGTAGATAACTAACCAAAATCAACAGTGAGATATGTGCGGTTTTCAAGTTATGACGCTATTTAAGCTACCTTTGATAAATACTTTATATGGAAGAGTGAAGATTCACAGTGATGTGAAAACATCATCAGACATACGGACCCCCTCTGATCACAAGCTCAGAAAGCAGAAGATGTAGTTTTGTGCCATTATGTGTCTTCAATGATTTAACTCAACAACTGCAGCATTTTGTTGTTGTTGTTGTTCAAGCTACCATATAGGTTCAATTGAAGCACAACTTGACTTTGCAATTAGGAAAGTTTATTTTTCAATTTAAAAAGTTTCCACAAGCTGCAATTGCTTACTTCTGTAAGTTTGAGGATTCATGATACTATATAAGCTGAATAAACTTGCATAAAAATGAGTGATAAGGCATATATGAGTGTAATTAACAACCCTAATTAAAATTTTGCTTTCATAAAAATATCTCAACTTTCTGATTGATTTGATGACAGAGGATGAGATGGTTGGATGGCACCACCGACTAGATTCACATGAGTTTGAACAAGCTCCAGGAGTTGATGATGGACAGGGAAGCCTGGCGTGCTGCAGTCCATGGGGTCACAAAGAGTCAGACACGGCTGAGCAACTGGACTGAACTGAATATACACTTGAACATATTCTATCAATTTATATGACTCCAATACCACTTCCTTCTTTTTTATATCCTAAGGCTTTAAAGAAAAAAAAGGAATTAACAAAGAGCTATGCTGCAAAAAGGAAAGTCATTCGTGTGCTGAAATAACTTTTCCTTGACAAGTAGACAGAAATTTTATAAATAAGGTTTAAAGTTTAAAATTACGTGACTTTGATTATGGAAAGGAAAAGTAGGCATGAAGTGTTCTAAAGAGAGGATCTAATAGGGCACCTAGAACTTCTTTTGAAAACAGCAGATGGCGGAGCCGTAGGTGAGGGTCAGCAAGGGTGACTTGGCGGCAGTTAGATCATACTCTACCCATTGTCTTGAAAATGTCGAGGTTCCAGTGAGGATAGTCTAGTAGGGTACACAGATAAGCCTAGTTTGGTTTGATATTAAAGTTTTAAATTATTTTTACTACTTTTATCAATTCAAAAGTGATGACATATAAATTTATTTAGTCTGTTCTGATATTGACAGTGCATTATTGAGAATGTATTAGATGTAAAATGTGTCACGACTAAATTGACTTTATTCTATATATTCAGTGGTATTCTATGTTAAGAAAACTATTAAAATAAATCTTCACACCAGCCAGTCAATAGGCAAAAACAGATAATTAGATGAAAAATATTTTTAGAATATTAGTTACTGAGACTTCGCTAGTGGTCCAGTGGCTAAGGCTCCACACTCTCAGCGTGGGGGGCCTGGCTTTGATCCCTAGTCTGGGAAGATTCCATATGCCACAGGTCAACAAAGTCATGCCCCACAGCTGTTGAGCCCAGTACACTCGAGTCTGCAGGCTGCAGCTACTGAGCCTGTGTGTCCCGGTGCCCACGCTCCACACTGAAGGGGCCACTGCAGTGAGAGCCCCCGGCATCTCGCTGAGAGCGCAGACCCCATCTACCGCAGCCAGGGACCCAGTGCCGCCAAAAGTCGGTTAAAAACAGTCTTGAAATATACCAGCAGTAAAGTATCTAACAAAAGCACAGGAATTAAAACACTTATGAGTGGACCAATGAGATACACTGGGAAGTCCAGACATAGACTCAGCTATGAGGAAGAACTTGATGTATAATGTCAGCATTTCTGATAACAAGAAAAGAGCCATTGTTTTTAAAAAATGACTTTGGTCTGTTGCCTTATCATTTTTTCAAATTACAAAATATCAAAATAAATTTCTGATTCCATATATGTATATATGTATGCATATATTGTATGCAAGTACACTGCACACATTATGTACATATATGCTACATATTTGTGCATGTGTGTACGTGTGTGTGCGCTCAGTCATGCCTGACTAGCCGTGACCCCACGGACTGTAGCCCAGCAGACTCCTCTGCCCGTGAGAGTCTCAGTCGAGGCTACTGGAGGGGCTGCCATTTCCTTCTCTGGGGTCTTCCTGACCCCGAGTCAAACCTGCATCTTTCGCTCCTCACGCGTTGCCAGGCGGATTCTTTGGCACTGTACCCGGCTCCCCTGGTGGCTCAGATGGCAAAGCGTCTGCCTGCAGTGCGGGAGACCCAGGTTCGATCCCTGGGTCAGGAAGATCCCCTGGAGAAGGAAATGGCAACCACTCCAGTGCCCTTGCCTAGAAAATCCCAGGGACGGGGGAGCCTGGTGGGCCACAGTCCGTGGGATCGAAGAGAGTCAGACACAACTGAGCGGCTTCACTTTTCCTTTTTCTATGCCACCTGGAAGGTCTTTTATATACATGTGTACAGATAACATGTATACATGTACACATACAGATGATATATGTCTATACAACTAAAAGTATAAAGTAGAATGCACCAGGGGAGTGCTATCCAATGGGAATACAATGTGAACTACAGAGGCAATTGTAAGCTTCCTGGCAGCCACTTGAGAAAAGTATAGGGAGAAGGTGAAATTGACTTTAATAACATATTTTATTTAATCCAATATATCATAATCATGTCATTTCAACTTGTACTCAATTGAAAAAATATTTTAAGTAGTTTTATCTTGTTTTCATACTAAAACCTTGCAATCCATGTGTGTTTTCTTCTTAAAACACACTTCATTTGCTCTAACCACATTTTAACGGCACTGGGCAGAAGATAAAAATAAGATAAAACAAGATAAAAACAAATGATCATTTACCTTTATAATCTCCTATAAGAAAAGTCCTCCTACTCATAACAGCAAAGGCAAAAAAAAAAAAAAAAAAGTAAAAGGTTAGTGTTACATCCAGATTTGTTTAAAATCTTCTTTATGTAAAAATAATTATTAAAATAACACAATATTTATCAGAGCAAGGTAATACTTTAAAATAAAAATGAGCAAAAATCATTCAACAATTCATAAAAGTGAAATGCAAGAAGTAAGCAAATAAAACAGAAAAGAACTTTAAAAGTTGTGCAAATTCAAACAGTGGCTGCTTTAAAGCAATCTGCTAAGATCCTCTGTTGCTTCATTTGTAAAATTAGACGAAGAACGATGCCTCCGCCATATGGCTATTGCAAGGATTAAATAAGGCAGTGAACAGAGGACCTGGAACACAGCAGACAAGCGATAAATCTTACCTCATTACCAGAGACAACTTTTTGGATGATAAACATACATAGGGAATAAACAATTTGTAAATTAGAATTATTTATACAATTATTTAGCCAATTAAAACAATCTCATTCTTATCTCACACGGATCATTTTCTGTAAGAGACACAATTTAATTTGACAATTAAATACACACTGTATCTTCTTATCTCTCTCCGCTTTTTTTTCAGTCATCACTTGTGAATAAATATAGTTTTAGAGAAGGCCTGCATGCTAAGTCACATCAGTCATATCCAACTCTTTGCCACCGTATGGACTATAACCCACCAGTCCATGGGATTTTCCAGGCAAGAATACTGGAGTGGTTTGCCATGCCCTCCTCCGTGGGATCTTCCTGACCCAGGAATCGATCCCACTTCTCTTAAGTCTTCTGCATTGGCAGGCGGGTTGTTTACCACTGCCACCACCTGGGAAACTCAGAGAAACCCTAGAGAGCTCAAATTAATCAGCATGAATCTATGCATTACAGGGCTGGGTTTCACAGACTGGACCAGCCCCCAGTGGCTCTTGGGATCCACGAGCCCACCTACTGCCAATGGTAGGGGCTAACCCTAGGATGGAAAGGCAATCACTTCGAATACTTCTTAGAAGCTCGTTTACACCTGCATTTGCATCCATTTCTGTGTTGTTTTCATCCCTATCCTCAGAATGAAAATGCACTAGAATTTAAAGCATGTTTGAATTTCAGACACTGTGAAATTAACTATAAAAACTGGCATTTAAATATTATTTTGCTATCACATATTTTTAATATAGGAAGACTCTCAGAAAACATTAAATCTGAAAATATTTTTAACAATACTTGGAAGTGAAAGCAGGGGGAAAAGTTGTTGGAGGACTTGAGCCTAAAACCCAGAACCTCAGAGACCCAAGTCGTGATTTCTCATGGTGTCTCATCGTGGAGAATATTTCAAAGCTAACAAATGGCTAGCCTTCACAATAGAATCTAATTTTGCTGTTGTTTAATCACTAACTCTTGCCCGACTCTTTGAGATGCCATGAAATGCAGCACACCATGTTTCCCTGTCCTTCACTATCCCCCAGAGTTCGTTCAAATTCATGTCCATTGAGTCGGTGATGCCATCCAACCATCCCATCCTCTGTCAATCCCTCCTCCTCCCGCCTTCAGTCTTTCCCAGCATCAGGGTCTTTTCCAATGAGTCTGTTCTTCACACCAGGTGGCCAACGTATTGGCGCTTCAGCTTCAGCATCAGTCCTCCCAATGAAAATTCAGGGTTGATTTCATTTAGGATGGACTGGTTTGATGTCCTTGCTGCCCTGGAGACTCTCAAGAGGCTTCTCCAGGACCACAGCTGGAAAGCATCAATTCTTTGGTGCCTAGCCTTCTTTATGATCCAACTCTCACATCCTTACATGACTACTGGAAAACCCATAACTTTGACTATACAGACCTTGTTGGCAAAGTGATGTCTCTGCTTTTTAATATGCTGTCTAGGTTTATGATAGCTTTTCTTCCAAGAAACTAGCATCTTTAATCTCATAGTTGCAGTCACCATCTGCAGTGATTTTGGAGCCCAGGAAGATAAAACCTGTCACTGTTTCTACTTTTTGCCATAAAGTGATGGACCAGATGCCATGATCTTGTTCTATACCCCAACCACTAGTGCTGAAGACACTGAAATGAAGCAGCTCTGTGAAGACCTATAAGAATTTGGCTTTAATGTCTGTTTAATAAGCTGTGTTTCTCTCTTCTAGCAGTTATTTATTTGCCTTTGGCTGCACTGGCCTTTATTGCTGCCCTCGGGCTTTCTCTAGCTGCAGTCAGCATCGCGGTGGCTGCTTCTGTTGCGGAGCACAGACTCTAGAGCTTGGGCCCCACGATCGGGGCCACAGGCTTTGCTGCCCTGTGGCGTGTGGGACCTTCCTCAACCGCGTGTGGAGACCGTGTCCCCTGCGTTTGGCAATGTGACTCAGTCACTGGACCACCAGGACAGTCCCCACGTTGTGCTTTTCTGATGGATACAGTGGCCAAGGAGTGTTTGGCCTAGACAGGCACCCACAGGGCCACGCGCGCACACACGCCCTCATACACACTCCACACGGGCAGGGGCAGCCAAGCTTTTGAACCTTCAATGTCACAGAGCTGCTAGGCCCTGACCGTGGCCAGAAGCTGAAATCACTACCTTGCAGGTGTCCACGTTTGGATGAGTCTCCAAATTAATGGCCTCAAATAAAGACTTAATTTAGATTTAATAGGACAGTGAGTGCACGCTAATTAAAGACAAAACGATTCTTTAAAAGGTGTTTATGGAGGTTTAACAAGTATGTGATAGAAGCAGACCGGTCATATACTGTGCTTGCTGAGCCTCCATAGCTGGGTTTTTATTAATCAATTGGGGTTTAATCATCAGGAAAGACCTTTCTCAGTAAATCTCAATCCCTTCACAGTAGAATCCTGGCTACTGCAGCAAGATGTCTAGGGCTTAATTGTTTGGTGAAATACCACTGGCATCCGTGAGACAGGCTTCTGCTATAATTCACTGACTCCTCTTATTTCGTTATCCTTTTTTTACTGTTAGTTTTTTTTTTCATTTAAATGAGATGTCATTCAGACATTCTTGTACTTTATGCTGCTTTATATATTTTTATAGTTTATTGTTAAATATTAAAATGATGCTTCAGTACTTTTCATGGGCTTCCCCAGTGACTCATTGGTAAAGAATCTGCTTGCCAATGCAGGAGATGCAAGAGTCATGGGTTCGATCCCTCAGTCAGGAAGATACCCTGGAGGACTAAAGGAAAACCCACTCCAGTATTCTTGCCTGGAAAATTCCAAGGACAGAGAAACCTGACGGGCTATAGTCCATTGGGCTGCAAAGAGTTGGATGCAACTGAACACAACACCCCCACCCTTCCCTTTTTTTTTTTTTTTTTAAGTATTCGTCTATTTTAAGGTAGAGATATTTTTATGATTTGTGCAAAAATTCATGCTGAAAAAATAGGGGCATCATTAGAGATACATTCAAATGGTTAAGCTTTTTTGAAACAGTAAATATCATCAAGTCAATAAATCAGAACCCACTTGTCAGACTCAGCTCGGGCTCCATAACAAATATCACAGGGCAGCAGATGTTGAGTGCTCACGATTTTGGAGGCTGGGAGCAGGGTGCAGTTGGTGAGGACTCTGCCCAGAGTGCAGATGGCTGCTGGCATGCTGTGTCCTCAGGTGTCCTCGACATAGACAGTGTGAGTGGAGAGACCTCCGGGGCCTCTGCCTCTTCACATAAGGACTCCTTCCCGTTGGATCAGTACTGGTGACCTCACATGACCTTAATAACCTCCTTAGAAGCAGCATCTTCAAATACAGTCCAGGGGCTTAAGGCTTCAGCGTAGGGATTTTCTCACTGAAAATAAGGGATCAAGAGAGAAATGCAAATATAGCAGCGTGATTACCCAGGGGCTTCCCTGGTGGCTCGGCAGTGAAGAATCTGCCTGCACTGTGGGAGACGTGGGTCTGATCCCTGGGTTGGGAAGATCCCCTGGAGGAGGAAATGGCAAACCCACTCCAGTATTGTCTGGAAAATTCCGCGGTCCGAGGAGCCTGGTGGGCCACAGCCCATGGAGTCGCACAGAGTCGGCCGTGGCTTTCGGGTGAACAACAGCAACTAGAAGAGTCACCGAACCCTCACCAAATTCTTCTCTTGCAGTTTTCCAGAATGTTAATAGAACGCCTCCCCTCCCCAGTCCTGGGAGCAGAGGGAACACTGGACGAACTCCAAGCAAGTCTATGCAGGTATTTTAAGTAATGACCAACAGGTATTTCCTATCAACTGTCCCCGATACTTCCATTTTGGAAGGACAGAGAAATGACCTGCCCCGCCAAAACACGTTCACCCCTAGGCTCCTCTGCAGCTTGGAGACTCCCAGGAGCTGTGTCCGCCCTTCCCGTGGATGCCTTGGACCGGGGAGTCCACTTTTCTTGGTCCTCGAGGAGGCTCCAGGCGCCTCTGGCTGCCAGCCGTGGACCCTCTTCCTTTAGAGGAGCCGGCTCGGGGAGCACCCGCACGGTGCCCTGGGCCGGGCGGGAGGGAGGGGGCTGCAGGGGTGGGCTGCGTCAGAGGCGCCCTCTCCTCTCCAGCTGGCAGGATGGTCAGTTCCCTGCTCTGGGGCCTTCAGGACCCCCAGCCCACTTCCCGCTGCCTTTGATTCTGTTTTCTCAGGGTGATCCCCGGCACTGGGAGTCTGGTAGGAAGCAGGCTAGCCGCCCATAGTGGGGAGTGTGAGCCTGGCTGGGGAGGACAGGGAGCGGGCCCTCGCGAGGCTGAGCAGTGGGGCAGCCCCAGGTAAGGCTCGTCCAAGCTCCTGCAAGGACCAGGGTGTCTCTGCCCAGACCCTGAAGACGAGGACACACATTATTTCCTCCTGGCTTGATGGTGCACGCATGCTAAGTCACTTCCGTCGTGTCCAACACTTTGCGACCCCATGGACTGTAGCCCGCCAGGCTCCTCTGTCCATGGGATTCTCCAGGCGAGAAGACTGGAGTGGGTTGCCATGCCCTCCTCCAGAGGGTCTTCCCGACCCAGGGGTGGAACCCATATCTCTTATGTCTCCTGCACTGGCAGGCGGGTCCTTTACCACTAGAGCCACGCGGGAAGCTCAGCTAGGCGGTGTGCCCAAACATCTGGAGAGAGTAAGTGATTTATCAAAGACAGTAAGGGGCTGCCTGGGACCCCGACACACTGCTCCTTTCCGCGTGGAGCATGGACGTGCCTGGACAGAGTAGGCAAGCACCACAGGCTGGAGAGAACCACAGCGAGGCTCCTGCAACCTCACTTACAGTCAGAAAAAGTCTGACTTTTTCTTCATAAGCAGCTTCCTATGAGTCTGTGTCACCTGAGAGATTGCTCTGTGTGGGCTCAGCCAGACCGCAGGAGCTGAGCCCTGCCCTCAGCCACTCTGGTCTATACCTGGCATCACATGCAGATACACTTTCAAATTCAGTGGCACGACTTTTCCTCAAGCATAACAGTGCTACCAGAAAACCACCCTCTGGGACGGCTAACTCTGATCATGAAATTAGTAAATTCTGATTCTAATGGCACATTGAAGCTGAATGTTTTCCTAAAAGAAAAGCTTCAGAAGTCTAATTGCTCACTTTTCTGAATAGCCTCTAGGCAAACTTGTATAAAAAGCAATCCTAAATATAGAATTTTAAAATTACGTGGCATTTAAAAATTTTAAAATTTCAAATGGCATTTAAATAATTTTTAAAGTGATTATTTAGGAATGTTAGTGAAGGCTTGTTCTTTAGAAAGAATTACATGGCTATTCATCTTTTCGTTCTAATTTCGCCTAACAAATAGTGATGGGATGGGGTGGATTTTGACTCTAACTGCACACATCTCTGAGTGATATATGCTCCCCTGGATGCTCCAGACTCCACCCTGATTAGGTCACATGTCAGCGGGTTTAATAGCGCAGTGTGCTTGGTGGCTGCTGGGAAAAGCAGAAGTAGGTGCTGGCTCAGTAAGAGAGGTGAGCGGTCAGTCTCTCGCCACCTCAATAAAAGGGCAGAATTCATAAGATGATAAAGATTTCTAAATCCATCTGCCTAAACAGTGAAAAGCTGTGATTCATGACCCACACTGAAGTGAAGCAGATGCCATTACAGGTACCAGGACAAGAGGCAGAAAAGAGACAGCCCCCGGTAACCTCAACCACAGGGTCAGAATAATAACGGCAAAGTTAACAATACCCACAACCGAGACAGTGCGGCCTCCGTGCCCGCCTCCAGGTCAGCTCACAGGGTCGCTTGTCTGCTTCTCACAGTGGCCTGGAGAGGCAGGTTCTGTTTGAAGGACCCCACTTCACAGATGAGGACGCGGAGGCTCAGAGGGTCTGAGAGCTCACACGGGACTCAGGGCCAGGATGCGGTGGTCCTGGGCCCAGACTCAGCCACCAGCTAAGAGAAGCTATTCTCCCTGCTTCACACAGGACTGCCTCTTCACAGCACACGTGAGCACACGTGTGGGCACTCCTGGACCTGCGCACACATGGCTATGCTTGTGTACACATACACACGAGCACGTTTATGCACCCGTGGCCATGCAGGTCTGCATGTGTGCACAGACACACATGTGCATACCTCCCACTCAGGTTCGCACAGCAGGCAGGCTCTGACACGGAGGCGCAGAGGCACATGTGTGTGCAATGCACACACACAAGCAAGTGCATATGGGTGCATATATAAAGCACACATGCACAGGTGAACACAAAATAACAACTGCCCACACAAGTGCAGGCACACACACGTACAAGTATAGACTTACAAGGCTACCCACGAACATACAAATGCACGTGCATACCCATGTGTGCATGCTCACAGTGGAACTTGCACACTCATGCACCTGCGCACACCCACTTAAAATCACATTTGACACACTGCCCCCCCACACATCCCTAAATGTTATGTGCAGATTCATCTTCACACATGTGCCTCTGTGCACTCATGAGCCTCCATATGCATGCTCACACACAGGTGCACAAGGATGTGTGATATACAAACACACAGTCACATATACCATGAGCATACATTTATACACACACAAGTGCTTGCACATACAGGGATGCACATTCATGCAGGTAGCTGCACACACACTGGCACGCATTCACGGTGGCTCACACACAGGTTTATGCACACCTATGCACACATAGGTGCTCATCTATACACATGTGCACACACCCTACACCACATGTGTGCACTCACTAACTCAAATGTGAACACATCTGTGTGCAATGCATGTTGCACATAAAGACACATGTTCCCTCATTCAGAGGCATATGCAAGCATTCACACTCATGCACACATAAGCACACACACATGCCCACACCCAGTAGGCACTTACACAGCTGCAAGCACACACACATAGCCACTTGCGCTCATGTACGCGTGCACACCACCATACACCTCTGCCCCACATACACAGGCCAACGTGAACGTCAGCTCTGCTGGTGTGGCCGAGAAGGCCGGACATTCAGTCTGGGAAGGCATTTGGGTCAGTGTTTTCTCTCTCCCCGAATTCCGGAGGAGCAGGCACTCTGGAAGGGTTGAGCTCTCAGGCCAATCAGCTGACCTCTGCCACGATTTACAAGAAACACACGTGTGTAATAGACACAGACGCCCTGATGGCTGAGGCATGCCAGCCACCACTGCCCCTCACCCCCACAGCCAGTGAAGCACGCCTGCGGGGCACACGTGCTCGGGAGGAGCATCTTTGGGAGGGCTCCTCCGCTCGGGGCTGCTCTGGCTTCCAGCGCCTCCCATGGCAACAGAGCTGGCGATCCTGTTGCTCCTGCTCCTGGGGACCAAATCCCGCCCAGAAATGCCCTGAGGGGATGAGCTTGCTCGGGCACCTGTGGTCTACTCACACGGATGCTCTCCCCGCATGGCGCCTACTTACATGAGCGGGTACCGGGGGCCCTGTCTGCACGCCTGGCCCGTGGGAGTCAAGGTTACCCAACGCTGACAGCACCTTCTTTGCCGACACCAGGCAGAGCTCCCGTGAGCCAAGGCACCGCGGAGCCCTGCTGCCCTGCCCACATGTCACCTGCCTGCACTGAGGCCTGGGGGCTGCTGTCCGTGTCCAGGGGGCCGGTGCCTGGTCACCCACCCACTGCTGCCTGTCTGGTCACTGCCGAGTCCCGGGAGGCACCTGGGTCTGGGCTCGGAGTCCGGACTCCTCCCAGTCCCTCGGCATCTGGGTGATGACGCCACTCACGGTCCCCGCCTGCCGCTCCCAGGCAGCAGGGGAGGCCCCCTTCCCTTCTCCCAGGATAGCGTTTGAGCAGTGGGCTCTTCCCAAGAGCTGACCTCCCTGTTTAGGGATCTCACTGCCGCCACTGGGGTCCCCTTGCTTCCCACGATACTGCTTCACCCCAAGCCTTGGACACACTCACAGTATGCTCCTGGCTGTGCTGGGGCATGTGGGGGTCTGAGTGTAGACCCAGGGGCACCAGCCTCTGGGGTTGACGGGGCCTTCCCCCAGAGGCCCAGGCTCGAGCGTTCTGGAAGCAGCTGTCCATTGGGCACCGGTGTGTGTGCTGGCCACCAGGCCCGGGCTCAGGACAGGAGCAGGGACCACACCTAGGAGACCCCAGTGAGGCTGTCTTGGCAAGGACGGCCGTAAACCTTGGGTACCAGCCTCTGCTCGGGCCCCACACAGCCTCTCCTTCCCGCCTGTGTCTGCCCCGCGCCGGCCCCCGGGGAGTCCCCTTGCTGCTCTCCTTGGGGCAGGGTTTGCTCGCCTGTCTCAGCATCTCCTTCGGATGCGTCCTCTGGACTGACTCAGTTCCCCCGACCCCAGAGGCTGCTGCCCCTGTATCCGCACGCATCCTCCCCGCCCCCACGCCCCCAGCACAACCAGGAGCATAAGTCACGCTTTGTGGGAACACCTTGTCCCCATCGTACCTGGGAGGTTTTTTCAGTAGGTGCTTGAACATGTCTGCATCTTCTTCTCTGCATCCTTGCCCCTGCCCACCCCAGATCAACTTGGGGCCTCACCGTTGACGGTCTCCCGCACCCTGATGGCAGTCACCCCCTTACTGACCAGCTCACTGACCCAAAGTTTAGCCAGCCCATAACCAGTTCACAGCAATGAGAAATAAAGAGGATCTTTTTCAAGTGAGAAACGGGCTGGAGGTGGACTTGACTGTGGTGGGTGTATGGCCATCTTGCAGACACAAGCTAATAACTGAACGACAAAGTGATCATTTTTCACTTCTTTTGCTTTTGGTTGAACACGACCAACCAGGTTTAAGAAGTCATTTCGTTAATTTGTATTCAATGCTAGGGAAGGTTTAAAATACTAATATATTTTAATACATTGTCATTAAAAATAATAAGGGGTTTGTTAACTCACTTGTCTCAGAACCTTTCGTAGCTTAACCCAATTATTTAAAAATCAAGTTGCCTCCGACTCTGAGTCATGAGGTAAGCTCTCCTGCCTTCTTACAGCTGTTCCGCGCCAGCCTGTAAGAGCTGGGTGAGGTGCGTAACACACACGTGGACCGCACGCAGTGAGGCTTCTTGCTCTGCTCAGGGGAGCATCCTTCCTGAGTCCCCCAGGCCCCCCTCCCGGGGGCACAGAGGGTGACACTCTCAACACGAAAATATGTTGTGCCCACTCATCCAAACCGAGTGCTCCCGGGAGCCCAAGCCCTCATCTCCTATCTGAAAGAGCAAGCGTATCTCATTCTTAATTTCTGCTTAATGACCCTGTGGCTTATCTTCATGCAATAATGAGTATACTTTAAGCAGAGGGAATTAAATTTCATTGAGGAGCAACCTGCAGAACTAACACAAAAGTGTCATCTTTCTCCTTGGGCCTTATGACCTGTGATGGTGGGGAGAGATGTCCTGAGAGCCATTCAGTAAGAAATGTATAGAACGACAGAAGGTTTAGGGTGAGATATTTGCATTCCGGAAAGCAAGAGCATTTGCTTCATCTAGGGCCAGAGAGGGAACCGGCAATGACCACGGATGTGCGGTACTGGCCGCTGGCTCACCACCCTGTGAATGGACAGGGCGGCGTCTAATCAGGGACGTTTGTGCACAGAATCGGACCCACCAAATCATTTAGAAGAAAGGCTTCCCCCGCGAATTGCCGAAGTGCCAACTAGCAGGAACTGTGCCCGTGTCTTACTAATAATCTATCCTGAAGGTTTGCAGCCCACCCCTGCCTTTGTTTTCAGCGTGGGTTTTCGGTTTTGTCTCCGTATTTTCTGCTTCAGAAGCTGAAGCCGTGAGCGGTGGTGAAGAGGCTCCCTGCTCCCAGACTCAGGCTCTTGAGAAGGGAACTGGGGCACACAGCTGGGTCTCAGCGTTCCGTCCTCAATAATTGATAGCACGCCCATGAAAGTTTAACGCAAGTTGATAAGTGATGGTGCGGCTGCCATGTCGCTTGGCTGCTCACAGAGCGAGCTGCCCGGAGATGTTCTGGATGCTCCGTCTGCACCCACTGTAATGGAGGTGCAGGAGAGAGGTTCAGGGGAGGGCTTAGGGGAGCGCCTTGCCGCCTTGCAGCCCCTTGGAGCTGAGAGGAAGGTCACCCGGGCAGGCAAACATCCGTTACAAGGTGTGAATGGCCACAGAAGCTCAGCCTGCTGCCCTCCCTCCCGGCCTGCCGCCCTCCCTCCCGGCCTGCCTTAGATATAGCATTATGCAGTCTTTAGCCACATATGTCATAGTTTTGAAAGAGAAGGAAAATATGGATGAATCTGAGTAGTTTTTAGAGAAGAGAATCGGGACCAGTGAGTGGGTGCTATGGGGATGCAATGTGGTCTCATATAAAGAAGACTTTCTAGGAGCGTTGTCTGTGGAAGTGTGAGAGGCCTCGCGTGAGGGTCGCTCCTCAGAAACTGGAACAAGCAAATGTCGAGGGCATGAAATCAAATCACGCAGCTTCCGCAGAGTCGGTCCAGCCTGCGAGGAGACTTCCCAAGCCGCCCCACTTGGCGTCTCCAGCGGACGGAAGGCTGGGGGTCACTTGTTCCACGGCTGCCGCTGACCGCTGCATAAGCTGTTCCAGCAGCGGAGCCCGGGCTGTCTTCCTGAGAACGTGCGAGGCCTGGACGCGGCGGGAGGCACGGTCGTGGTCTTCCAGGGCCGACCTCCATCAGGGCTGACTGCCGGACCCTTGACTGCGCCCCGTCCCCCAGGCGTGCCCAGCAGCAGGAAAGAGAAAAGGCAAGTGGTCAGAGGCGCTGCGGATGCTGCAGGCCGCGCGCCTTGAGCGGTGCTCCGCGACCTGAGCAGCCGTCAGGAGGAGGAGCCGGGCCCTGCAGCGAAGCGCAGCCCCTGCACACTGTGACCGGAGAAAGGCCACACAGCAAAAAATACACAAATAAACCTTTAAAGGAAAAGGAGAGTCAGAGACACTGGGGGCAACACTGGCTCCGCTGCCTCACTGAACACAGCAGGCCTCCCCTGGGCCCCCTGGAAATGTTTTCAGTCCTTTTGAAATTAACTTCCTGGTCAAAGCAAATGTTGTAGCATGTAATATGGTTGTGATTGTCTTTGCCCAAGCACTGCTGCAAACTGCGGCTTTTATCTGCATCTTTGTCCTAAGGAGGAAAGGACTCCTGTGCGGCAGAAGGACCAGAACCCGTGGGGGGCCCAGCGGGGCTCCTCTCAGGGGGCTTGAGGACACGCAGCGAGGGCCCCGAGGAGGGCCTGTGTGATGAGCAGTGCCGGACCTGAGCCCCACAAAGATGCAGGGCGCGGTGAGCCCCATAAACAGATGCAGGGCGCAGTGAGCCCCACAAAGATGCAGGGCGAGGTGAGCCCCACAAACAGATGCAGGGCGCGGTGCTCGCCGGCTTGGGGCGGGATGGGGTGGGCTGGTCTGGGGGCAATGAAGGAGATGGGGAGTCTCACAAACAAGTGCTGGGCGTCTATGAGCTCTCTCAGCAGCACCTCCCTGTATTCGTCACTGCAGCCTTACAGCAAGCCTGGAAATTGGGAAGCTGAGTTTTTGTCTTTCAATATGTTGGCTATTCTGTGTGTTTCGTGTCTCTGCATAAACTCCAGAATCAGTCTGTCAGTATCCACAAAACAACCTGATGGGGTTTTGCATTGCATCTAGAGACTGAATTGGGAAGAACTGACATCTTAATAGTATTGAGTCTTTCTATCCATGAATATAGAATGTCTCTGCATTTATTTAGTGCTTTGATTTTATTCATCAGAGTTTTGTTGGTTTTTTATACAGATATTTTGCATGTTTTATTTGATTTATACCTAAGCACTTCATTTTCAGGGGTACCAATGCAATGCTATCGAGTCTTTAATTTCCAGTCAAATTATTCATCTCTGGTATTTAAGAAGGTAATTGACACTTGTATATTAATTTTATATTCTGTAAACTTGCTTTAATAGCTTATCAGTTCCAGGAGGGTTTTTTCTTTTTGGTCAATTATTTAAGATTTTCTAAGTAGACGATCATAACATCTGTGAACAAAGACAGTTTTATCTCTTCTTCCTGGTTTGCACACCTTTTATTGCATTAGCTAGGACTCTCAGTATGATGTTGAAAAGGAGTGGTGAGAGGGGACATTTCTGTCTCATCTCACTGTGTTTCTCTTGATTATTTTGTTAGCTGTAGGTTTCTTTTGGTTAATGAACGAAAGACACTTTAAGTTTTACAGTATTTTACAATTTTCAGAATTTTCACACTCATGATTACCTAGAATTCCATAATAACCTTTCTTTCTCTCCACCTTTGGGTTAGCCCCTCCCTCCCTCTGCCCATGTGACCTCTAATTTGTTTTGTGTCTGAGAGTCTCCTGCTTTTCTGTTATATTCACTAGTTTCTTATATTTTTTTAGGTTACACATATGTGATATCATGCAGTATCTGTCTTTCTCTGTTTGACTTATTTCACTTAGTCTAATGCCCTCCAAGTCCACACATTTTGCTGCAAATGGAAAAATTTCATTATTTTTTAGAGCTGAGTAATATATATATCACATCTTTATCCATTCATCTATTGATGGACACTTATGCTGCTTCCGTATCTTGGAAACTGTAAATAATGTTATGAGCATTGAGGTGCATGTATCTTTTCAAATTTGTGTTTTGTCTTTGATGTGTACCCAGTAGAATTTCTGGGTCATAGGATAGATCTATCTTTAGTTTTTTGAGAAACCTCCGTGCTAGTTTCCACAGGGGCTGCACCATTTACACTCCCACAAACAGTGCAAGAGGCTCCTCTTCTCACCAAATCCGCATAAACAGTGGTTATTTGTGTTCTTTTGGTTGACGGCATTCTGACAGGTGTGAGGTGATATCTCCTTGCAGTTTTGATTTTCATTTCCCTGATGATGAGCAATGTTGACCATCTTTTCATGTGTCTGTTGGCCATCTGCATTTCCTCTCTGAAAAAAGCCTATTTCTATTTGTTTTTTTTTTTTAAATCAGGACATTTGTTTGTTTTCGAGGTTAAGTTGTATGAACTGTTTATATATGTTGGATATTAACTCCTTATCAGTCATCTCATTTGCAAAATTTTCTCCCAGTCAGTAGGTTGTCTTTTCATTTTGTCAATGATTTTCTTTGCTGTGTAAAAGCCTTTAAGTTTAGTTATGACCCATTTGTTTATTTTTACTTTTGTTTCCTTCGCTTTTGGAGACAGATCCCTGCCCCCAAAATCCTGCAGTTTATGTCAAAGTGTGTTCTGCCCGTTTTCCTCTAGGTATTTTGTGGTATGTGGTCTTACATTTGGCCCTTTAATTTATTTTGAGTTTAATTTTGTATATGGTATTAGAGAATGCCCTAATTTTATTCTTTTACATGTTGCTATTGTTGTCCAGTTGCTAATCATGTCTGACCCTCTGTGACCCTTGGACTGCAGGTACACCGGGCTCCTCTATCTTTCACTAGCTGATGAGGTTATTTGAGATGCTTCTTTTTTAATACGGGCAAGAAGCTATGAATTCCCCTGTAAGCACTACTTCACCTGAATGACATCAAGTTCTGTATACTGTGTTTCTTTGTGCTTATTTCAAAGTAGTTCTAGTTTATCTTGTGATTCTTTTTTGTCCCGATTATCATTTACTTAAGTTATTATTATTGTTATTTGATGGGGGCCATTTTTCATAGTCTTTGTTGAATTTGCTACAGTATTGTTTGTTTTATGTTTTGGTTTTTTGGCTGTGAGGCACATGGGATCTTAGCCCCCCAACCAGGGATTGGACACACACCCCCTCAACCACTGGGCTGCCAGAGAAGCCCCCGGTTATTATTTAAAACTGTGCTGTTTAATCAGTACCTGGTTGTGGATTTCCCAGATTATTTCAGGTATTGAGTTCTAATTTTATTCCATTTTGTTAGAAAACTTAATTGCAATCTTGTTAAAGGCATTGAGACTTTTCTTTTCCTGACCTAACATATGACCCATCCTATTAGTAACACATTTGTGCAGTTTTTCTTTACTGGGGGATGCCTTACTTTCTCCTTGTCTTTAAAGACTAGTTTCTCGGGATGCAGCTGCTTGGTTGACAGAGCACTGTCCTCTGGCCTCCCGGGGATCTAACGCGGATGCGTTTATCGGCCTTACTGAGAGCCCGCGTGGCCGCTCACTCTGGCCTCACACCCCACGGACGCCCTGGGCTCTTCCCAGTGTCTCCCCTGCCCTGATGCCCACGGGGCCCGTATTTGCCCATTGGATGGTGCCCACAGGCTGCGTTCCCTCCCTTCGTTATTTATTCTCCCTGTTTCTCCAACTCTACAATTTCAGTGAGCCTCCCTTCAAATTCATGGATTCTACTCAAGTCTACTGTCAAGCCTCTTTAATAAAATTTCATTTCGGTCATAATCTCCAAATTCTCAGTTTGTATTTGATTCTTTTTTCCCATATATATATTTTTTTCCCCTAATATATATGTTATATATAATTTTCCCATATATATATATATATATGTATTCTCTATGTGGTAAGACATGGTTTTCACCAAACAGAGAGTGCATCTGGCTTCTTTATTCCTTTTTAAACTAACTCTACATCTGTATTCTCTGCCATGCCACCGATGTATCTGCTCAGGCAGTTTGCTGGCCAGCTAATGCCTGGGCGGAGACGTCCGTGAGTCTCTGTCCTTGCTGAAGGGCTGTGTGTGCATGGGGGGCACAGCTCTGACGCCCTTTCAGCCAGGTTGTGACTCTGCCCCTCTCTCCTGCATGTGCAGAGCCTCCAGGGAAGGAAAGGTGAGAGCTTAGGGCATTCGCAGCCCTTTCTGGAGCATATGCACAGCTCTGGACACATGTCCATCCATATTCCAAGAACTATCTTGGGTCTTCTCAAGTTCCCAGGGACATCTCATTCCCTAGATTTCTGAGTTAGCCCAACAGCTTCCCTAGCTGTGATCTAATGCCTCAAGCAGCCTCGGTGTTCAAAACTTGTCCTCAATTGTTTTCGACATTCACCACTGGGGAAAAGACTGTTCAGCTGGGTGAACTCCAAATCAAGTCAAACGAAGACAGCCTCATGTGTGAGTCTCCCAGGGAAACATGGGACAGGTCGAACAAGGCCAGCCCTTGGGAAGGGCATTTGAAGGACCTTCCACTGTTCCAGTGGCTGCCAGACCGCTGCTTGTTGCCACGACTATGGGCTGTAGGTTTCAAAGTCTGCTGTAGAACTGGCTGGGGGAAGGATGGGAACTGGGAAATTAACATGCCCACAACTCGCTCTTGCTAATAAGATTCAGATGTTTTCTGTTTTTTGTTTGTTTGTTTTGAATAAACACTCCCTGGTTTGCTATCAGCCTTGGCTATTTTCTAGAGCCTTGAAGCTGTTGATTCTGGTAAATTCTGTGCACTGTTCTCTTTGGCTGTATGGGTGAGACAATTTTCAGAGGTCCTTACTCTGCTGTTTTCATTGACTTTCCTCTTTCTGCTGTGACTTTTGAAGGTTATGTCATGTAGCACAAAATTTTATTTTGGCAGTTGTTTTCCTTCAATGTTGAAAATATGTCACAAATTATGTTCTAGTTTCCATTGCTTCCACTGAGGAGTCAGCCATCAGTCTTACTGTCTTAGTTTTGAAGTTGGCGTGACCTTTCTTTATGGCCCTTTCAAAGGTTTCTTTCCCGGTTTTTGGTGGCTCTCTGCTCGAGTAGCTAGCTGAGGGAAGCGGGAGCACTTCTGATGCCACGATGACTGGGATCTCTACCGGCACTTTGTTGGCAAAGACCAGGGATTATAAACTTTCTGTACAGCAACAGAAGAGCGTCGCAAAGCACTAAAGATTCCTGGCTGAAGTTCTAATGATTCCACACTGAAAGATTATGGCGGAGGAGAGTTTCAGTCGCTGCAGAGAAATCCGCCCCTGTTTTGGCCCTCAGGCTGTGGTGTTTGAACACTTCTGGACTCTCCACTGGGGGGACTGAGGCTCTTGACATTCACATTTCCACGGGCAACATGAGTTCTCCATCTGCATAGGGCAGGTCTCCAGAAGAAAGTCTCCAGAGATTCCAACTGCTGTGTATCTTAGGAAACCATTTGACTCTGAGAGAGGAAAAAAACAGAGCAGGAACAAAAATGCACTTTCCCTCAGAAATCAGCAGTCAGACGGAGGGAGGAATGGAATCCTTGTCCCAGAAGACACAAAAGACCACGTTAAATTCCATAAGGTGCTCCTGTTCTGAGATGCTGTCATGGACCACGCAGTGCAGATGCTGAGTGGCAGGAACCAGAATTCAGGAAAAAGCCTGATCTGGCTAGACTCAGCTTGCAAAATGTTACTCTGTAACAGTAGATAATGTGGAGAAACAATGATTCCATTTCTCCCTACCAAGTAAAGGATAAAACTTAAAAATCTCATGCTTAGTTTTCTGACAACCAGCTCTTTCTGTTTTATTTGCAAGGAGGAAAAGATGTATGCTTTTCATGCACAGCCTTCAATTTGAAGAATCCATAAGGGGCGATGCTCTAAAAAGGAAAGAGTTGGCTAAATCCATCTCATACCCCTAAGTTCCTGACCATTAACTTGAGGCCAACACACTTCCCCTTCATGAAGTCTGAACTCAAGCAAAAAAAGACGGAATGGTGAGGTCCTTGCCGTGTGTCTCTTTGGAGAGATGCTCACTTTCCTGTGAGCATCATCCTTCAGTTAAGCGGAGTGAGCAGTAGTTGAGACGCCCAGCGCTTTCTCACAGATGTAGTTTATCAAGTGAAAAAGCGAAGAAAAGTACTTCCTATGCGACCATACACAGGGTTTTTATGTTACCACATCCTTGCCAAACGGACTTCTGTAGATAAATTCTTGGGGTCATAAAAGTGCCCAGTGAATCATTTTAGACAAATAAGCACATAGTTTTATGATGGCCTTGGTGGCCACCCACATATCTGGTGTCATCTCAAGGGGACTGTGATCTCTGGACTGTTCATCTTCTGGGCCCAGAGAGATAAATTCTTCGTGTTATACAGCGTTGACCTGTTCCAGAGTCTGATGGACCTGCTCCCAAATTCATTTATTTCCTTCCTGCCATGTGAGCCAGTTACCTGAACCCCCCGCCCCGCCCACACGGTGCCCTCAGGGTCTGCAGACCTGTTTTCCTGCTTCTTTCCTTGGAGAAAAAAATGCCTCGTTCCACGTCCTGCAAACCAGCCCACCAGGGAAAAGAGCAGCTTTGGTAACTCAGGAGTGCTCCCCAAATTTGCATAGGCAATTAGATTCCATCGGGGCAAGAACAACAAGACCATTTAATGTGGAGGACGAGGGTGTTAAATAATAGAAACTCCTCTTAGGTGGATTTATGAAGAAACTGTGAAAAGTTATAACAACAATGTGTGCCCTTCAGTACATTCTACTCAGTGAATAGATAAGTGGTCCTGAATCATTTATGCCAACATGCAGGAAACTGATAAATTTTGAACAAATTTAATTGGAATCCCCCCTGGAGCGAGTGTGAAAGGGGGATTAAATTTGATGGCCTCGCCAAGAGTCACAGCGCTAGCCGACTCCCTTTCTGAAGTCTCTTTTCTTTTTTGCCTGAAATAAAAGATTCCAAAGCTCAATCAAGAGGAGATGTGAGTTTAATCACATCTTGGAAATGAAAAGCATGTTACTTTGCCCTGTAATGAGACTTAAAGAAGATGTTTAACCAGACAAACCACAACGTTTAGCTACATGTTAAAAGTGGGATATGCCACACGTGAACCCTGTTAGGGAGCCGACATCCCCACTTGAGGGGTGACATCTCCCCCAACCCACAAGCCTCACACCAGTCCAGAGCAGGTGAGGAGGTGTCTGCTCCACAGCAGGAGGGACCCAGCTTCACCCGGCACCATCTGACCCTACGTATGTCTTGCTCAGGAGGCGTGGCTTGCTTAAAAGGTGCCACCTTTCAAATTTTCTGGTTACAGATTCTTGATCGACAGATTGGAGGACTGTCTGTCTCCATGCGCTGGGTCTGGGGGTGACGGGGTGGGACACAGTTAGTCTCTTCCACACCCCTGGAAAGTTGGGTGGCATGAATTCCCTGAAATCCGAACCACTCCGCCAGGTAGGAAGTGGTTTGATCTTTCAGAAGGAAGCAGAGCGCATGTCAGGGCAGAGAGGGATGTCCGGTTCTGCAGCCGTGGTCTGTGATCTCGGGG
Source organism: Capreolus pygargus (assembly GCA_012922965.1). NCBI lineage: Eukaryota > Metazoa > Chordata > Mammalia > Artiodactyla > Cervidae > Capreolus > Capreolus pygargus. The sequence continues at coordinate 1,534,902 of SNSB01004421.1, read as the reverse complement.
CCGTGGAGCAGGACGCTGAGGACCAGGGCCTGTCTCTCCCGCCAGGGACGTTTGACCGTCCTCGGACAGTGCAGGTCCACCCCCTCCATGTCTGAGCGTGTCCCAGGGGACCAACCTGTCACAGAGGCCCCGGTGGTCGGGTCTACCCTCTCTGATGGCCAGGTCCTGCTGGCTTCTCTTCTGAGTCTCAGGGGACGCTGACACTGGCAGGAAGGGCCCACAGCCGGCTCTTTCAATCAGGCTGGTGCCCACGTCCAGTGGGGCTCTGTGAAGAGATGCTGAGAACCGGCCCTTTCTGTCACTAAAGTGTCTTTGGAGGAGCTGGTCTATGGACACTGGGTCTCCATCCTGAGAAAACTGTTGAAGGACCCAGGGGTGTCATGACCAGCATCTTAGCCAACTGGGGCTCCTACCGCCCAAGGCCACAGACAAGAGGAGCCTGGCGGGCTACAGTCCATGGGGTTGCAAGAGTCGGACACAACTTAGCAACTAAACCACCACCAACCACCACCCAAGGCCACAGACAGAGCTGTTGAGGCAACAGAGACTTCTTTTTCTGAGCTCTGGGGGCTAGACGTCCACAGTTAGTTAGGGCACCGGCAGCTTCCGAATCTGGGGGCAGATGGGTCTCCTCGCTGGGTCCTCACCTGGAGGAGGGGCAGGGTGCTCCCTGGGGTCCCTTTTATAAGGTCCGGATTCCCTCATGACCTCCTCACCCCCCCCAGACCCCTCTCCTGACACCATCACGTTGCGAGGGGGTGGGAGCCAACACGTGAATTCTGAAGGGCTCAGACCTCCAGAATCCAGCAACCGGAAAGGGAAAATGAGACGATGAGAGCCCCAATGCTTATTTCAGCCAAGGCATCCATAAGCAAAATGATTCATTTCTGCACAGGAGCAGAATTTAAAACAAAAACACGAAGCGGTTGTCGCTGGCATCAGGGAGAGACAGAAAGCTGCTGGTCTGGGAGGGAACCCACGTGGGCCTGGGCGCCTGAGTGGGGGCGGGGGTGCTGGGGCCCGCGGGTGGGGAGCTTGAGGGTCCTGTTCCGGCCGCCAAGGGCCAAGCGTGGGGAAGGGAGGGGCTGTCCCCAGGGCCGGAGCTGACAGCACCACCTGTGGGGCTGCCTGTGACCGCACAGGCCTCGCAGGTCCAGCCTCGCCCACCTTCACAGCCAGGCAGCAGAGGTGTCAGTGAGGACAGCAGCGACGCTAACGTTTGAGGAGCGGGAATCTCATCACCATGAAAGAGCTGCGAAACTGTTAGTCCCGCAGTCGCGCCTGACTCTTTGCGGCCCCACGGACTGTAGCCCGCCAGGCTCCTCTGTCCGTGGGATTTTTCGCGCAAACACACCAGAGTGTTCCAGATCTCCACGGGATCTTCCGGACCCAGGGACAGAGCCTGTGTCTCCTGCGTGCAGACGCTGGCAGTAAATGCATTCCCTCTCCCCCTGTCTTCCTGCTGTCTCTCTCTTTCTCCCCGCCCTCCCTTAACCATGCCCTCGTCTCCCTCGTGGAGTTCTGCCGTGGATATTCTGAAGCTGGCGAGGTCCAGCACGGTCCCACAGTCCAGTGTTTCCCGTCAGGCTGGGAAGTTTCATCTGCCCAGCGCCGGCCCTGAGATAGCCGTGTAGGAAGCGTGAGGTGTGAGCCGCTTCCAGGGCGTCCGCTGGGACGCCTGAGCTTAAAGAGGACATTGGGGGGCCTGATCTCCATCAGCGGGCTGGGCCTGGCCCAGCTGATCTCCGCAGTGTCGGTTCCGACTCCTGCATTCCCACTTCATTTCCAAATATAAAGCCTTCAGCTGTGTCGGGCACTTTGATTTCTCTGGATGTGGGGCTGGGTTTTTCAGATGTAAATGTGCCCCAGGTGAGTCTTACTGAGCTCGCTGGCCCCGGCCCAGGAGCACACCTGTCAGGTGCAGCCCCTGTCCTTCCCCCGCCATGTAATCCTTCATGTCTCGTATCAAAGACACCCTCCCGCCCAGAGTTGAAAGCAAAATTATTCTCAAAGGAATTTATGACAAATACAATAATTCCTTTTAATGCAGGGATGTTTTATCTACCAGCACAGTAAGTACATATGCTACCAGGAAATAACCATTATGTCTACAATTACCATATTATATTTAGAGAACACAATTAATCCTTTAATTGGAGCCAGAAATATACGGTTTCCTCTGCACAGCTCTTCTGATGCTCATCCGTGGATGCCCAAGCCTTCCTCCACGAGGCTGCAGCCACATCATCGGGGCCAGTTCACCTCTAGGAGGAACCCACAGGGCTGTTCCCACCCATAAGGAGTGTGCTGGGGTGGAAATGCCTCCCCTGAGCCCCAGCTGAGTTCTCCGCTCTTTGTAACTTTCAGGCCCCGCCAGCCTGATTTTCTCTTTGGGAAGCTAGAAATATCTCAGGTTGAGTCTTTTACTAACAGGATCACAGAAGGCTGATTCTCCCTACCCGTCCCAGGCACCGGAAGGCCTCAGGCTTTGCCTGTGGTGTTTAAAGTCCCCAAACCAGGTGTCAAAATGAGGCTGGGAACTCAGAGGCTCATTTAAAGAAGAGGCTGTGCGCCAGGCGCCTCTGACGGCACACGGGCGCCGCATCGCTGTCCCGGGTCCTTCCACCTCACGGGCCTCCTCCAGCACCTCTCTGAGAGCCTGTGGTGTGTCCCCAGCACAATCTTGGCCTGCCTGCCAGACTTCCAGGCTGTTCCCCTTTCCCTCATCATCGTGAGAACTGGTCCAGTGGGCCTGTGAGCTTCTTTTTCAGTTCATAATCTATGGGAAACATTTTTCCTGGCCATAAATTTTATCTGAATTTATGAATTTAAGTGTCCTGATTATGAAATAAGCAATTGAGAAAATAGTAAAAAAAAAAAAAAAAGATATTTTAAAATGAAAAGAATAACCTGTGATCTTACTTCCTAGATCTATTTTAAATGCATCGGGATAGCTCTATACTCAGATCTTTATTTTTCACCCTCCCCACCACTCACCAAAAAAGCTATTTTAACATCCTGTTCTTCTTGAGGAATCTTCTGGGTGAGTGTCTGGTGGCCATGATTCATAACATCCAAAAGTGTGTGTCTGTTTTCCCAGACTTGTTTTTCAACAGAAGGTTCTCCATATTATTTTTTATTCAATTGATTTTTTTAAAGTTGTATTGAAACATGATTGTTTACAATATTGTGTTAGTTTCAGATGTACAGCACAGTGGCATGGAGCTATCTCCAGACTTTTCTTAATGTATATGTTGTTGCTGTTGCTTACTTGCTAAGTCATATCTGACTCTTTGAGACCCCATGGACTGCAGCACGCCAGGCTTCTCTGTCCTTCACTATCTCCCAAGTTTGCTCAAACTCACGTCCATTGAGTCGGTGATGCCATCCAACCATCTCATCCTCTGTAGTCCCCTTCTCCTCCCACCTTCCATCGTTCCCAGCATCCGGGGCTTTTCCTATGAATCTGCTCTTTACATCAGGCGGCCGAAGTATTGGAGCTCCAGCTTCAGCATGTCTTTCCAATGAATATTCAGGACTGGTTTCCTTTAGGATGGACTGGTTGGATCTTCTGCTATCCAAGGGACTCTCAAGAGTCTTCTCCAACACCATAGTTTAAAAGTATTAATTCTTCAGTGCTCAGCCTTTTCTATGGTCCAACTCTCACATCCATGCATGACCACTGCAAAAACCATAGCTTTGACTATACAGAGACTGGACTGCAAGGAGATCAAACCAGTCCATCCTAAAGGAAATCAGTCCTGAACATTCATTGGAAGGACTGACACTGAAGCTGAAACTCCAATACTTTGGCCGCCTGATACGAAAAACTGACTCATTGGAAAAGACTCCGATGCTGGGAAAAACTGAATGCGGGGGGAAAAGGGGACGACAGAGGATGAGATGGTTGGATGGAATCACTGACTCGATGGACATGAGTTTGAGTAAACTCCGGGAGTTGGTG
>SNSB01004421.1:1498314-1530538 GCA_012922965.1 Capreolus pygargus | reverse complement strand
AATAACTGGAATCTGACTATTCAGTAAAATAACCTGATTCAGGTAAACATTTCGACCTTCTCAGGGGGGCCGAGTATCGAGCCAAATCAAACCAACCAACAGAAATGGAAATGTTGCTGTACTGCCTTCGCTTCGGGACGCCGTGAGCTTGGTGAGGAAGGAGTGGCGGCTGGGTGGACACCAGGAGGAGAGGGACTCGGAAGCAAACCCAGGGGAGGTACAAGCAGTGCTTTGTGTGGGTCTTCATAAGAAAGCAGCGCTCTCAGGGCACGCTTTGGGGGAATTTTTGCTGTGAGTTATGTGTTTCCACTTAGCCCTCCTGGATATGTATGTTCAAGGCTGTGTCCTTTGGGTCAGTTATGACGATAACTGTTGTAAATACTCACAGCTCCACGGTCATTTTCACCTGTTGTTGGTGAGGAGAAGTCAAGGCTCAGAAGCTAACTTGGGTGGTCATGTGTTCAATTTTGTGCAAAATTTTAAAGATTCCTTTCTGTGTAGCAGACAGAACCGGAGCCAGCTGTTGGCCTCTGGGTTTGGACAAGGAGAGGGCTTGGATGACGCAGGTGCGTGGGAAAGGCGTGCTTTCACTCCTGGGAAAAGTCCTGGGGGTGTTACTAGTTTCTCCCAGAAGCTGCTTGCAGGGTAGGTGCTGGGGCCACACGGAGCTGTGATCCCCTGATAACATCTGCGCCTTGAAAGGTTTGATGAATGTCTGTTCCTCTCCATTGTGCAACTTCGAAGTCAAGTCTACATGAAAATAGAGCATCTCTTTGAAGATGTTCAAAGAGATTCCTCTCGTTTTCTGAAGCTGTTTGTGAAAAGATCTCTATTAACATGTTCTTATGGGAGTGGCATGCTACCTGTGGCCTTGTGTTAAAGATTTCAAAAATGTATGAGAAATATTAGAAGACAGATGGTCTGAGAGTGTGTTAGGTATTACAGGACATTGACCTCTAAAGGGTCCTACATTGGCATGAGAGTCTGAGGTTCATGGGACAGTGTGGCCTAGGGGCTTAGGAGCAGAAATATTAAGGGAGTTTGTGATTTTTAGCACCATCTGGGTTAAGGGTTCTTGACTGTACCAGAATTGTTTCCACCTCTAAGTGTGGCCAGGGCTTATTCTGACTTGTGATTTTATTCAAAGAATCTGTGGACATTATTTCACATGCAGCAACGGGGACAAGTCTGTGCTGGCCAAGTATGTAATTCCACGCGATTCCAATCTTTCTCATTAGCTGGGTCACCGCCAGAGTAAAAGAAATGTTGCAAAAATATGTTGTGTGGGTGGCGTTCCCTTTGGCAAAGTAACAAGCGCGCAATATGAAACCACAGCCAAGAAAGAAAGAGAAAAGGAGTTAACCGAACACTAAGACAAAACACTGGGTTGTTTCTGGAAGGAAATGAAGGTCATGGAGGACTGGCGTTCTCTGCGGGCGTGTTCGTGTTCACTGGTGTGACTTCGCTTGGAGTCATTTCAGACGTGAGCTCTGTCTGGCTGAGGGCTTGTTCCCGGATCTCCTCGCCTCTGACTCAGAGTCCCCGCCAGCCCACGGCCCCGCGAGTCTACCTGGCGAAGCACCCTGCTCTTCCTCACCCAAGGGTCAAGCCCACACCCAGCAGGTTTCATCCCACAGCCACGTCGTTCATGGAAAAGGTCCTGTGCGAACACACTAAGCTCCCACGTGAGGACGGTTTTCTGTGCTGGCTTTTGTTAACGTGAACCTGTTGTTGGCAAGAGAAGGTCCTTGGGGAATGTTTATTTTTTATTTCGTGTATTTGTTTGCCTATTTGATGAGTTTTACACCACATTCCAGATGCCACTGGAAGATCTTTGGAAAGTATCAGTTTATAGTTGCTAAGCGAGGGGATGGGCAGACTTGGAGCGGTCCCCGTGTGTGTTTGCGGAAACGGTGTTTGGGGGTGTTGATGGGCGCTGCACACTCACCGCTGCCCTGGCGTGGGCTGTGCCTCCGCCCCCAGCATCGAGCGCGCTCCTCCCGCCGTCTCTGGGGTGGGTGCTCTGATCTCGGCTCCGTTTATGGGGGAGGAAACGGAGGCCTCTAGAGGCCGGGTGAGTCTCCCAGGGCCCCAGGAACCAGGGTCCCAGATCCCTGTGTGACCCGGAGCCATGGTCCCAGCTGCCCACCCAGACACGCTCCACCAAGCCCCACCGACACCCAGGCCAGCCTGTCCTGAGGGCTGGTCCTTGGCCTTGTCAGGACGTTCGGTGGCCGTGTCTGGCCCTTGTAGCTCAGTCATAACCCGCCTGCAATGCAGGAGACCCCAGGTTCACTTCCTGGGTGGGAAAGATCCCCTGGAGAAGGAATTGGCAACCCACTCCAGCATTCTTGCCTGGAGAATCCCATTGATGGAGGAGCCTGGAGGGCTATAGTCCACGGGGTTGCAAGAGTCGGATAGGGCTGAGCGCTGGCCTCTGTTCCTGGCCCTGACCCCAAACGTGTCTGTGGTATCAAAGGCCCCTGACTGAGAACAGTGCCCCCCCTCCCCCGAGGCAGCCCCTTCTGTCCCCCTCCCCGCCCTGGGCTCCCGGCCCCGGACCAGATGCACCTGTCCTTCAGGGCTGTGATGTCCTGCAGCCTGTGACTGTCCAGGGGCTCTGCCCGCAGCAGCACCCACCCACCCACCCAGGGCAGCTCAGGCCGCCAGGTGAGTCCCCGGCCACTCCGCTCCGTGGGCAAGTGCAGCCAGAATGTGGGCCCCGGACCCCACAGAAGCAGACGCAATGCAGGATGCCTGGTGACTCCGCGGGACAGGGACCGAGCCGCAGACTCCAAGAGGGCGATGCAGGGGCCCCATGCGGGAGGCAGGGAGATGGGCGGAGCCAGCCTCCGCGACGGCCCTGCCCTCGGCCTGGAAGACAGCCCTGCTGTGTCCACGTCTCCAGCCACGGGAGCCTGGCCTCCTGGAATCTTCCTGAAGATGCCGCGAGGAAGCCCAGGAGCCCCAGTCTTCCCGGTGGGTGCACAGAGCCTGGGGCCTCCCGCAGCATCCGCATCCCGGGGGAGGAGGGGATCGTGGGCTACGGCTGCTATGGTCGTCTGGGGTGGGAGACGGCAGCCCGGCAGCAGAAAGGCATCCGTTTGTGGGCCGCGGACATGAGCCGCACCCACCACCTGCGGTGGATCGGGAGGAGCTGAGGACCAGGACCCAGAGCAGGGCAGGGGGTGGGGGGCAGAAAGGAGGGGCAGGGCCGGCTGGGGGACCAGGTGGGGGGCGGGAGCCCCTCTCCCTATGAGGTGGGGACCACTGTCAGCACTCTCCGTGATATTAATAAAGGAAACATGTAATTCAGCTGAGTGAGCTGATCCACATTTTACTCTGAAGACTCACTTTTCCCTATTTTACCCCCGCACACCATGCTGAGAGGCCCAGCGACCTTTGTCTTACTGTTTCACTTGCTGGTTCCCGCTTCCTCCTCCTCCTTGACCAATTACAGGGCGATCGGGACCCCAGGCCTTCCCCGCAGGGCCCTCCCCACCCCAGACAGGACCGGGGTCTGCACGGCAGCAGGGCGATCACACAGGGCGGCCCTGAGCCTGGGCCCCCGGCAGCTCCTCCCGCCACAGCTCAGCTCACGACAGCTCCTGAATCAATGATTTTTAAAACATACATTTCCATTTAGTGATTCATGCTGGGTCTAATTCACTCACCGTTTAATGTCACTTAGAATCATCCAGGGACTAAAACAGGCCCACAGAGAACAGATTGTAAAAGTATATTTTAAAGATAAAAATGGGCCTTTAATATTCTACAGGATTTCAAATCCCTGGACAAAGAGTGTCAGCTTAAATTTAAAGGAAGCCCTCGCATATCTGTCTTTGAAAAAAAAGGGAAAAGGCGGCTGGGCCTTTGCTCAAGCAAAGGACTCGTCTCTTTCAAATTACAGTTTTCAAGTCTGATACAGCCAGATAATCATCGGCGGCTCAAATAAAATCATTATTTTGTCTGCGAGAGAAGGCTCGTTCCAGGGGGAAGTTAATGACGGCAGAGAAGCGCAGCTGAGCCCTAATCCAGAGACTGGCCGACAGTGAAGGCAGGCAGGCCCTGCCTTTCGCTTCAGGTGGGACTCGAGACTTGGCTGAAAGGCGGCAGCAGAGTCTCGCCTTAAACGCAGGGATCGGAAGGCACTTTCGGCAGAAATGAGGAATTAAGTTCTGCCCGTGTCACGACCTCAGCCATCAGGGGGAAATCTGCTTCTCTTCCACGGGCTCTTTTCATCCTGGATACGGCAACGTGGTTTTAACTTCGGGGCCGACACAGACGTGGAAACGTCAGTGACCCTCACCAGCATGCTCTTCTGGGGAAGAAAAGGGTTCGTTCTGGGTGTCTCAGAAGGACACGGAAAGGCTCCCCTAACCTTCTGAATCATCTAGCCTCCAAGTGCAAACCCTTGGAAGTCGTGAGGCCATGTCCTGGCAATCAGCTCTTTCACGGAAACATCATCCCACTTCAGCTGGGAGACTGAGGTTTGGGAGGGAGGGAGGAGCGGCTCTTTATCTCAAGGGTCGCGTTCCTGGAGTCTTCTCACGGGGCCCAGTGCAGGACGGGCCTGGCCAGGGCTGCGATGACAGGGCTCCCTGCCCAGGGTGGATCTGCAGGGCCAGAACCCGCCCCCACCACCCAGAGCTCCCTCCTCTTGGCTCGGACGGAGGCCTCACTTGTCCCCAAGGCGACGCTGGTCCCATCTGGACTCTCGGCGCCCGGACAGGTGATGGAGATTCAGCGATGGGCCTGGCCGTTGCCTGCTCGGCGGGGGCAGGTGCGGGGCTTTGAGGCTGGCAGGGGAGGGGGAAGGACAAGGGAGCCAAGGGTGACGGCGGCCCCAGCGTCCACATCACTCAGAGCCCCTGGGATGCCGTCCTGTCCTCCCAAAGGCCGACTCAGAACTTCCCGGGGGACTACTCTCCGTGGGTGGTAACTGGGCCCCTTTCTTCTGTCTTCCGTCCTCCAGTGGGTGTCACATGCTCACAGGGGCAGAGTAGGGAAGGCTCAGACCCGGCCGGTCACAACTGCCCTGCTCCTCATCCCGACCCCTCCACTGCCTCAAGGAGCCCCTGGTCCAGTGGGGGTTCCTGTGAGAGAGTAACGTCACTCCTTGTTAGTTACTGGGATTGGGAGAAGGAGCAGTCCCTGACGTCAGGATCGGCCAGGGCACGTCAGGTGGGTCACAGTAAAAACAGTGATTTTTACAGAGGAGGCACGGCCAGTCAAGCTTAAAGGAAATCGACCCTGAATGTTCATTGGAAGGACTGATGCTGAAGCTGAAGCTCCAGTACTTTGCCCATCTGATGTGAAAAACTGACTCATTGGAAAAGACCCTGATGCTGGGAAAGATTGAAGGTGGGAGGAGAAGGGACGACAGAGGATGAGAGGGTTGGATGGCGTCACCACCTCGATGGACACACGTTTGAGTGAGCTCCAGGAGATGGTGAAGGACAGGGAAGCCCGGCGCGCTTGCAAAGAGTCCAACACGACTGAGCAACTCAACAACAACCACCACCCAGACATCGTGTGAATTTTGTCCCGTTTTCCTCCTGAGTTCGTCACCGACATGAACAGCACCCAACTCTGCTGAGGCTGGGTGGTTTGCACAGCCTCCATTTCCAGACTTTTGACGTTGAATGGAAATGTTTATCCTAAGCCATTTCTAGAGACTTCTGGGTCTATGGGGCTGAATGAGCATGTGAGGAGCTCTGTTTCTCCAGCCCTTGGAGACCTGCCCTGCACACCTGCCCTGACCGATGTCCAGGAGAGTCCCTGGGAGCAGCAACCCAGAGGAGGTGAGGCCGTCGGTCCCAGCACCCTGAGCGCTCCGCCCAAGGGTCCCTCAGAGCCACTGCGGGGGAGGGCAGACTCACACGATCCCACCAGAGGGATTTGCTTCTAGTTTCCTCGTGAGGGTTACTGTCCGCGTTCAGAACTTAACAAGAGCAGTGAGGGTCTGGATGGCTTTTTTGCCCCAGTGGACAGTGGGCCCAGCGCTGGGCCCAGCACGGCTCTACAGGCCACTCAGGCCGGGGAAGGCTGAGCCTCATCCACTCAGGCTGAGCGGATGCCCACCCGGCCATCCTGACCCGGTGCTCCAGGAGCCGGGGGACCCACCCCTGCACGGGGGGATCTGGGGGGGTGCCCTGATGTTCCGACTGAAGGCCTTGTTGGTAAGAACTGACATGTTGACAGGTATTTCACATCTTTCAAGTTTCTTCTCAAAGAAAGAGAAAAGAAAAAGAAGAAGCATCGAGTTCAAACCCGGCCTGGAATCTAGTCCCCCGGCACAGGCTTTATTCAAGCGCTAACAGAAAGGCTGGAGTGGAGTGTGGGCCTGCAGGACACAGGCTTCCTCTTGAGAAGTTTCGCTGCCCTTGAAAACCGCTGCCTTTACAGAGCGGGAGTGCGGGCCCGGGTCTCAGAACCACTAATGGGCTTGAAAGGGACAGAGATCAAGGGTATGCAAACGAGAAGCCGCCCTCCCGCCGGGACCCGGGGCTGCCCTGCCTGGGCCCTGGGGGCCCACCTGGGACCCGCGCTGCTCAGCCCCTCATATCTGCCGTGGAAACAGCTTTCCTAACCCGCTGAGCCTGAGAAGGGGCGCGCAGGGGAGATGCCGCTGGTTCATTCCTCTCTCTGCCCTCGGAATTCCAAATGAACAGGGCGGTTGGGGGCGGGGGTGCTGCAGATGTGAATCCGGCAACACCGAAGTCACCCCAGGGAGCAGTGTCAGAAAGTGTCTGCGCATTTTCCATGACGGGGGAGGGCCTGCAGCTGAAGGGGCTGAGAATCACCTGGAACACTGCCCAGCCCCAGGGCCGTATGTGTGTCCAAACTGGAAGGCCTGGGCCCCGCAGGACCTGATGGGCAGACTTATGCCTGATACTGACCGTTGTTGAGTCACTCCCTAAGTGATGGACAGGGAGGCCTGGCGCACGACAGTCCATGGGGTTGCAAAGAGTCGGACATGACTGAACTGAAGCGAACTGAAGTATTGTCTGACTCTGTGTGACCCCTTGGATTGCAGCCCACCAGGCTCCTCTGTCCGTGAGATCTCCCAGGCAGGAATCCTGGAGTGGGTTGCCATTTCCGTCTCCAGGGGATCCTCCTGAGCCAGGGATCGAACCCACGTTTCCTGAGTCTCCTGCACTGGCAGGTGGATTCTTTACCTATGAGCCACCCTAGGAGGTGGTATTATCTAAGGATGCGCACTGCTGTATTTAAAATAGATGGCAACAGTGACGTAGTGGAGAACACAGGGACTCAATGCAGTGTGATGGGACCGCTTAGACGCGAAAAGAACTTGAAGAAGACTAGATACGTGTCTGTGTTTGATGGACTCACTCTGCTGTATGCCTGGAACTTAAACAACATGGTTAATCAAACATTCTGCAACATGAGACAAAAAGTTAAAAAAAAAAAATGAATGGTGGCTCAAACGTTGAAGAATCTGCCTGCAGTGCAGGAGACCAGGGTCCCATCCCTGGTCGCAAAGGTCCCCTGGAGTAGGGAATGGTTACCCATTGCACTATTTTTGCCTGGAGAATCACATGGACAGAGGAAGCCAGCAGGCTACACTTCATGGAGTCGCAAAGGACTGTACACGACTGAGTGGCTAACACACGCACACACACACACACACACACACACACACACATTAGCACAAGAGCCTCAGTTTTCCTTGGATCTTAAAAACATATGATGCTTAATTCTATGCAGTCAACTTGATACAATGAGATTATACAGCGATACTGGTTCAGAGTGGTGCTGACCTGTTCTCTGCGAGTACCCATTCTGTTAGGAGAGCACTCACAACATGCATTCGGGCCAAGTCAGCAGGGTTCTCTCAGCATCCTGGGGGATATTTTGCTTGGAGCTCATGCATTTCAGAGCTCTTGGAGTGGTGTGACTTGAACGCCACTCTGCTTTTGAAAAGAAGCCACGATTGTCACCGGTTCCGACTGGATGACGGATATGCTTAAGGCTCTTAGACAGGCTTTGGCAGTGATGTTTACTTTTGGGGTGAACACAAACATTACGATACTGTTAGGACTATGAATGGAGCTTTTGTTAGGGTATTATGGGAATTACAGTGTTTAAAGAGTACATCTCACCACAGATAACTTTGAAGGCACTTAAAGTGCACCTCTTGACAGACTGTTATTGTAAGTGGATCTGGCTAAATCGCCCGTGCTCTTAGGAACGCTGCAACACGGGAGGTGGCCCGGCCCCATGACCCTGCTGTGGGGGCGCAGGGGGCAGCAAGAAAGCAGGGACGGGCCAGAGTCGCCCCTCAGCTGCCGGCACGCTCCTGTCCAGGCCCGCGTGTCCGGCAGCCGCTCGGGGCAGCTGACTTTCTGACTCCCAGCAGACCCACAGCTGGCACAGCCGCAGAAGGCATGGTCCTCCGGGCAGCCGAGCCCCCTTGGGGAAGGGGAGCTGCCCCAGGGAGCGTCCCCAGAGAGAATGCCGGGAGGCGGGAGGCAAGGCAGAGGCTGAAGAAGCTCACACAGAGCCCAACTCGCGTGAAGGACGTGCTGTCTTGGAAAAGGAAAACACTGCGCAAATTCTCCAAAGTGACGCTGGGTGGCTAAAGGATCGGGGATCTTATTCTCACAGAATAAAAATGTTGAGGAAAGCTTTAAAAACCTGCACTATTAGACTGGAGAGGAGAGAGTCATCTCCTGTCCTCTCTTCCAGAAAAGACCAAGAAGGGCTGACAGCCAAGGACTGCATTTTCAAGGTGGGTTTCAGGGAAACTTGGAGGGTCCAGCTGCCTCACTGGAGTTCTAGAATCATCTGTGTGTCTGTTGTGAGTCTATGTCAGGGCACATGGATGATCTCAGTACCTCTGCCTGCCTCCAAGTTCCTTACTTCCTGGTAACATAAGCATGGATTTCACCAGGCATGTATTTAGTGGACATCAACCATGGGTCACTGTCGTAGGCAGTGCTGGGAAATAGAACAAAGACTAATGTACAGCAAGCATGCAGCTCCGGGGGGTCTGTTGTGGACTCGGACGCTGATGAGAAGGTTCAAGACACATGACCATTTCAAGCCCGTCGATCCTAAAGGAGATCGATTCTGAGCATTCACTGGAAGGACTGATGCTGAACCTGAAGCTCTGATACTTTGGCCACCTGATGGGAAGAGCTGACTCATTGGAAAAGACCCTGATGCTGGGAAAGATTGAGGGCAGGAGGAGAAGGGGCAACAGAGGATGAGATAGGTAGATGGCATCCCTGATTCAATAGACATGAGCTTGAGCAGGCTCTGGGAGGTAGTTATGGATGGGGCAGCCTGGCTTGCTGCAGTCTATGGGATCACAAAGGGTCATACACAACTTAGTGACTGAAAAAAAAAAAAACCCATTTACCTGCAAATACCAAAGACTTGAGTGACCGAGAAAGACATGCTGCTCTTCTGGTATGCAAGGTCGGCCCACGTCTACACAAAGGCCCGGCCTTCAAGGACACCATGCCAGGCCCGCTGGCCTGTCCGCCCCTTACTCACACCCACCCCTGATGCAATTGTGCCAGCTCACCTCCCTGCCGCCTGTTTGTGTTACAGGCTTTAAAATATTTATCCTATATGGTTATGGAAATTTGATACTGGTATAAAACATTTGATCTTGTTCCTTAAAAAAAAAAACCCAAAGGATGAGAGAGGAATGGAATTGCATCTTGGCGATGAGGGCTTCCTCCAGAAGAGCAACTCGGGGGTCATTTCCACAGCCCTGTGTGTCCCCTCCCCCCCACCTAGCCTTATCCAGCTCCTGTGACATGGATCAGGTTAATGAGCAAAGCTCCCAGGTCTAAGTCTGAAATTAATGTGTTGGCAGCTGAATGTCAAGGTCAAAAAAGCCCTTTTCAGAGCTTAGAGCTCAAGACAAGAGGCGGTGGGGACAGGCGAAAATGACCAAATTAATAGGCTGCCATAAAATGTACAAAATTCAGTTTGATTCCCAAGTGGGAAGAATAACAGCATAATCCAGTTGGTGAAACAAAATTAGATTTAAACATTTCCAAGGGCCAGGTTGGCTTCTCTGGTAAAGACGGTAATGACAGTGCCTGCAAAGCAAGAGAGCCGGATTCGACTCCTGGGTCGGGAAGATCCCCTGGAGAAGACGATGGCAACCCACTCCAGTGTTCCTGCCTGGAGAATTCCGGGGACAGAGGAGCCTGGCGGGCTGCGGTCGGTGGGGTCGCAAAGAGTGGGACACAGCTGAATGACCAACCCACGGGCCGACGTGGCTGTGTCCAACAAACACGAGCTGAGAGCTTGAGCCTGTGTGGCGCCCTCAGGCCAGACGGGGATGAAGCCTCGGTGGGCAGGCTGCCGTCTCTCTCTCACCCCTTACAGGGGCAGCAAGTCTGGATCCTCCCGAAGCTGTGGCCCTGAACTAAGCTCTGCACTCCCTGACTCTGATCACCAGGCAGGAAAGTGCGTCAAGGAGAGATGAGGAAGGACCCTGAGCATCTTCTGACAACGGACGTCCTGAACCAGCAGCCAAACTGTCGAAATCTGGTGATGATGACACTTTCAGACTTTATGTATAGTTTGGAGGCTGTCCCCTGGAGGAGGAAATGGCAACCCACTCCAGCATTCTAGCCTGGGAAATCCCACGGACAGAGGGGCCTGGCGGGCTGCAGTCCACGGGGTCGCAGAGAGTTGGACCCGGCATCACTTTCACTTATACTCTCCTCCATAGTCCAAGGCCATGTCAGGGGTCTTGACCTCAGAGTGCAAACAGACTGGCAGGTCTGTGCTTGAGCAGTGTAGAAAGGGGGCACGGGGACAGCAGTCTGGCCTAGGGGTGGCCCCAGGGCCCCCCGACGGCTGGGCTCCGGCTGGCCTGTGGGAGGCTCACACCCCAGAGCCTCCTCCGGAAAAGGTCGCCTGGCCCGACCTTCTGAGCCGAGACAAGGTTCTGCCACCTCCGGGTCTCGGCTCCCATCGGGCAGCACACTAATGGGTCAGGAGCTGGGGCCGAACCCGAGCCGCTTCTTCACGTTTCTGCTTTGTGACCCAGGAGAGCCTGGCCCAGGGAGTCTGGTGAGAAGGGTGTCCCCATGGAGAAGGAAGGACTCTCCCAGACCCGGACCAGTCGGGGCTGCTCCCCAGCCCCCTCCCTCCACAAAGCCTTCTCTGCAGTCCAAGTCCCCTGAGGACACAACAATGCCCCCCGACCCCTCCTCCCCCCAGACAGACTGGAGCATCGCAGGCGTGGTGATGGAGGTCGGGTCCTGCCCCGGCCTCGAAGCTCACGTGTCCCAGAGCTGCTTCTTCTGTGTCAAGGGCTCTGCTGGCCACGCCACCCCCTGGTCCTCACATCCGAGGGCCTCCACCTTCCACGGGCCGAGCCTCACCTTCTGTGTAGCTTCGGGCACCTGCACCCACCCTCGGAGAGGAGGAACCCCACCCACCTGGACCCCCTGAGACCGGCCTCCTGTGTCCCCCCCCACCCCCCATTCACCTGGGAACACAGATGTCGCCTGCCTCAGCCACTCCAGCGAGAAGGGTGCTTATGCTGATGCAGGGCGGCTGGGCTTCTCTGACGTCCCAGGTGACCGCCCCCCAACTCCCGGGAATGCTGGCCATCAGCCCTGTCCCTGGCTTCTGGAAACATCCCCACATCTCGGCCATCATGGTCACAGGTGTCTTGCTATGTGTCTGTATCCATGCTTCTGCTTCTTTCCTTACACCTGTCCTGTTGGATTAGGGGTCCACTAACCCCACTGTTAATTCAAAGATGGTTGCCCCTTGGAAGAAAAGCTATGACCAGCCTAGACAGCATATTAAAAAGTAGAGACATCACTCTGCCAACAAAGTTCTGTATATTCAAACCTATGGTTTTTCCATAGTCATGTACGGATGTGAGAGTTGGACTATAAAGAAGGCTGAGTGCTAAAGAATTGATGCTTTTGAACTATGGTGCTGGAGAAGACTCTTGAGAGTCCCTTGGACTCCAAAGAGCTCAAACCAGTCAATCCTAAAGGAAATTAACCCTGAATATTCATTGGAAAGCTGTGACTGAAGCTTCAAAGCTCCAATACTTTGGCCACCTGATGTGACCAACTGACTCACTGAAAAAGACCCTGATGCTGGGAAAGAATGAAGGCAGGAGAAGGGGATGACAGAGGATGAGATGGTTGGACGGCATCACTAACTCAATGGACATGAGTTTGAGCCAGCTCCAGGAGTTGGTGATCGACAGGGAAGGCTGGCGTGCTGCAGTCCATGGGGTCGCAAAGAGTCAGACACAGCTTAGCAACTGAACAGTGAAACTCCAGTGTGACGTAATTGTAGCTATTTTCATCAGCCCTGACCCTATTCCAGACAAGGTTCTGAGATCCTGCGGGTTAAGTCTCCATTGTAGGAACTGGAGGTGGGGACACAGTTTGTCCCCTAGCATCTTGGGCACAACATTTAGGGGTGCCACAGTCATCAGAATCAATAAGATCGCAGTTGGAAAACGTTACGGTCCCTGCGAGCAGCGCACGGTAGACGAAGCTCAGGGAACTCACCCAGGATCGGTGCTGTGAATGTCCCTTTCCCCGGGCTCAGGGGAGGCTCAGCTCAGCTCAGCCTCTGGGACTCAGCCCTGAGCATGTGCTTCTGTTGGCGTCCATCTGCGCTTTCTGTAATTGCTGGTTACGGGTCATCTGTCCGGTGAGTGAGGTTGTCGGTGCCCCTCCCACGTCGTGGGCAAGGGCCGCATGTCCCCTCCCCAGGCTCCGTCTCGGGGGCCCTGCCAGGGAGGAAGCCACAGCCCAGGGATGTGGGGGCTTGCCTGTGGATGAGGGTCCTTCCAGGGTGCCCCCAGGTGTGTGTACCTTGCATTAGGGTCAGGGCTGCCCCTCTGAGACCCCGGTAGATAGAGGCCAGGGAGGGAAGATGCTGCATTTTCCTCACCCGCTGACTCCACCTGCCTCAGACCGTCCTTTCTGCAGAGAGATCAGGGAGGCTGCACCTGTGGAGGGGATGGCCCCAGGCATCGTAGGGGGCAAGAGCCCCCTCCTCAAGTCTCCCTCGGGGGTCTTCTTTCTGCCTGGGCGGGGAGCAGGAGACGCACCTGTAGCCTTCTCAGCACACTGGGCTGATCCCAGCGACCCTGGCCAATCAGCATCTTCTCCTCCAAGCGCCTCCCCCACTGCACCCCCGGCCAGGACCCCAGGGTCCCCAGGTGAATGGGGGACGGGGAACCGTTGCTGTGAAGGAGGAGGTGCTGCCCGGCATGAGGATGGCCTGTCCCTGACCCCAGCACCGCTTGGCCTGAACCCCAGCCTCTGGGGAGTAATCATAGACTCCTTGCTGCACTGAACTGACCCTCCAGCCCATATCGCTGCATCCGTGACCCCGGGTCACCCGTCTCCCCAGAACCACGTTGCGCTCTGGGCTGGGAGAAAGTCTACCCGCCCCTTTGTCTAATGGGTAATAAAGCTTGGATGATGATGAGGAGAACAATCGCATCTCCAGCCAGGCCTTCCTCATGCATTAGTGATGCGGGTTTGCTCTAAAGCCTCATCTGCTTCCTGCTGACAAGTGTTTAACTTCCCCTAACACTCCTCAGCTCTGGCTCCTTTAGCCACGAGACGAAGTTGAGCGCCAGGGCTGGGAGATGCTTCCAGGGCACAAGGTTTAATTACGGGTGTCCTGTACAGGTCAACCATCCATGGCATCTTCCCTCCAAGTATAGGAGTATAAGTCATTGACCGAGACAGGTGGGGAGAAAAGCCTTGTGTTCACGCCCAAGCCTGAGCCGGCCTCCTCCTGTGTCACTGACGTGCTGTCCTCCCATCAGACTCTCTCAGAGACCAGTCCCCACGTGCCCAAGGCCTGTGCTGGGCATCTCAGCAGATCATCTTCCCTAAGTGGCTGCAGCCCGTGGGATAGAGCTGCACTCAGCTCTGTGAGCCCACTGCACAGAGTTAGGGCTTCAGGCAGGCTGGAGGAGAGCTGTGGAGAGCTCCTCTTGGCCCTTGCCTGTCCTCTGTGATCCTCGGGAACTGAAGCAGATGGACAAGTTCAGAGGGGGCTTCTGGAAAGAAGTGGAGTGTCCTGGGCTTTCCAAGATCTCTTCCACCTACTTTAATCATGTGTTTAAACAACATTAATCAATTGAGTTGCCTGGCACCGAGGATGCCAAATGCAACAGGGACACGGCAAACGTAAACTCGGCCATCACTAGGAAGACTTAGTTGGGTGGTCATTCCAAAGTCTCTAAGAGATACTTGGCTAGGTGTCTCTGCCCTCTGAGCTTAGCTCTGACCTTAGCATAAAGACTGATTTCAGTCTGCTCCTTGAGAGTGGCTGAGGGTTGATTAGATTATGCACTTGGGTCTTGACGTGGGATTGTTATTCAGTCACTGAGTCATTTCCAACTCTTTACAACCCCATGGACTACAACTTGCCAGGCTTCCCTATCCTTTACTATCTCCCAGAGTTTTCTCAAGCTCATGTCCATTGAGTTGGTGTTGACATCTCATCTTCTGTTGTCCCCTTCTCCTCTTGCCCTCTATCTTTCCCAGCATCAGGGTCTTTTCCAATGAGTTGTCTTTATGAATCAGGTGGTCAAATATTATAGTTTCAACTTCAGCATCAGTCCTTCCAATGAATATTCAGGGTTGATATCCTTTAGGATTGACTGGTCTGATCTCCTTGAAGTTCAAGGGATTCTCAAGAGTCTTCTCCAACACCACAATTTGAAAGCATCAATTCTTTGACATCAGCCTTCTTTATGGTTCAACTCTCACATCTATACATGAATACTGGAAAAACCATAGCTTCGACAATATAGACGTTCATTGGCAAAGCAATGTCTCTGCTTTTTAATATGCTGTCTAGGTTTGCCTGCCTGATGTGAACAGCCAACTCATTGGAAAAAGAACCTGATGCTGGGAATGACTGAGGAGAAGAGGGCATCAGAGGATGTGATGGTTGGGTGGCATCGCAGATGCAGTGGGCATGAACTTGGGCAGGAGGACCAGGGCGGCCTGGCGTGCTGCAGTCTGTGGGGTCTCGAAGAGTCGCTGGGACTTGTGACTGAACAACAAGAAGAGCTAGGTTTGTCACAGCTTCTGTTTCCAGGAGAGAGTTTGTTTTAATTTTGTGGCTGCCGTCACCGTCTGCCGTGATTTTGAAGCTTAAGAAAGTAAAGTCTGCCACTGTCTCTACTTTTTCCCCATCTATTTGCTGTGAAAAGATGGAACTGGATGCCATTATTTTAGCTTTTTGAATCCCGAGTTTTAAGCCAGCTTCTGGGTAAAACAGGCAAAATAGATTATTAGGGCCCATCACATCAGCCAATTCTCTTGCCTTGTGTTGGAGGGTCACCCACTGTCTGTGCTGGAACTGAAAGTCCCCTGAGTCTGCAGGTCAGGGCTGGACCCTGGACATCTGCCCCTCAGGCCAGAGGAAGCAGGCTGTGGAAATGAAGAAGGTGAACATTCATCCCGCGTGGGACAAGGGGGTGGAGGCATCATATTCTTTTCCTAACCTGTGCTGGACTCGCATCCTGGGAGAGGATCCCTGTGACACGGTGCCTGAAGGCGCCCTAGGGTCAGTCTCATACCAGCCCTGCTATGCCAGCACGCATGTGCACGCACACGCGCGTGCACACACACACACTCACTCTTTCCTGAAAGCATTTCGCTCCATGCTCTCAAGTTTGTGAACCCAAGGTTCTCGTCAGCGCTCATTCCACAGCACTCCCCCCCACCCCCTTAGAGACTGCATCTAGCCCATAGCCGCTTACATATTTGTTTCTCCGAAGAAACGCTGTTGCACATTGTGTAAGGCAAACACATGCCTCTACACTTGTGTAAGTGTCTGAAGTTTTTAAGAGAAAATACGCCTGCTAATTTGAGATGCAGAACGACCCTCACACGTCCTTTTTGGTGCGTATTTTCTAAGTGCTTCCGGGCAGCTGTGTGAGTCCCCTTTGTTTCCAGAATGTTCGGTGGATGAGTTTCAAAGCAGCAGTGAGAGCAGCAGCTGGCAGACTCCGGGCTTTTCAGGGTGGAATCTGAGGTCCGGGAGCAACGTGCCTGCTCCCGGGGGCAGCAATCTGGAGCCTAATTCCTCGCCCTCCGTGTTGAAAACACATCCCCCTACGCAGCCGTACCAGAGCAAACTGCGCACGTCTTGGAAACCTTTGCCAGCATCACTCAAAATAGGCAGATGGGTTTTTTTTTTATCATTTCCAGGTGCATTTGAGGGCGAGGAGAATTCTAACAGATCTCAATGGGCTGTGCAATCCAAACCCCAGAGTTATACCCATTTATTTCATAGAGATGTTGCTTCAGAGACGGGAGGGAAGGGAACGTGCCCCCAAATCGTGCCTCCAAAGTGGCCTCACCCTTCAGCACATTTACAATAGATGCCTCAGCCCCGTGCCCCCAGATATCCTTTTCCCAGATACTATGTTCTGATCCCACCTTCTGGGCAGGGGTTGGCCCGGGGGCTGGCCGGGGAACCCGCCCGTGTGTGGCTGTGCATGTGCACAGGTGAGCTAAGGACACAAGATCAGCTCTGAGAACCTGGGACAAATGTCGGCTGTCACCCGCAGGCCTGGAGCTCCCCAGTGCGCTGTGTCCAGAACTCAGGCCCCCCGGGGGGCAGTTCCACATCCTCCTCCAGCAAACAGGCTGCGCTGAGCCCCTGTTTCAGAGAGAATGCTTTGTCCCAACGCCTCTGTGCAGGGTCAGAACGTGATGAGAAATTCACTTCTTACAAAGAGTTGCCCGTTCAGGTCCATCGACGTGAAAGCATGATTTATGCTTTATTTATTATTCTTATTTTGTGAGTAAGATTTTAGTCCATCAGGGTTGGGCGCTTTAATTTTGGACCTGGGGTAGGTTACATCCACCACTCAATGCTGTACATTTCGCCCTGGGGTCTTCAGAGCTCGACTTTGGGGACGAAAAGCCTCAGTGAAGAGACTCGGGAAGTAGTCACCTGTCTGGTGTCAGCAGGCCCTAAGCGACAGACCCCCTGGGGCCCCCACAGGCCACGCTGGGGCCGTCCTCGGTGACCTTGTCCCCAGGAACCACCTCCCACACAGCCCTGAGCGCAGCCGTCGCCTCCTCCTCAAAGCCCTTCCTAAAGCCCTGATCATTGAGGGCACACACACTCAGGCCCCCATTCCCCTCTCACTGCCCCCTGTTTACTAAGGACATTTTCCAAGACCCCCACCCCACCTCTGACCACCGGACCCCGTTTCCTAAGATGGCTCTGGGGCCCGACGTCCCAGTGTATCCGGATGCCTCCTCATCTGGGGCGTCCGGCTGAGTGACTTCATCCTGTCCAGACTCACAGGCACAAGGTCACACCCACCTGCACCCGACTCCAGACAGCGGCACCCAGTCATTACCTAGCCCTGATGCAGCCCCTCTGTCCTGCGTGGACACACGGACTGTCAGAGACAACCAGGCCTCGTCAGAGCCCGCGGCGCCCTCCGGAGGTCTGGGGACACAGGCCTGTCCATCCACTTTAAGTCCGCCTGGCGACTGAGGACGCCCCGGCCACGGGGAGCAGGGCTCAGAGGTGCCAGGCCCCCGGAGCTGCAGGCCCAGCAGTCGTGATGAGTGGCACTGGAATCGAGGGCCACCACCGTCACGCAAGGACTCCACGGTGGATGCAGCACAGCGGGTCTGCGTGCACAGAACGTCAGCGCTGCCGATGCCCGCTTCTCCCAGCGTTTCCCCGATGGGGCTTGAGATGCTGAGACGCTGCTCATCATCTGCAGATGATGTGGGGACACTGGTGGGCGCGGGCAGAGCGGGCTGGCCCAGAGGGGCCCAGAGGGCCTGGTTCCGCCTCACGTTTCCTGCCAATGCCGTCTCAGGAGCCGGCTCAATAACTCTTGACCCTTGAATCCTGCCAGCCCCCTCTGTTGACCGTGAAGACGTCAGAACCTGAATCAGGGCCCCAGCACTACAGAGTCTCCCTCCCACACCTTCCTGGGCAGCCAAGAATTCTTCTAGACATGTCCGGGGCTCCTTGGTGGACTTTTGCATCTTGTCTCCGGGTCCAGCCGAGAATTAAAGCTGATGCTCATGGGAGGTTGATCTGCTCACTTTAGGTCACGAGCCAACAGCGCTTTGCACCTGGTCTTTGTGATAGCTCTCAAGGCCCTTTCTTCCTTTGATACACATTTTTAAAAAAATGTTATTACAAGAATATCTGTATTGATTACAAGAATATTTGATAAGTGTAAGCAGCCTGCCGATGGCTTCCACTAAAGAACCTTGTGAGTGGACGAGCATCTCTGGGTGGCTAATCATCCACGAGATGCTTCTTAGATTCACAATAAGTCATTAAAAGCACAAATCCTGTTTCTTCTAAATTTCATCCTGTTGAGAGGAACAATCACTGCCTCTGAAGTACTTGAAAAGGACTGTGAACAAAGATGAATGGAAATGGATGCATTCATGTTAACACATCCCAGTGTTTACGGCAGCAGAATTAATGATTTAATTTGTGAAATTGAATGAATTTAGTGCAAGATAAATATGTACAGATCCCTGAGAAAAAGAGCTATCTGCGAGAGAATGCGGGTGAATGCCTCTGTTTTGAGAGGGCAGGGCACGGTGATCGGGCAGACAGGATGAATGGTCTGCAGAAAAGTCCCAGAGTGGACCATCCATGCCAGGCTGTCCACCCGTCTGGAGGGCAAGATGCCCTCAGGACTCAAGGTGGGCCAAGCCCGCTGTCTTTTCTCAGAAATGCAGTGTATCTCACACCACGAAAGCCCGCGCTCAGCACACACACAGAAAAGCAAGTGCATACAGGTGAACCCATTGTCTGGAATGTACAAGGGCGTGGACGCCTCGGGACGGCATCTGGTGCAGCGTCTTAAAGGGAGGGACCCGGGGGGCCAGGGTGGGGGAGGGAGGCCTCACGGGCGGCCGTGGCACAGGGCTCGGGAGGCCCAGGAGGGCTGTGGCAGTGGGGCGTCCTCAAGAACCTGCATTCTTGCCCTTCAGCCCGGCATGTGAGGCATCCCTGGGCATGACGAGCGCTCCCACCGCTGCGAAGGAGCGGCTGTCTCAGGGAGCATCTGGATTTCTGCACGCTTCTTCCCAACCCGCCAAGGGCTCCTTGCTGGAGTTTTACAGCCGCATCCAGACCCAGCTGGGAAGTAGCCTTGGCACTTGTGAGAAGCTCGCCCAGTCCCTTTCAGCCACAGATCAGCAGAACTTGGAACCTGGTCTTTACTGAAGTTCTTGGGACTTTATTCCACTGGATACACACTTTCTTCTGTTTTTTTTTTTTTTAATCACAAGATGCAAACACAACAACAATATCATGACCAGGTGTCGCTGTGTTCCATAAGATAATGTTTTAGTCGACATTGTAAACTAACAGCTCGTTTTCGGCCCTGAGCTGAGCAGTGACGTCCAGCGAGGAACACAGGCCTCCAGAGCTCCCGGGAGGAGCCAGCGTGTCGCCCGAGGGTCACGAAGTCTGCGCTTTGAGCTCCCGGGACCCCCTGCCCAGCAGGCCGGTCTTCTTCTGCACCCAATGAGTGATCCGGAGCGCAGGGCCCTCCGGGACCACGCGCTCCAGGCTCCTCCAAGCCCCTGGCAGGAGCCTCTGTCCTGGCAGATGGCGCCGGACCCTGGGATGGGCAGCCTGACCCAGAGCTGTGCCGGCGGTCCTGCCCTCAGAGCTCTTCTGGTAAAAGACGAGAGGAGGGGAGGGGGGTGCTGAGCCTGTGTCCTGTGGGGTCCCTGCCTCAGCCGCTCGACGGCTGTTTGTACCGAGACCTCGTGCAGGCCAAGTGCAGGACGATGGCCCCCTTGTGTCTGTAACCCTTCCTTCTGACCCCATAAGCTGGGGGCTGGAGGGCCCACAGGCTGTCCTGGGCACACTCAGAATGTCGTGAAGGGCCTGGGCACCAGCGTAAGAACCTACAGTCTGACTCTTGGTGTTCAAAGCGTCGGCAGACAGGCAATTTCAGCCCACCTCTTAGAGAGGCATTCTACAGTGATTGTACGTCTTTTCGTGGTGAGAGCGAAGTATCTTATGAATACAACATCAAAAGGAAATTTTAAACCTGATTGTTTCCGGGATTTGCCCGAAGAAAGAACATTTGGAGAATGATGCTCAGACAATGGGGCTTTCCAGGCGATGGGGCTGAGTGATAAAGTGGCTCTTGCAGGAGACGCAGGAGGCGCAGGTTTGATCCCTGTGTCAGAAAGATCCCTGGAGGAGGGCACGGCGACCCACACCAGCATTCTTGCCTGGAGCGTCCCAGGGACAGAGGCGCCTGGCGGGCTGCAGTCCACAGGGTGGCAGAGAGTCGGACCGGCCTGAAGCAGCTGAGCACGCGGAGACAGTGGTGCTGCTTGTTTCCGGGGATTATCCACGAGCTCTGTTCAGGGGCAAGTGTTGGGAAAAAGACACTGACAGTATGTATGTGTATGAGTGTGCGTGTGAGAGGTGTGTGTGGTTTTCTTGTGCGTGCATGTGTGCACGCGTGTATGTGATACGTATGCATGTATATGTGCATTTCTTTTCCACTCGGTCACAAACTTTCCTGTTTTCACTGCTCTGGTCCAAATCCACGTTTAAAATCAGCAGGCGTGTGATCTCTGGACGGGCCTTCAGCCTTGCCCATGCGTCTTGTCCACCTACCGAGATGTGAAGGGAGGGGTGTGCCTGCTGTCTCCACCTCAGACACCCACACCCTCATGATCTCCATCACCACGAGGGGGACCTTCCCCCCGGGACCCCTTGGTGACCCATTCAGGCCAGCCCAGAGACAGCCGAGTGGCTGCCCACTGGTGCCACACCCCAGATTTCCATCGGAATACTGCACACCCATGTACTTCCCGTCTGAATTCATTACACATAAAGAAGAGGGATTCCATGTGACTGGATTTCTTGTCAATACTGAGATGCCAGGTTTGCCTCTTGTTCTCACTTGTGGGTGAGAGGACACCTATTTGTGGGAAGACACTTTCCTGGTTCTGGGGAAGAGTTTCTGCCAGCGGGTGACTGCCTGCCAGAGGGTGGGGTGTGCACACGGACCAGCGCCCAGCCCTGTCCTCTGCCCTGGGCTCTGTGGCCTCATGCCCCGGTCAGTGCCATTGAGGGGACCCAGGAGATAATGGAAGGCTGGCCCAGCAGGTTGAAAAGGGAAATCCCACATTAGTCAGAATAGGTTGGATGGGATCCCATGGAAACCAAATACTCCGTTGACAAAATGATCTCGTTAGGGGTAGATTGAGCTACGAGGTGGTCCCTAATGTGGATTCCTAAGAAGATTATTCCAAAGTTGTTAGAGTGTATTTTGTTTCTGGGAAAATTGAGTTAATCAGGTAGTGATAATGTGCTTATTAGAAATGAGCACCAATTATTACAAACATTCAGCAAGGATTTGTGGAGCCCTGATCACATGCCAGGCGTGTCTGGGCCCCAGGATGCAGCTGCAACGATGCCAGTACGGCCCAGACCGCTCATCCTTATCAACCCCCTCAACCGAGCTCCCATTTAGAATAACTCATCGCCTCAACTCCTTTGTTGCTGGTTCTTTATTGTGTTCCTACAATTGTTATTTTTTAACTTATAAACAGGGCTTCCCTGGTGGCTCAGAACGTAAGGAATTCACCTGCCATTGGGGAGACCTGGGTTCAGTCCCTGGGTTGGGAAGATCCCCTGGAGAAGGGAACAGCCACCCACTGCAGTATTCTGGCCTGGAGAACTCCACAGACAGAGGAGCCTGGGGGGTTTACAGTCCATGGGGTCCCAAAGAGTTGGACTCAGCTTATAAAAAGCAGTAAGATGACACCAGCTCATTTGCTGTCACCGCCTCGTGGATGGTTTCTAAGGACAGTCTGTGTGCTGGCGATACTCATGGAAATCCACCCTGCTTCTTAGCACAACTAGCATTCCAAGAAAATCTCACTTCAGCTTGTGAAACTGTTGAGGTGTGCGACCCCTGTTTTATCAATGCACACAGCATGTAGACTCTTCAAATGGCACCGCCATATAGCAGGGGTCCGGCTGTGAATCCCTTCTTCCGATCCCACAGCGTAGACTGTGTTGGGGCTATACCCCATCTCATTCGGGTCACAGTTGGGGTCTGGGTCCCCGCAGGAGAGCTTAGGAAGTGGAAGTGCCTCGTGGGCATGAGCTTTGCCAATTCCGCAGCTTGGGGTGGTCACCCAGCTTATTGCCGAAGACCTCTGATCAGCAGCAAACTCATGGCCTGCTCTCGGGAGCCCTGGGATGTTCACTGTCCCTGGGTATGGAGGACAGAGCAGTGTCCTGGGACGCTGGCTTCCATGCTAAAGTTCAGGGAGTCCAGACGAAGGGGACAGGCTGATCACTCCCCGCCCAGTTTAGCCCATTGGTCAAGCCGGTCACTAAAACCACTCAGAGTCCAGAGGAGAGGGGCTGGGAGGAGCAGGTGATGCCATGTCCATCTTCCTCTGCCCCACACCATAGGCAGGACAGACTGGCCACATGGAAAAGACACTTCCTGGAGGGAAACTTGTTACCGCAAAGATAACATTCTCTCCAAATCCCCAGGATGCTCTGCGACAGCTTGCATCATTTTTCCATTTCTTTTAAAAACATGGCTAATGGGAGCAAAAGACAGGATTTGAGATGGGAAATGTGTGGGTATAACCTCTTCTCCAGATCTTTCTCTGGACTTCTCATCAGCAAATGGCCAGAGGATCTGATGTCCAGGAGATGAGCCAGGAGCAAACCATGGTGGTGCGTCCAGCCCACTCCAGGAGGGAGGACCTGTCACCTGTCACCTGGGGTAACAGCCCCCAAAGTTCCCACTAGGCCTGGTTTTGTTCCTTTATTTTAGCTGAGTAATTGTCAAAGTTCTTTCAAAGACAATAAACAGAAACAGGTAACCTAATAGAAGCAGGAGTAATCTGGATTAAATAAAACGGCTTCTAAAATTCCGGGTATGCTCCGCTGGGAAGGGCCGTGCGTGCCGTGGCGTGGACAAGCCCACTTGGATTTTCCACCTACTTGCGGGTCATCTCATACAAAGTGGGCGCATGTTGGCGAGAAGTGACTTGTCCTTTCATCCACGCGACAATGTGGATTTCACTTCTAGCAACACCCTTGCGATGGGAGGTCAGTAAGTCACATGACAGCTTTAGAGCGGGAGAACTTGGGAGTCTCGGTTCTTACTTGCCATGGGTTGGGCTCCCCTAAGGGTCACAGAGTAAGGCAGAGACTGGGGTTCACGCTGTCCTTGGGGTGCCCTTGGGATGGAAGCCGTGGGAGTTGGAGGAGAATGCATGGTCAGATTGTCTCCACAAATGTCGTGGCTGAGCCTGTGGTCAGCTCTGCAAAGAGATGCTTGAGGGGGTGACTGATGCTCCTGGAAGGGTGTGTGACTTGGGGGGACAGTGTCCTGTTCTGAGGGGATCCTGCAAATGGCCAGCCACTGAGACCGACCTGCTGACCTCTTCCCAGCAGCTGGGAAGCCCAGCTCTGCATCCGCCCACCCCAAAGGGACACCTAGTGACACCTTCAGTGTCAACCCCGCTAGGGTTGTTATGTAAGCAGTACCTAAGCTCACATGTACATAAGCTCACACGTGAGCTCTGGGTTCACTTGAGATCCTAAAGCACTTTACACTTTAAAATGACTCTCAGTGACGCTGGAGTTCCATAAACCAAGCCTCCTATAGTTCAGTCTGTCTCCTAGATGTTTTATTAGGGGTTCAATTTTGTTTTATTGAGTTTTATTGGGTAAGTTGTTGTTGGGAAGTAATTTCGCTTATGAGAGAAGTTATATGGAGTTCATATCTTCCTTCCTTGAGGGTCCACATGGTTCGATTGCACTCAGCCCCATCTGGTTGCAGCCCCGAGTTCCGTGCGAGCTCCCCCAGCCTCACGCACGACCTCCTTCCATCCCCGAGCCCACACCCGGAGCGGTGATGCTGCCCTGGGCATACAGTCTTCTCTCTGGGCAGCCAGACCTCTAATCAGCTTTGTTCAAAGAGCAGGCTGGGGACCCAGCCAGCCTGGGTTCAAGTCTCTGCCCTCCTCTGACCTTGGCAGCAGGGAGACTGGCTCAGTCTTTCACATGCTCATTTCCTCACCACGCAGTCTGGAGTCGATGATACTTTCTCCATAGAGCAGTTTTTAGGATCAGACTGGATTACAGCTATTAAATGTCTGCTTAGATGCGAATACTGAATGAATGCAAGTTTTCCTTCATCTTGTTCCTTTGAAATGCTACTGGATTTTCTCATCTCATTTGAATTAGCCAATTCACCGTTGTGCCATCTACTAAATAGCACTTCCCCAAAGACTTGGATTTTTTTTTTTAAAGTTTATAAACACACACACAAGAGGCGGTTGTCTCTCCTGTTCTGATAATCTGCATTTCTGCACTGTGCCAGCACTATGCCCAATCCACCACCCGCTCTGGGCTCTGCTGAGCTATGCAACAAGCTGGAATCAAGCTTTGGGGTTGGTCAATTCCACAGAGCCTTGACCTTGAACTTTGGTGTCCTGAGCATGCCCGGTCCACTCTATGGACCTCCAGATGTGCATGGCACTGCCCTTTGCAGGTTCTGTGCCCCTCTGGGCCCAAGGGTGCTCTGGAGACACCCTGGAAGATTCCTGACCCCCCACCAATGAATCTCTGATGGCCATGATGCAGTCAGCTCTCCCGGGAGGTCCTTGCCTTTCTCCTTCATATCCCCCCTCCAAATCTCCCCAATCTCTGCCACTCTCATCAAGACGCCTCTGCCCAGCCCTTCAACATGTGTCCTTTATCAGGAAAATGGGTCTCTGCTGTTTCACTCCAGCAGTTCCCGTGCACCCTCCTGGATCCCTATCCATCCTTCCCTTGGGCAGCATCCTCACGCCCTCCCTACCAGAGCAGGAAGCCCTCCGGGTTCCTCTGCCGGAGGCTGGATGCCAGGCCTCCCCGCACTCAGCCCCGTCCTGGGCATCTTCTCCCCTCAAGTCCCACATGTCTCTGCTGCCCCTGCCTCCCTCCAGCTTCCCTCTCCTCTCAGGGCGAATTTCTCAACATGATGGTCAAGGACACTGAGTCTTCATCAGAGTCTTAGTTTCTGTGACTCAGCGTCACCTCTCTCCATCACCCTTGTCTTCTCCCTGCACGGGTCATCGCAGCCCCAGGTCCACCGTCCTGTCCGGGATCTGCGTTCTGTGTTTTCCTGATGATGGATGTGGTGAGAACCTCCGACTGGAGCCGACTCCTCCCTCCCTCCCAGACCAAGTCTGCTTGGGTCCCTGCATTCCCGGGCACTGTCCGGCCCTGGGCCCCTCCTCTCTTCCCGTCACTCTTCTCGGGGTCCTCGGCCTGACCTCCCTCTGCATCACGCACGTGGTCCTCCCACTTGGAAATGATCCTTTGGAAACGAGTATCCTCAGTCCCACAGCCTCACTCCCACGCTCTCTGCTGACTCCCCGCCCTTTATCTGCAACACACCCTGAACGTCTCTGCTCAGATGCCTCACTTGACCTCAACGGGTCAACAGCCAAATACATCCCCCACCCCTTTGCTTTCTCTGTCACCAAAACTCTTATTTCCTTTAACAGGAGGAGCTTCCACGGTGTGAACATGTGGCCTCCCTCCTAACTGATCCTTTCCTTCTCCTGACTTGACTTCCCAGGGCCCAGCAGAGAGTGTGGACTTCTAGAAGCAAGAGACTGTGCTCCTTTTCCATTGGAAGTGTGCTCCAAGGGTTCACACAGAGTAGCACCTTACGTGTTTCAAGGCATCTGCTGAATGAACTGTGTCTTCTTCCAGGTCCAGCGGCCCCTGGACTGACTCGGGAGACATAGTGAGATGCCTCCGTCGTGCCCGCCACTCTGATCCCTTCTCTTCCCAGCTCACAGCATCTGCACATTGCGTGTGTTGGTGTGTGTGCACTCACCCACATGTGTAAGTTTTCCCATAAAGACTGTGATCCTTTGCACACACGCTCAGTCACTCAGTCATGTCCGACTCTCTGTGACCCCATGGATTATAGCCCACCAGGCTCCTCCATCCATGGGATTCTCCAGGCAAGAACACTGGAGTGGATTGTTGTTTACTTCTCCAGCGGATTTTCCCAACCCAGGGATCAAACCTAGGTCTCCTGTGTTGCAGGCGGATTCTTTCCCAGTTGAGCCAGAAGGGAAGCCCTTTACGTCTACATAATTGATTTCCACACCGGGTGCAGCCTTTAGTGAACTGATCAGAACTTTGCTCTTGATAACCACCCTTCAGCAGTCTGCCACCTGTCTGCGTGGGATGGTACTTGCTCCCTCATCAAAGACACTGATCCACCTGTTGGATGATAAGGACAGGATCTGAGGGCATCACTAGGTATCCCTTTCCTGGCTGGCATGGATGCGCTGGACCCATCCTTGATTCTGTCTGATGATGTGCTGAGATTCACATCCTATAGGAACAGAGGGTTTGCTGAAAGCTGATGAGGTGTGGACACCCCCCTCTACCCTGTGATTGGATCTGTGCCATTGATGGGGAGGGCCATTGCCATCCGCCGTGTGTGGAGAGGACCTCAAGGCCAGCTTCTGTGGGTCCAGGGGCCGCCCAGCCCCTTCATCCTGCCATCTGCTGGAGCCCTTCTCAGCAACCACACATGCGTGCTCACAGCTTCCTAAGCCTCTATGCTTGCCTGCCCCCTTTTACTGGAGGATAGTCGATTTACAGTGTTGTGTTCATTTCAGGCACACAGCGAGGTGAATCACTTACATCTGTTCTTTTTCAGATTCTTTTCCCTGATAAGCTAGCCCCAAACACTGAGCAGAGTCCCCTGTGCTAAACAGTAAGTCCTCATAGGTTATCTGCTTTATGCACAGTGGTGTGTGTGTGTTAATCCCAAGCAGCTAATTTACCCCTTGCCCCTTTAGTGACCATGAGCTTGTTGTCTGCATCTGTGAGTATATTTCTGTCTGGTAAGTGACTTCACTTATACCGACAGAGGGATGGATAAGAAGATGTGGTATACACACACAGTGGAATACTGCCCAGTCATGAAAAGAGTGAAATCATGCCATTTATAGCAACATGGATGCACCTGGAGATGACCACACTGGATGAAGGAAGACAGAGAAAATTACCATACAATATCACTTATATGTGGAATCTAAAAAAACCAAAAAGATAACTCTGTGCTTTCGTTCAGTCCAATCAGCCTGTTGTGAATGCTGGTGCCCCCTGACCCCAGGCCCTCTGCCTGACCGGAGTCCACCCCCTCACTCTCTCCCTCCAGACACTGACCCCACCCAGCAGCACTGTGTTACTTTAAGCAGACTCCATGCGTGCACATTCTCTGCTCCAGGGTCTGTGAAAGAGGCTGGCGAGGCTGGATCCCAGTGCTCTTGTGAGATGAAGCGGAATACTGTATAGAAGGCACGTTCATCAACGTCCACAGTGTAGACGTTCAGGAAGACTTAGCGCAGGACCTCTCTGGTGGTCCAGGGCGTAAGAATCCACTTTTGCAATGCAGGGGACGCAGGTTCAATCCCTGGCAGCAGAACTAAGATCGCGCATGCTTCAGGGCGACTAAGCTGGCTCGCTGCACCTGGAGAGACTGCGCACTGCAATGAAAGAGCCGGCATGATACCCCACAGAGAAGTGTGCCCCGACTAAGGCCCGACGCAGCCAAACAAATAAATTGACAAAGGAAGGGTCAGCAATTAGGCCTTTTCCCACCTTTCTCCAAAGTGATTACGACTACTGCCTATGAGGGCCATTGCTGACAAAGCGTCCGTTTACTTATAGCATCGATTTTCTGCTATCATGAACGCTCCTGAAGGCAGAACTCTCCTGTGTCTATTTGTTCGGGGTTTTCAAGAGCTCCCTGCCTCACTAGATTAGAAGTTCCTTAGACACAGGAATTGAAAGCATTCTATGATCCCGAGATAGAGAGCACAGTGCTTTAATGGAGCCTCTCCAGAATTCCAGCCTTTATATGTGAGATGGTACCAGTTGACATCATCATGTATACCAACTCAAAGCAATGGTTTTTCCAGTAATCATGTATAGATGTTACAGTTGGGCCATAAGGAAGGCTGAGAGCCAAAGAATTGATGCTTTTGAAGTGTGGTGTTGGAGAAGACTCTTGAGAGTCCATTGGACTGAAAGGAGATCCAACCAGTCCATCCTAAAGGAAATCAGCCCTGAATATTCATTGGAAGGACTGATGCTGAAGCTGAAGCTCAGCATACTTTGGCCACCTGATGCGAAGAGCCGACTCACTGGAAAAGACCCTGATGCTGGGAATGATTGAGGTCAGGAGGAGAAGGGGGCAACAGAGGATGAGATGGCTAGAAGGCATCACCAACTCAGTAGACATGAATTTGAGCAAGGTCCGGGAGACAGTGAAGGACAGGGATGCCTGGTGGGCTACAATCCATGGGGTCACAGAGTCATACAAGACTTAGCAGCTGAACAATAACAACACGTACCAACTAAAACATAGTAAATACACACCGAGAGCGTGCAATCTCCTCAGTCGTGTCTGACTCTTTACGACCCCGTGGACTGTAGCCCACCAGGGTTCCCTGACCACGGGGTTCTCCAGGCAAGAGTACTGGAGTGGGTTGCCATTGCCCACTCCAGGGGATCCTCCTGACTCCAGGGGATCCTCCTGACCCAGGGGATCCTCCTGACCCGGGGGTCAAACCTGCATTCCCTGTGGCTCCTGCATTGCAGGTACATTCTTTACCCCTGAGCCTCCAGGGAAGCTGCTCTGCAAAGTTTGAGAAACTATGGAGAAGTGCAGATAATAAAACACAAGTTACTTAGATTCTGTAACTCAGTACTGAAGATCTAGCAAGATATATATATATATATATGTTTTTTTTATATAATTTGTATTATATATTTGTACATCTGTATATTCTGTAACTCAGTACTGAAGATCTAGCAAGATATATATATATAATCTTTATATATTTTATATAATTTGTATTATATATTTGTACATCTGCATTGTCATTACATATAATATATTTACAAAATGTATAAAATTGTATGTCTATAATTATTTACATTTTACAGAATAAATTGTTATTTTTATAATCATAATGAGAGAGTACATCTTATGAAATGGCCTGGAAACACATGAAATTCACTGATTTGATCTTTTAATTTCTTGTGTGTTGATTCTGCATGTCAGAGCCTAGCTGTGTGATGACTGACTCTCTACTTGCAGATGAGAAGATGGAGACACAGCAGAGTGAAATGAAATGCCCCAGACATAGATTTGGATAAATAAATGTTGATTTGCCAGCACACATGTTGACCATGCCAAAAAGAAAAAAGAACGCGCGGCAGGCGCGTGGGCCTCTGATGCCGTCCTCCTGCATCTCAGGGCTGTCGAGGTGTCCAGCGGGGCCGATAGCTGGCCCGGCCCTGACGGGGAGGGAGACAGGTCATTAATCTTGCTTAGGACTGGCTCTGCCGACACAGGCCCTCACAGAGCACTTTGCCCTGTGGACACAGAGGTCCTCTGGATGCCAAAGAGAGAGTCCAACACTTAGATAATTTAAATCATTGAAAACGAAATGATGCTTACCAAAGGGGAAACGTGGGGGAGGGATACATCAGGAGCATGGGATTCACGTGCCCACAAAACCGTACATAGAATAGATGGGCAACAAGGGCCTATTGTATAGCACAGGGAATCTACTCAATACTCTGTGATGACCTATATGGGCAGGAACCTGAAAAAGAAGGGCTGTGTATGCACATAACTGGACCACTGTGCCATGCACCAGAAACATGGCACCGTGAGCCAGCCACACTCCAAGAAGATTAAAAAACAAAAAACCACGTAAAGCTAACGTATTTATGCGTTTCTGCAGAGGGACAGCGCGTACATTCTTTTGAAAGCCTTTGCTCCTGAGCGCAGCTGTCTCGCCAGCCTCAGGCTTCCTCAGGACGAATTTGAGGAGTTGTCCTGCGCCCGACAAGGGCAGGAGGGCGGGGAGGGGCAGGCCCCTGGGAGCAGCCCGGCGGGCCCCTCTGAGAAAGCCCGGGTGTGGCCCTGCAGGTGGGGAAGGAAGAGGGGCAGAGGGGCCAGAGCCAGGGCCGGCCCCCAGGGAGACGGGCGCACGTCTGTCCCCAGGTGCCTGAAGATGGCCTCTGCCCTGCTCGTCAGCCCCGGAAAGGGGACCACCCGCTAGCAGGGCCGGCGCTAGCCCTTCCTTCACTCACGCGATGACTTGGCTGCGTCGGGCCCGAGTCGTGGCAGGCCTGTCTTCGGTGCGTCACGCGGGCTCTTTCGTTGCGATGCTCAGGCTGTCAAGCTGCAGCGAGCTGGCTTAGTCACCCCGTGGCATGCGGGATCCTCGTTCTGCTCCCAGGGATTGAACCCGCATCCTCTGCGTTGCAAAAGCAGGTTCTTAACCACTGGACCACCAGGGAAGTGCCGTGCTAAGTTTTCTCGAAGTTTTTGTTTCTAGAAACGCTGGACGGATGCCTGCCCCCGAGCAAGTCCCGGGCAGGTCTGAGGGACAGGGGTCGGTTCTCGCCTTCATGACGCTGGAGAGCCGCTGAGCACTTGACGTCGGAGAGGGCGTCATGCTACTCCATCTCGGCTCCAGAACGGCCAGCCCCGTGCTCGGCTCTCTGCGAGCCGTGGGGTCTGGGGTGGGCATTTCCTCATTTACGGAGACAAGAGCCGGAGCGCCGAGGGGCAGAGAGCCCGGGCCGGCCGCCTTTCTCTCTGCTGACCCGCTGGCTCGCACCTCCTGACCTGTGACACCCCTGATTGTTATCTGATCAATTCAGCCAAAATTAAAAAGATGTGTTTGTATTTGCTTGAACACTCTTTCAGCCCGACGTTCGTGGCGGTGACCTTTTCATATTGAATTCCACTGCTGATGGCGTGTGGCCTGCCAGATTGCCGGGCTAATAAATAATGAAGCACCTTGAGAGGAAGGTTCAGCGGCTTGGCGGGGGCCCTGCACCCCCCACCCACTCCTCCCAGCGTCCCAGCTCTGGGCCCAGGGACCAGCCTCCACGGGCTGCTCCCGAGCCATGCGGCTTCTTGTTTGTTTTACTTTTAGTGCGTTTGTTTGATTTGTAGGAGAGTTGACTTTTCATGTATTTTTACGGTAGTAAAATTCACATAAGATGAAATTGACCAATTTAGCCACTACAAAGTATGCGATTCAGTGACCTTAAATACACTCAAGATGTGTAACCAGCATCACTGGTTCCAGGACTTTTTCACATCCCGAACAACAGCTTGGTACCCATTAAATACCAGCAGCCCGTCCCCTCCCTTCCCAACCCTGGAAGGCTCTGCTGCGCTTCCGCCTCCATGAATTCCCTAATCTAGAAGCTCAGAGTAGACGGCAGATTTGCCCCCTTGTGTCTGGCTTTTTTGGACTTATTGTAACATTTCCAAGGTTCAGCTGTGTCTTGGCATGACTCAGTACTTCCCAGACAGGAGGTTGGCTTCTCATATTTTCACCTCTTCAGACACCTTCAAATAACTTAAGAGTCACTAAAGAGAAGATGGAAATCATTTTAACACCAAACCAAAATCCCATAGAAGATGTACTTCTTTGAAAAAAGAAAAGTCTCAGCTCTCTTTGGAGTTTGCAAAATTAAAAGTTTACTTGAAAGAAATTCCTGAAAACTAACAGCAGGTTCACCCTGAGTATCTCAGGGGCCAAAAAACTGGCAATCTAGCCTTGGGCTATACCATAGATCAGGAAGATGTCACGTGTGTTTAGTCTTTATCATAATTTTTTTTGTCATAGCAGCAATTTCTGTCATAGAGTCATAGGTGTACAAAACTGGGTAACTCTACAAACTTGGTGGTGGTTTAGTTGCTCAGTTGTGTCCGACTCTGTGTGACCCATGAACTGAAGCCTGCCAGGCTCCTCCGTTCATGAGATTCCCCAGGCAAGAGCACTGGGATGGATTGCCATTTCCTTTCTCCAGGGGATCTTCCTGATCCGGGAATCAAACCCAGGTCTCCTGCGTTACAGACGGATTCTTTATCGACTGAGCTATGAAGAAAGTGTACAAACTTGAGCTGACACTTAATTGAAGGCTGTAAGAAAATGTAAAATAAATTATGATAATGAGGATGGAAACTAGCCAATTTTTTAAAATACATATATTTTGATATATATTTTTTTAAACTTTGAGTTCAGGAAAACGAAGAAAAAGTGAACAGTAGCTCTGTGAGCGTATCACAGAGTTCTCCTGTTGACCGGAT
>SNSB01004421.1:1468379-1483415 GCA_012922965.1 Capreolus pygargus | reverse complement strand
TTAAATAAGGGGGAACAAGCATCGTTCTGTTTTGAGGATGGATAATGTGCGCAAAGGTGTTAACGCTGATGTTCCTTGAGTGTCAGTCTTCTGTTAGCATTTCACATATTTCAAGCTGTAAATTATTATCACAGTTGAGGAACACTTCTTGGTGGAGGCTGAGCTTGACCCGAGCTCTGAAGGATGACTCAGTCAGGTAAGAAGAGATGAGTTGAAGGTGGAAGTGACCTGGGGGCTTCGGGACTTGCGCACTGGCCTGTCTGGAGCAGACCTTGTGTATCCCAGGAGCCTGTCCTGGCTCTGTGAACATATTCAGGAAAACACTGTCCTCCTCCTGCTTCACAGCCACTCACAATCTGCACTAACTTCAGGACAAAATAGATCACAGCTTAAGAAAAAGAACCAATTAATGATGCTTACACTGATACAGACGTCAGTCAAGTGTCTCCATTTATCATGAAAATGCTGATGATGTGGTGACACAGCAGGGAGACGAGTGTGCTGGTGTTCGCCGCCCAGGCTTACCGAGAGCATCTGGACAGGGGCTTGCCGTCCCGCATTACTGGGAGATGAAGACTTCGTCACTGAAGAGGAGGAGATTAGTATCAACAGTATCCCCATTCTCCCTGCTGCACTGGAAGTCAGAACACACACTGCTGCTACAGGGCTTATGACAACAAGGAATGTGGGAAATATGAGCGCTTCTGCTCCTTAACAATGTGGACAGAGCACTCGGTACTGAAAGGGAAGACAAGCACGCACAAATAGCGTTATCATCCCACCTGGAGTCTGGATTTAACACAAACCGATTTCCTGAAATGCTCACTGGTTTAGAGATTTCTATTTCAACAGTATCAAACCTACAAGTCAATTGAAACAACAACAGCAAATGTATTGTGCTTTTTAAAACAATTGAAAAGTCCCTGGTGCCTGTAGGATAGCTTCTCCCGTTGCCACGGACTCCTGTTATTGGATAGATGCGGTGTTATTTCCCCGTCTCTATGCCACCTGATAAAACGCCCCGCCAGGTTTTGCCTGTGGGTATTGCCTCCCCCTACCATGGGCTCAAAAATGGGGGGAAAATTGCACTAAAGCGAAAATCCAATCTGATGGGAAAAAAAACTAGCTCTAGTTTTGCTCATTAAGCAATGCTTACTGAAGGTCCACTCTGTGGGAGGCAGTTCTGAGACTTGTTTGAGGCGCTGAGTTTAGAAAGGGCAGACACTGGGGGGCAAGGCTGGGAGACATCGTAAGTCAGGAGCTGCATGCTTGGTAGGTTGGTCGGAGCAGCAGAGGGGGAGAGCAACTCAACAGTCAGTTTAAGGAAAGAGAAAACAGAATGTTTCTTTCTTTTTTTTTAGAATGTTTCTTGTAAGGAAAGAAAGAAAATTGACTTACAGGCTATTTGTTTAGGTAATTGGAAAAAAGAAATTACTACTGATAAAATGAAATAATTGGTTAATATTATATGTTTTATTGAATACCTTATGTTCATTAATTTATTCAAGGATCATTTTTGGGAGGTTCTTTATGTGCTAAGTGATAAATAGAAAAGTAAAACAAAGTAAAAACTTTAGTTCTCAATTAAACTAGTGGGCCAGACAAATTAATTAAATAGTACAGTGTAAAATTCTATAAAAGCAGTACTTTAAAAACTCTGTCACTGAAAGAATGATGTAAAGAATATGGCAAAAATCTAGTCCACTCAAATAGAATAATAATGTCATATTATTAATTACTCTATGAATACTATTACTAAGATATATATGTTAATTTATCTATATATATATATACTTCTTTCTATTTGTCTAATTATCAGCACTCAAATAATCCAGAGAAAAAGCAAGAAAGAGGAAAAAGAAGAACAAAGAAGAAATAAACAAAAAGTAATAAAGTGGTAGACATATCTGCAACTATTTTGATAACTACATTAAATGTAAATGGTCTAAAAGGCAGGGATTATTAAATTGTATTCACTTTTAAAAGACAACTATATGTTATTTCAAGAAATCTACTTTTATAACAAAAACACATATAGGTTTAAAGTAAAAACAGTTTTTAAAGATTTTATTTACATGTTAAACAAAAGAAATCTGGAGTAGCTATATTAATATCAGGCAATGTAGTCCTCAAACAAGAAATATTACCAAGGAAAAGATATTATATAATGATAAAAATTACTTCTAAGTGTGACTACACCTAACAACAAAGATTTGAAGCACATAAAGTAAAAGCTAATAGACCTGCAAGAATAAATAGACAAATCCAGTTCCTTGTTGGAGACCTCCACACTCTGTCAACAAGTAGACAGAGCTAGACTTAAAATAAGAGACACAAATCATGGAAGACACAAATGAGCTGAGCAACAATATTATCAAACTTGACTTAGTTGACCTTCATATCAATAGAACACTTCACCCAGCAACAGCAGGATATATATTCTTTTCAAGCATATGTGGAATAGTAACCAATATATTGACAAATAATATATAGTACATGTTATGTTCCATATCTTATATATGGCACATATTTAATTTTTCCCTGATGCTGGGAAAGATTGAAGGCAGGAGGAAAAGGGTGACAGCGGACGAGATGGCTGGATAGCACCACCAGCTCACTGGACGCGAGCCTGAGCGAGCGGAAGCTGGCATGCTGCAGTCCGTGGGGCTGCACAGCGTCGGACACGACGGAGGGACTCACCAACAACAAATGAGCTATTCGGGGCTTCCCACTGGCTCCAGGGGTAAAGAACCTGACTGCCAATGCAGGGGACCCAAGAAATGCAGGCTGGGTCCCTTAGCCAGGAAGATCCCCTGGAGGAGGCCCCGGCAACCCACTCTAGTATTCTTGCCTGAGAACCCCATGGACAGAGGAGCCTGGTGAGTTACAATTCACAGGGTCACAAAGAGTCAGACACAACTGGATTGACTCAGCACGCACATGTATGTACATATGGTATTCACCAAAATTGTATACCGAGCCATAGCTGTCTTTTTTATTGTTGTTGCTGTTCCTTTGTTTTATTTAAGAAATTATACAAATATTCCAGATAATTGAGATTTACTCTTCATTTTCCTCCTCTTCAAATTGGTTAATCTGGAGTAACACTCTTTATAATTTTCTTTGCTGCTAGCAACTACTCATAACTACATAGACTATTCTTCAGATATCCTTTGGTGAGAAATTGCAAATGCCTTTTGGGAAAGAAGCTAGCTCAGAAGTTACAGCACTCTTGCTCGTCTTTCTCTTGGCTGTAACAGCCCTTCCACCAAGAGTCCCAGCTTCTCCTCTCACTTTGATGCTCTCCTGGAGACACTGCTTAAGATTGGCCGCATCCACGACGGCACCTTCTAGGAGGTGGGCACCGTCAAGAGGAAGCCCAGGTGCCAGGGTGGCAGCAGAGGCAAGAAGGACAAGTGTTGACAAATGTGGGAAAACTAAAATCACACAGAGCATGTCTCAGGCCATAACGAGTGTGCAGGCTCAGTCATGTCTGACTCATTGCATCCCCATGGACTGCAGCCCGCCAGGCTCCTCTGTCCGTGGGGTTTTCCAGGCAAGGATGCTGGAGCGGGTTGCCATTTCCTCCTCCAGAGGATTCTTTCAACCCAGGGATCAAACCCGAGTTTCCTGTGACTCCTGTATTGACAGGCAGATTCTTTACCACGTAGCCAGATCATAATAGAACTAAATAAGAACAAAGAACATGAAATCATTAGGAAAATCCTTAAATATTTGGTAAACAGATTTTTAAATAAATCACAGGTCAAACAAAATAAAGAGATTGAAAAAATACATTCAGTTATAAGAAATTAAAAAAAAAATGTGTGATGCAGCTAACCACCTACTTAGAAAGGAATTTTATAGCCTTAAAATGCTACTTTAGAAATAATAAAATATTTCAGATCCATGACCTAAGCTACTTTCAAAAAAAAGTAGAAAGAGAAAAGTAAGTTAAAAATCAATGTGAGCAGAAGGAAGAAAACAAGAAGATCAGATAGTAATGGAGCCGAAAAGACAAAAATAACAGAAAGTAAATGGTGATACAAAAAGATCAAAGAAACTGATAAACCTCTGTCCCAGTGGACCAAGGGAAAAAAAACACTAATTACCAGTACAGAAATGAAGGAGGTAAAATTGCTTTAGATCCTACCAAAATTAAAAGTATAATAAGGAAATATGATAATGTGCTTATAAATTTAGATAGCTTAGATAAATAAAATAGGTAAATTCCTTGAAAGACACATACTGTAAATGCTCACTTGGAAGAAACATAATCTGTTTTCTGAAGAAATAATGATCATATTCTGTCAAAAATTGATTTTCCAGTTAAGAAACTTTTCACAAATGAAACTCTGCTCCCACATTATGCCAGAAATTTAAGGAAGAAAAATTGCTTAGAGTACACAAACTCTAAGGAAACTGAAAAGAGGGATCACTTCCCAAGTCATCATACATGAGCAGCATCACTATGATAAAAAAAATAAAAACAGACGTTACAAGAAAATTGCAGACAAATATTGCTCATGAACATAGATGCAAATACCCTCAACAAAGTTGCAGCAAATACAATCCAACAAAATGTAAAAAGGATAATAAAACATAACCACAAAAGATTTATTTCAGGAATGCAAGGCTAAATCAACATTCAAAAAGCAATTGATGCAATTCACCCTATTAGCAGATTTTAAAAGAGGTGGGTAGGTCAGCAACAGGCCTGAGGATATGCCCTACCCACTGGGTCAGTGGCCATCCACAGGAGGTTTCATTTCAGTTCAGTTCAGTCACTCATTGGTGTCCAACTCTTTGTGGCCCCATGGACTGCAGCATGTCAGGCCTCCCTGTCCATCACCAATTCCCAGAGCTTGCTCAAACTCATGCCCATCAAGTCAGTGATACCATCCAACCATCACATCCTCTGTCATCCCCTTCAATCTGTCATCCCGTCTTCAATCTTTCCCAGCATCAGGGTCTTTTCCAATGAGTAAGTTCTTCGCATTAGGTGGCCAAAGTATTGCAGTTTCAGCTTCAGCATTGTTCCTTCCAATGAATATTTAGGGTTGATTTCCTTTAGAATTGACTGGCTTGATCTTGCAGTCCAAGGGACTTTCAAGAGGCTTCTCCAGCACCACAGTTAGAAAGCATCAATTCTTCAGTGCTCAGCCTTCTTTGTGGTCCAAATCTCACATCCATACATGACTACTGGAAAAGCCATAGCTTTGACTAGACTGACCTTTGTCTAGACAAACTTTTGTTGTCAAAGTGATGTCTCTTTTTTTTAATACACTGTCTAAGTTTGTCATAACTTTTCTTCCAAGGAGCAAGTATCTTTAATTTCATGGCTGCAGTCACCATCCACAGTGATTTTGGAGCCTGAGAAAATTAAGTCCAGAGGCAAGTAGTGGCCTGAAAGCAGAATAAATTAAAAGAGAGGGAAAGACTTCCAGGCTCTAACAGCAAGAGTACTTCTACCAGGGATAAAGCTGGAAAGTTTACCCAACAACTGGCTCTTGCTGAGATTTAAAAACCTCTGCATGGGCGCCCTGCCCTCTTCTTAGTATTTTGCAGTTCTGTTTGCAAATGTACTGTCAGCCTCCAGGAAACAGGGCAGGCTCAGAGCTTTCTCAACTGTGAAAAGCACCTCCCACCAGGCCCTTCTGAGGGTTGGGGGGTGGTCAGCCCCTCACAGTCGGTCAGAAGGACCCTGAGCAGAGTCCCAGGGCAGGACTGGGGGAGAAGCCGGCAAACATCATGAGGGGGTGGGCTGAACGGTGTGCTAAGTGGCCGGAGGTTTGACCCAAAGCTGGACCGTAGACAGGCTGGCAGCCTTGGACCCTCTGTGGTGGGGACTCAGCAGCCCGGGCTCAGAGCAGGGACCCAGATGGAGACTGCCTGCCCGGAGGTGCCGTCTGTGTTTCTCCGGCTGCGCTGGCCCCAGTGAGCCCGGTTCCACCTACAAGGACGCCACGACCAGCCTGGAAGCAGAGGCACCGCCAGCACGCGCAGCTGGCTGATGCCAGCGCCAGGGGCTCAGACCCGCTCTGCAGGGCCTCCAGGTGTCTCGGTGATCGGCTCAGAGGCCACGCGCGTCAGGGGCCTGCACAGGCACGACCCACCGCCTCTGCGTCGTTTGCTTGTACAAGTCACACAAAGAACTAGAGTCCGCTTCCCAATATCTCTATTTCCTGCGGACATTTTAAAATTAAAAATTTCACCTTCAAAGTTAAAAAAAAAGAAAAAGCTGTTTGTCACCAAAATGACACATACTCAGTTGGCAGGGGAGGTTGAAGGCTGCCTCTGGACTCCGTCTGGGGCTGCTCCGTGAACCAGTCCTGTCTCATAAACCCTCCCCTCCATTCCCGCCCTGTCCTCCCGTGCTCTGTCCTCCAGAGTCATCCTGAAGGTGGAAAGAGATGCTGGGAATTGGAAATGTCTTCATGGGTTTGTCAGCACAGTCAGTGCTTAAAACACTACTTCCCACCATGATCAGCTAAGACCCTGTGTGTGTGTGCTCCGTCGTTCATTCCAACTCTGCGGCCCCATGGACCGTGTTCTGCCAAGTCCTCTGTCCATGAAGTTCTCCAGGCGAGAACACTGAAGCGGGTTGCCATTTCCTACTCTAGGGGATCCTCCCAACCTAGGGATTGAACCCAAGTCTCCTGAACCTAGGGACTGAACCCAAGAACTGTAGATTCTCTACTATCTGAGCCACCAGAAAATCCCAAATAAGACACTGATTTTTACCAAACCTGTGTTAACACTCCTCATTCTGAACCATGGTTTTAGTTTGTGGGTTCCCTATAACATTACTTGAAAACAAGAACAGTGTCTTTTTTGGCAGGATAATAGTGAAATTCAGATTAATAACTCAAAAATCAGATTTTGAGAGCTCGTAGTGATCTCTCTGATACTAATAAGTGTCCATGATCTTTATTTTCTTGAGAACATGAACCACACAGAAGAATTTTCTTTGTGCTAATACAAGCAGAAATCCACATTTAAAAACAGAAAAGCTATGGGTCCTGGTTCTTGCCCACAGGAGGTGACTAAAGAGGGTGCGTTTATCTCCTGAGAGGCCGAGGTCTCCCCGGGGCAGGGCTGAGCAGTCTTCATCGTAAGTCATTGACAAGGCATTCCAAGTGCTATGCAAGGCACGTTTCAGGGCTTCACCTGACATTTTATGGAAAATGACCTCTCCTGGGGGGACACAGCAGCTTATGCCGCTCTGACCAGCTGCAGTGAAGAGCCCCGGGCCTCAGCGTCCACCTGCACACACGAAGTTAGAGTCGGCAGAGAGCAGGTGGGAGCGCTGCAGGCCGGATTCTTAAAGGTCTTCTCTCCTCAGTTAGAAGCTGACGTTCACACTCCTAGGCTCCTTCCAGAAAACCAAGCCGTCAAACACACGACGTTCGCTCATGAACAAAGACTCAGAGCATTTGTGCTTTGTAAAACCAGCCTGGCGTGGCACTTGGGGTGTTAAAAGCAGTGGGAGGGTTTAATTAGATTTCTGAACTTCCAGCCCCAGCATGCAATACAGGCATTATGAGCAGAGAGATGAGTAATCATTTCGACATTAAGCTTGGGGTGGAAAGAATGGATTCAATCACTTCCTCCATCAGACATCTTCAGAGTTCAAACCACACTCAGAGTGGCCGGAAGATGTTATCCTGCATCCCGGCAGAAAACCTGAAATGGTGGGCAGGAAATTGGACTGTTCCTACGCAGGAAATAACAGCACTCTGTCAAAATCTACAGGAGAAACACGTGTTCAAATTTGCTGTCAGGGCCTCACTTATCTGATCAGAGAGCGAGAGGGGACGAAATTACAGGCGTCGCGTAATCTCTGCCCAGGACAGCGTCCGTGGCTCCTGGGGCCAGCAGGAAGTCAGTGCTGGCTCAAAGGCACTGGCTGAAGGCAGTTTTTTGCCAATAAACATATGTGTGTCCTATAAAACGCGCCTGTGTACGCTTTGCTTAGTCGCTCAGTCGTGTCCGACTCTTTGCAATCCCATGGATGCATAGAGCACGCCAGGCTCCTCTG
This sequence comes from Capreolus pygargus, assembly GCA_012922965.1. Taxonomy (NCBI): domain Eukaryota; kingdom Metazoa; phylum Chordata; class Mammalia; order Artiodactyla; family Cervidae; genus Capreolus; species Capreolus pygargus. Next base: position 1,475,374 of record SNSB01004421.1, on the reverse strand, counting down.
TCCATGGAACTGCCCAGGAGAGAGTACTGGAGTGGGCTGCGCTTCGTACTCCAGGGGATCTTCCCAGCCCAGAGGTGGAACGCCCGCCTCTCGTGGCTCCTGCAATGGCAGGCTCATTGTTTACCACTAGCGCCCTCTGGGAGGCCTGCATGAATACGCTATGCATGCGTTAAAATCCTATGTTGATTTTGAATAACCAGATTTCCTGCAGACCCCATGTTGTCAACCTTTTTTTCTTCTTTCTTGAGAAGTAACAACGATGTGTGCTTTATGTAAGATCTCCATGTCAGTACTTGGCTTATTTTAAAATAAAACAAAAAACTTATTTTAAGGATGGCTGTAGAATTACAGAAAAATTGCAAAGAGTTTCCGTCTACGCTGAACCTGCTTTCATGGATCATCCACATCCAAGTTTAGTCAGGTGCATCTGTAACAATAAATGAATCAACATCAGAACATTGTATTAATCGAATACTTTACAAAGTATTTTAATACTTTAAAATACTTGACATACTTTACTTTACATAGAATTTACATACATTTATCATACTTTACAAAGACTCCCTGATTTGGGGCCTGTTTGTCCCAGATCCCACTGGACAGCAGGTCATGTTGTTGTTGCTCAGTAGCTAAGTCATGTCCAGCTCTTTGCGACCCCATGGACTGCAGCATGCCCAGCTCCCCTGTCCTTCACCATCTCCCGGAGCTTGCTCAAACTCATGCCCATCGAGTTGGTGATGCCACCCAACCATCTCACCCTCTGTTGCCCACTTCTCCTCTTGCCTTCAGCCTTCCCCAGCATCAGGGTCTTTCATGTGAGTCAGCTCTTTGCATCAGGTGGCCAAAGTATTGGAGCTTCAGCATCAGTTCTTCCAATGAATATTCAGCATTGATTTCCACATCATATCCGACATCAACAAACCCAAGGTCCTCTAGTTTGTCTGCTAAGCTTTCTTCTAGAACTTCTTTAACTATTGTGTTTTACATTTAGGCCCACGATGAGCTTTGAATTAATGTCTGTGAAGGATGTAAGGCATCTTGACTCATTCTTTTTGCAGGTGAATGCCCAGCTGTTACAGAAAAGACTACGCATTTTCCAGTTAACTGTCCCAGTCCTTCTCCAGGAGTAAGTTGGATGCATTTGTGTGGCTCCATGCCTGGGCTCCCCGTTCTAACCCTCTGATCTGTGCGCCTGTGCTCCCATCACACCAGGACCGGGTTCCTGCCGCTTCATGGTGAACTTGAGATCGGGTTGCGGATGTGCTCCGACCTCACCGTTCCTCCTCATCACTGCATCAGCCGTTCCCAGTCTTTGCTTCTCATGGAAACGTTAGGATCAGTTTGCCAACATCTGCAAACTGTGTTCCTGGGATTTTGGTTGAGACTGTGTTGAATCTGTAAGTCAACTGGGAAAGAATCAATAGGTGAACAATACTGAGTCTTTCCACTCATGAGCATGGAATTCTCCATTGTATTTAAATTCTTTGATTTCTTTAATCAGTTTTGTAGGTTTATATGAGTAGATGGTGAACACATTTTGTCAGATTTAGATTTATACTTATTTTAGTTTTATGGATGATTAAAAGAAAGCTGTGGAAATTTTATATTAGTGTATATTTAAACCTCCAAGATATTTAAAGCAAATAGAGACAGAAGTATATGAGAAATAAACCTTATTTGTTATAAAATATGCTACTCAAGTATACTGTTAAATAGCGCCCTTTTGTAAACAGACTTGTATAAATTAGATGTTCATATGGTTAAATATGGAAATGGAAACCCACTCCAGCATTCCTGTCTGGGAAATCCTACGGACAGGGGAATCTGGAGGTCTACAGTTCATGGGGTCACAAAAGAGTTGGACACAACTTAGTGACTGAACAACAACTAATATAAACTAATTAATTAACAAACATTGATCCCAACCTTATATACAAAAAGCTATTCCAAATTATAGCCAGTATCTTGGAATAAGCCATATGGAAAAGAATATTTAAAAAAGAATGAATGTAGATATAACTGGGCCACTTTGCTGTATACAGAGATTGGTTCCACATTCTCAATCAACTATATCTCAATAAAAACAGTCTACTCCAGATGGATCAAGAGCCTGCGGAGGGAGCGGGTGGAGAGGGAGGTGGGAGGGGGGATTGGGATGGGGAAGACATGTAAACTCAAGGACGTTTCATTTCAAAAAAGAAAAAAAAAAAAAAAAAGGCAAGACAGTAAAAGTTCGAGAAAACGGCATACATGTGAGTCAGTGGGGATTTGGACCATCTCTAGTTTTGGTGATCACCAGGAAGCTTCGTTTGGGAGGTAGGATGCTGTCTCCTCCATCCCAAGATGTCCTGGACCTCCCACCTGGAGCCCGTGGGTGTCTAGGTCACCTGGGGAAGGGAACCAAGGCAGCAGATTCACTCAGGGTGGTTAATGGCTGACCTTGAGGTGGGGGGATGACCCTGGCTCAGCCAGTGAGCCCAGATTTCACTGGGCCCAGAGTAATTGCAGGGATCCTTGTGAGTGGAAGGAGGAGGGGGAAGAAAAGATTCAGAGAGAGAGACTAAGGAAGAAAGGCGCGGCCCTGGAGATGCAATAAGGAGCCAAAGCCGAGCCATGCAGGCAGCTCCAAGAAGGACAGGGCAAGAGGGCAGGTTCTTCCTAGAGCCTTCAGGAGGGGGGCAGTCCCACAGAGACCCACACCGGATTTCCGGCCCCCAGAACTGCAAGATCGTAAATCTGCATTGCTAAGCCAGGATTGTGTGGTCCTTTGTCACAGAAACTATAGAAAATCAATACCTTCTGTAAATATTTGCATGAAGAATCTGTGCCTTCATCTCAGGTGGTTCTTGCAGCAGGAGGGGGAGGAAGACAAGCAAGGCCCATTCCTGGGCTCAGACGGAGGCACATGGTGGCCTCAGGGACATATTTTTACCAAAGAATCAGTCTTAAGAATAATTGCATTCTCCAGGCAAAGGCTATCTCCTGGGAGCTGAACCAACTGAGCACCATTCCCCAGCTTAAGCCGTCTTGCTCTTGGGTTGGCCAATGGCTAAAGCCGACTGACAGGCACAACCACAGCCCCAGGCAGACCTTTGTGAAGAAAGTGGACGGGGGTGGGGGGTGGGGGGTGGATGGACACAGAGGTCAACCTGCACCTCCCCCCTCTTCAGGTGAGGGGGTCCCTGGCCCCAGGGCTTACCTACCCCCACAGAAAACCTGCTTTGTGCTAGAGAGCATTTTAATTTCTTGGTAAGCACATCAACAGAGGCTGTGTTGTTATTTTTCATTTGCTAACTTGTGTCCAATGCTTTGCAACCCCATGGACTGCAGCACGCCAGGCTTCCCTGTCCTTTACCATCTCCTGAAGTTTGCTCAAACTCGTGTTCATTGAGTCGGTGATGCCATCCAGCCATCTCATCCTCTGTCGTCCCCTTCTCCTCCTGCCCTCAATCTTTCCCAGCATCAGGGTCTTATCCAATGAGTTGCTCACCGCATCATCTCAGGTAGTCCAAGTATTGGAGCTTCAGCTTCAGCATCAGTCCTTCCAGTGAATATTCAGGCTTATTTTCCTTGAGGATGGACTGGCTTGATCTCCTTGCTGTCCAAAGGACTCTCAAGAGTCCTCCAGCACCACAATTTGAAATCATCAGTTCTTCGGGGCTCAGCCTTCTTTATGGTCCATCGTCCACAGTGATGCTATAGACACTGTCCGCAAAGTGAGGAAAGGATGGCGTGGAGAGAGAGGGATACTGAGGCCCCCGCAGCAGTGACGGGAGCAGCCGCGGGGCGCGGGTGGGGGAGGGGCAGTGTTTACTGTTTCTTCTTCTCCTTCGATATTTTGCCTCTGGAAGACAGTTGCCCCTGAGGATGCTGTATTTAGAAAAGCAGTTGGAGTGAGAAGGGTTACCTTTCAAATCCTGCAGCATGTTGATGGAATGGAGCCTTCCCGTGTGCAGCTCTGAGGCACAATTATGTGTAAGCAGGACCCCCTCTGAGAGCTGGAGATGGAGCCGGGGCCCATTTGTGTCGTATTTAACATAATTATTCAACAACTCATCCTCTGCTCCCCCATCTGTCCTTGCCTCTCCACACGTGAAATAGGGAATTGGACACGTACACGGGCTACGTTCTGTCAGCCGTGCGCGGCTCTGCGCCTTGTTACCCCAGTGATTCCTTTGGATTGCAGACTGTTTCCTGAAACATGAACGTGTAACTCAGGGGCCCTTTCATTTCTCTCTTTGCATAAAGTTTCTGGTTTCAGACTGCTTGTGTATTGAGCCATTCCATGGCCTAACCCTGTGTGCTGAGGCTGGCAAATAGAAATAACTCCATTCTGCAAATTCAAAGCATAATGAAATTCAAATAATCCTAACAGTGATCCACAGCACTAGAACTGGCCTGGCAGGGGTAGCGGGTGGTTTCCAGGGTGCCTGGGCTCTGCCCGTGGGCCTCTCGGGACGCCCGGGGAGCTGGCCCTGCTCCCTGCCCCCACTCAAGCTCCGCTTCAGCTGCAAGCTCACCCCTGGGCAGGCCACGCTGACACCCACGAACTTTGGGAGAGTAGTGATGGGGTCCAGGGACCTCCTTGTTATCCAGACTTTGGCTACTCAGAGTGCAGTCCGTGGGTGTGGAATAGTGACACCGCCTGAGGCCTTGCTAGAACTGCAGAATCCTCTCTGCCCCAAGCTGGAATAAGATTGGCTGGAGAGACATCAACAACCTCAGGCATGCAGATGACACCACCCTCATGGCAGAAAGGAAAGAGGAACTAAAGAGCCTCTTGATGAAGGTGAAAGAGGAGAGCGGAAAAGCTGGCTTAAAAGTCAACCTTCAAAAAACTAAGGTCATGCATTGGTCCCATCACCTCATGGCAAATAAGATGCGGGGAAAATGGAAACAGTGACAGATTTTATTTTCTTGAGCTTCAAAATCATTGCAGATGGCGACTGTCGTCATGGAATTAAAAGATGCTCGCTCCTTGGAAGGAAAGCTATGGCACATCTAGACAGTGTATTAATGAGCAGAGACATCACTTTGCTGAGAAAGGTCCATATAGTCAAAGGAGAAGGGGGCGACAGAGGATAAAATGGTTGGATGGCATCACTGGCTCAACAGACATGAGTTTCGGTAAGCTCCGGGAGATGGTGAAGGACTGGGAGGCCTGGCGTGCTGCAGTCTGCAGGATCTGCAAACAGTCAGACACAACTTAGCAACTGAATAACAAAATAATCAGAAAAAGCAGAGTGTCAACTCAAAGAGACTGGAGCAAGAACCTAGGAAACAGGCAGAGAGACACCCCAGAACATCGGAGAGATTCTGGGCCACGGTGTTCACCAGCCTGGGAGCAACCGGCCAGGAGGAGGGGTGGGCAGAAAGGTCTCAGAAAACAAAGAAGGATGCGGAGAGGAGGCTCACAGCTTATGAGATGTGTTGACCCTGTTGAGAATTTTAGAGCTGGTACTGAAATAGTGAAAAGTTCAAAACAACTAAGCAAGTGAAATCCAAGGCAATTATCGCCCTTCACCCAGAGGCAGAAGTTCCGTGAGCCTCTGTCTTCTGTATTTGAGCAGGTGTGTGTGTGCACGTGCATGTGTGTGCACAAGAGACAGCGAGAGATTGAAATTGCTGAGCCCTGAACATGGATTTACCCAACTGCCAGAATTCCACTGCAGAAACAGGGAAGGTAGGAGTAGGGATCTGGCTCAGGGAGGGTGAAAGGCCACGACTCAATAGAGAAAGTCTAAAATAAATAAAACAACATTTAAAAAAGCAAGGTCCAGAGAATAATTCATTGCAGAAGGAGAGGGTGATTCACAGGATCAGATCTTGTTCAGATGGGAGTCGTCTGGATTTGTTAGACCTGAGGCAGCCCCCAGTATCCCCCACCTCCCCACGGTCTCCCCTCAGCCTGCTCAGGCTGGGAGCCACCGCCCCGCTCAGGGTGAGTCTCTGGACGCGTCTGGAGGGGGTGGGCCCTGCACCCAGAGGGCTGGGGGGGCTGACCCGGTGCGGGAGGGGTGTGGTCATCTTACAGAGGCGTCTGGGTACTGCTTGACTTCCTGCATAAACACATATTCTTTTGATAAAGCAAACATTAGGCTTTTCAAGAATAATTTCTGGAAAACTCCAAACCGTAACGTGCTGTCCAAGACCCCCAGTGTCTGCTGGGGCAGCAGGCCTTCTGAGCCTCCCGTCTGGGGAGGGGCTGGCGGGGTGCGGGCCACAGCGGCCTCTCGCCTCCTGCTGCACGCCGCTCTGCTCACAGCACACTGGCGTCCCCGGTACAGTAGGTGCCCGCCGTGTGCCCACCCATGTGCCTGGCTGTGTGCATGCCTGTGTGCCCGCCCATGTGACTGCCCGTGTGCCCGCCCGTGTGCCCGGTCCCAGGGCCTCCCCACTGCCCGTCTGCCTGCAAGCGAGGCCCTCCCAGTCTTTCTGCACTCACCTGGGTGGTGGGGCCACCTCCTGGCGGGCGTCTCCCCAGCCCACATCCTGCCCCACCCCAGCACCCCTCCCGCCTCCATCAGGAGGTTGCCGCTCTCGGATTTGGGTGGAAGTGGCCCCCAGGCGCCCACCCCTGCAGTGGGGACCGGTGGGCCCGGGGCCCAGGGGCCGGCATCACTCAGCCCCTGAGAGGCGTCCGGGCTTGGTGTCTCTCTTGCACCGGCGCTCTCCCAAGGTCAGGGGCCCGGGCTGCGGACTCGATAAAGGAGTATCTCAGGGCGGTTCCGCCTTGGGTCCACGCCATCAGGAGCTAATCAGTAGGGCAACAGCAGCACCTGTGACCCCGCTGGCCTACACATCAGGCTCCTGGGGTCTCCTGGGACTGCACCTCCACCAGTCACACTTCCCCATCAGCTTTTGCTAAAACAGCAGCTCGAAGGGGACCAGCCACCACTGTCTCCACCCTGAGTCACCGCTCACCCCGTCTCCAGGACTGTGTGTTCCAGCGGCCCTGGTCCCGATCCAGCACCTCCGCTCGGCCTGCTGTCTCT
>SNSB01004421.1:1434420-1468369 GCA_012922965.1 Capreolus pygargus | reverse complement strand
GCTCAGGGTTGCTTCCTGGAGGCCAAGCTCAGGGTTGCTCCCGGGAGGCCAAGGTCAGCCCTGACCTGACGGAGGCCAAGCTCAGGGTTGCTCCCGGGAGGCCAAGCTCAGGGTTGCTTCCTGGAGGCCAAGCTCAGGGTTGCTTCCTGGAGGCCAAGCTCAGGGTTGCTCCCGGGAGGCCAAGGTCAGGGTTGCTCCCGGGAGGCCAAGGTCAGCCCTGACCTGGCGGAGGCCCAGGGCAGCCACCTCTGTCCTCTCCCAGCATTTCAAGGCCAGCTGTGCCCTGAGGTCTTGTATCTGCTCTAAAACTCGACAAGGTGCCTGGGAAGATTAGAGCCAACCATACTTGAAAAATTATTTTAAAAAGTGGACAGCGTGCAGCGCAAATGCAGCAGTAAGTATAAATGATTCATAGGCAGATAAAAATCCACAAGTGGAAAGTCATGTGAGTGTCCCTGTAGTGAGTGGTGAGAAGTCTACATAATGCAACTAAATTACACAGTGAAGTCCTCTCCTCCTAGACCGTGGTCTAACAAAGCACTGTGGGAAGAAACCGTCCATGAGACACGTGCTCAAGGACAGGTGAGCATGATTGCCAACGTTGCCTTCTGTTTGCAGCTGAACTTTCCACTCGATGAGGTCAGCTAATCAGCTCACCTCTGGAGACCCGCGAGAGAAGAGCGGGTCCTGATAGACGCACCTCACGGGGAGCGGTCTCTGTGAGACGTGGTTCCCAAGGCCACGTGCTGCTTCTGTGGTCACGGGCGGAGGGCCATCATCTCTGTGGGGAGAGCTGACTTTGCTGGCCAGGCTCCAGTCTCAGCCAGGTGTCGGCTCTGGAATCTCAGCAGGGTCTCACTTGTCCATCCCTCCTAGCAGACTCTGGAGAGCCCCTTGGACTGCAAGGAGATCCAACCGGTCCATCCTAAAGGAAATCAACTCGGAATATCCATTGGAAGGACTGATGCTGAAGCTGAAACTCCAACCCTTTGGCCACCTGATGCGAAGAGCCGACTCACTGGAAAGACCCTGATGCTGGGAAAGACTGGAGGCGGAGAAGGGGACGACAGAGGATGAGATGGTTGGATGGCATCACCGACTCAACGGGCATGAGTCTGAGCAAACTCTGGCAGACGGTGAAGGACAGGAAGCCTGGCGTTCATGGGGCCGCAAAGAGTCAGACATGACTGAGCAACTGAAAACAACCTAGGAAGAGGGTCCAGCAGTGAATCACAGAGACCCGTCCTTGCAGGAATCACCTCCAGTGGGAGCAGCAGACGGGGAGCCTCTGGCTCCTGGAGACAAGCAGAACAGGAGGCCAGGACAGTGGGAGATGCCCGCAGAGGAGAGGCGCCCAGGGAGGTCCAGTCCCCGCTGGCCGGAGCACGGCTCTGCAGGGGGAAGAGGCAGCGTGAAGGACACGGGGACAGACTCTCCCACAGAGGGAACCGCAGGTGCAGAGGCCCTGAGGCAGGAGGCCGTCCAGCCCAGGAGCTGGGCGGCTCCCCTGGGGAGAACGGGCCGGCCCCCAGGAGGGAGGGTCCCTGGAGGGGCAGGGTGGCTTGAGGGTGCCTGTGAGGACCCGGGCTCCCACTCCTAGGGGGTGTGGCAGGGGACATTCCCAGCAGACAGAGAGTGGGTCGTCAGGGGTCAAACTAGCATCGTTTGTTCACCTCCTGCTTTAAGGGCCTGAGTTTTCCTGCCGGGTTGGGAATGTCTGCTGGGCAGACACGGGGGCCAGGCGGGAGGCTGCCTGGGGGCTATACAGGTGGGGCGACAGCCCAGGCCCGGGCAGGTGAGGCAGAGAAGGATCTGGCCCCCGTGCACCTTCCAGGCCGAGGTGATGGCGGATTCCAGAGGGCAGGAGAGCGAGGGGGAAGGAGGGACCCCACTTTGGCCTGAAAGTTTCCCATAAGGAAGGGAAGGGCCGTGTTCCCAGAGTGAGGCCAGCAGAGGCGAGGCTGGGGAGGCCATAGTCCCCGGGGGATGAGTGGTCCGAGGGGCCTGGATCCAGGATCCAGGAAGGATGCTCACAGTCCTGTGACCTCTCCCTCAAGACCACCGAGACGCCAAGAGTTTAACTCCGGAGAAACCCAACAGCCTCCTGCCATTTCTGGTATGGATCCTCCCAACTCGTAGCCCCCATGATTAGGATGGATTCCAGAATCAAACCGGTTTATGGCAATGCCCAGGAGCTAAATTCCAAGTTATCCCACCCAGAGGCATGCTCTCCATGAAGCCCTGGGCCCACTTTCCTAATTTACTGACACAGTCGCAATAACTAGTCCCTGAGGTTGGTGTGACTCCTTGGGGTTTGTTCTCTGACTCCACGGGTAGATGTGGGTGGGAAGGACTCGGGCTTCCAGCTCCAGATTTTTGGGGTGACTCTGCACAGCATGTGGATGCAAAATGAGAAGTTCAGAATGCGCTCCCGGGTCAGATCCATTGAATGGGAGTTTTTCTCCACCAGCAGCTCAGGTGAAGAGAAGTCCCTCAAAAATACCTCCAAGCCTGGTTTAGGCCAGACAACTCCAGGTTGCAGCGGGCGAGGGAGTGGCGGGACTGAAGGTTTAGCCAAGGCGACCCCAGGGTCAGGTGCGGGCATCACGCAGCGGGCAGCGGGGCAGCCCTCACACACACACACACACGCTCATGCCTCCCCATTCCGGCGCTTCTGCTGGTAATGACTGCACCCTCTGCACGTCACAGCTGCAACAGAGGAAAAACAGGGAAGGTGTGTGTGGGGGGGAAGCGGGTCCCGGGCTGTGCCAGCTGCTGCCCCTGCCCACCCACCGAGCCAGAGCCCCGGGCCCCCAGGCAGGAGGGCGGGCTGCTCACATCCTGCCTGGCTGCCCAGGGGCCGTCAGCTGACACCAGCCCTGGTTCTCATCTGGCGAGGAGTGAGTCAGCGCCCACAGTGCCAACATAGGCCGGCGCTCGGAACAGATGGCCGCACGCCCGCTCCGCTCCGTCGCCGGGGCCGTTTGCATCCTTCAGTGACTCACTGTGACACGTCCTGCCCATGATGAAGTTTCTCCAGGGTGACCCAGGCAGTGGAGCGCCACGCTGCTGGGACCGCGTGGTTCAGCCTCTGAACCGCAAGCTGCCAGGAGAGCAGCCCGGGCTGGAGGCACAGGGACCACGTGTCGGCCAGGATGGGCGCGGGAGGACAGGCCCTGCGTCCTGCTCCGGGCGCCTAAGATGCTGAGCCACGGCTGGAGCCTGAGGGTCTCAGGCTGGCCTCCTTCACCAGCGCCCAGGTCCCCCTTCTGCACGTATCTACTCTCAGCGGAGATGAAATCAAGAAGCATCGCCCCCACCCACAGCGAGCCGCGTCCTGCTGGGTCTGGAGACTCTCAGAGGCATGGACCCCCGTCTCCCGTGGTCTCCCCTCCGAGTCTGCAGTCCTGTGCTGACGTTGGCCGTCACACTGTGTCTGAGACTGAGCCTCCACTGGGTGGGAGCCAGCATCTGGCGAGGTTTCCCACCTGCCGCAGCTCCCATGCGCTGAGGTCCTGCCGCGGAGCAGAGCCGGGCAGCGTCTCCCGACACACGGCCAGGCAGCGTCGTCTCAGGACGCTGCCAAGACACTCGCACCGGCCCCGGAGATCCAGACCGCCGAAAAGGACACCAGCGAACTGATCTGAACCCTAAGAGCGCCGTTCGGCTTAGGAGGGCGCTGGGCAAAAACTCAAGCTGCTTCTCAAGTTCCCCAGGCCGGTTTTGAAGCTCTGATTCAGCAGTCTGTAAATCAAAAGCAGCCAGGAAAATGGGCCGTGAGGCTTCCCACCCGCCCGCCCCTGGCTGAAAAACTATTCTGCAACTGACACCTGAGTACCAGCACGAACGTGAGGGGCCAACACTCATCACCGCCTCCAGCCTGTCCCCACGCTCTCAGAAACAAGGGGCAAAAGCACAGAAGCCGCCGAAAGTCAGTCTTCTCCAAGCTGAACGCGAGCCCATATTCCGGAATAGTTCGCGGTTACTTGAGAGTGTGTATATTCATACACACATATGTGCACGTTGCTGTTTGTAGACGTATCGCCGACATTCAAAATACTTTCATGCCATTCTTAATAATTCGATTCCTTATAAACCCTAATAGTTAATTAGAATGAATACTGCTGCTTTGTTATATTCATTTGGAATACATAATTATGCTCATTATGGGCTCATAAAGAATTCGTTGGTAAAGTCAATAATTCAACAACTCCTATCAAGTCTTAACATGTGTATAATTTTGCCCATTGTTGAATACATTATTTTCCCACCTGTGTCTCAGGAATTAGCATTTCTGGGGATCCAGGTAAAGGAAGATGTGACCCCTGATCTGGAGGAACTTGGTGCAGTGGAAGCTCTTAGCACAATATGTCAGAGTGTGCTTCGCTTCCCAGTCATGTGTGACTCTCTGCCACCACTGGACTATAGCCTGCCAGGCCCCTCTGTCCATTGCATTCTCCAAGCAAGAACACTGGAGGGGGTTGCCATTTCCTCCTCCAGGGATCTTCCCAACCCAGGGATCAAATCCACATCTCTTGCATCTCCTGCACTGGCAGGCAGGTTCTTTGCCACTGAGCCACCTGGGAAGCCCTACCTCTGAGCAATAACTCTACAGACACTGAATTAACACCAGGGCCTCGGAAGTCGCTACATCCCCACTGTGAAACAGTTGAGCTGGAGGTCACCTGGTAACAGAGGCAACCCAGATACCGCACAACCGAGCTAACATCTTAAGATAATGTAGGACAAAAAGCTAACCACCAGTTAAACAAATAAATTTGGCAGATCTTATCCCTATCCACCTCTCAACTATGTAACTTACCAGTTAGATCATGGAGACCAAAGAGTTCTCCCAACGCCTGTCCAAGGTGTCCTGTCAATACCTACTGATACAAATACTGTCCCAATAAAAGTGCTTAGATCTCAGCAAGAGATTTGTACCTTAATTAAGTTTTGAATAGACATTTCTAATTACCCACATGTCCCCTGATGTTGAACTGAGATCTGTGTAAAAAGAATCTTGATTGGTGAACATGAGCTTCCAATACAGGGCACATGTGAAAAGTTGGTCGCAAACAGTTAGAGACTAAGCCTTGCGTGTCTGACTCTCTGCGACCCCGGGTGCTGCAGCGCGCCAGCCTCCTCTGTCCTGGAGTTTGCTCAAATTCATGTCCACTGAGTCAGTGATGCCTCTCAATATTGATTTTTACAGCATCAGACACATTCACCTCCAGACACATTCACAGCTGAGAGTCTACCAAGCCTTTGACGGTTTTATTCTAAACCTGCTGTGTCTCCAGGGAAAACGTCCACCCTGGATCCACCTGTAATGTCAGTGTCTCCTGTACCAGCTGAGCTTTGCCAGTTGAGCGGCCAACGCCGTCGGGGCAGGAACTACCTAGATGTGCCTCTCAGGGCTGGGCACGGACTTGGCACGTGGAGCCTTGCTATAATCTGGTGTTTGGGGGATTCCTAAGATGGCGTTGATGTCAGATCACTGCCCAGCTGCAGACGTTCACCAGAGAAGGGGGCGTCTGAGGACCCTGGGCCCTGGGAGCGGGGCTTTAAGAGAGGGGGAGTCTAGGGACCGTGCCATGGCTCTGCTAAAGCTGTTTGTTGTTTTCCAGTCTCTCAGTCGTGCCTGACTCTGCGCGACCCCAGGGGCTGCGGCGCGCCAGCCTCCTCCGTCCTGGAGCTTGCTCAAATTCATGTCCACCGAGTCAGGGACTCCTCTGCAACATTGTTCTCTACAGCATCAGCCTTTACTTTCACCACCAGACGCATCCACAGCTGAGCGCCACTTCTGCTTTGGCCGAGTCGCTTCATTCTTTTTGGAGATATTAGTGATTGCCCTCCGCTCCCCCCAGTAGCGTATTGGACACCTCCGACCTGGGGAGCTCAACTTCCAGTGTCAAACCTCTTTGCCTTTTCCTACAGTTCATGAGGTTCTCGCCACAAGAGTACTAGAGCGGTTTGTCCTTCCCTCCTCCAGGGGACCACGTTTTGTCAGAACTCCCCACCGTGACCCGTCCGTCTCGGGTGGCTCCACACGGCACAGCTCAGAGCTTCACTGAGTTGCACCAGCCCATTCATGCAACAAGGCAGCGACCCATGAAGAGGAAACGCTGGTTATAGTCTTGTTTTAATTCAGTAATTAGAAGTGTTAATTTTCTAACACTGCAGTCTTATGCTCCAGCAGGACAGCTTAGATAAGCGAGTGCACTGTTTCCAAGTTTCTGATCGAGATACAGTGCGTCCTACACAGGGCGTGAGTGTGACCTACTCACAAATACACTCACCCCTCTGCATAGCTCGTGATTCAGCCTTGCTTCAGGAGACTCAGCTTCTCTCAGGGAAATGCAGTGCTTTAGAAAGCAGCACATGAGCTGAGGGTCATTTTCCGCAGACCTAGGTGAACGGGCAAGGAGCAGACGTGGAGAGGGTCTGAGCTCGCAACCACGGGTTCGTACCTTAACTAGGCTTTGAATGCACATTTCTAATTACCCGTGTGTCCCCTGATGTGAACTGAGGGTGGGAGCGGGGGCGGGGGCGGGTCCCGACCCCTCCCCGGGCAGGGTGTTAGGACAGACTTGGCTGTCCTGCCCTTACTCGTGGGAAGCGGGGTCTGTGGGGAGGTCTCTAAGGAGACAGAAGAGCCTGCCGTGGAGGGCGTGGAGAGATGCTGACAAGGATGGACCCACCTGGTGTTGGAGGGATTCCTAAGGTCCCATTGACATCAGATCATTGCCCAGCTGCAGACGTTCACCAGAGAAGGGGGCGTCTCCACAGGGGTGGGAAACAGAGTGGACTGAAGTGAGCTTTCACATGGAAAGCTCGGATAAGCACGCAGAAGCACGTGGCACAGCCGCACCCGAGGCTCTTGAGGGCTAGAGAGAAACGAGGGTGCGTGGGGAGGTGGGGAGTCCACGCGCTCATCGCGGCGTGGACCCGGGAGGCGTGTGTAACGGCAGGAGCGAGTGCGGGCCTGAGTCTGGCCGGTGGGGGTTCTACAGGGATCCTAGGCGGTGAGCATGAGGATGGCCATGCAGGGTGCAGCCTGGGGGCCCTCAGGACCCGCTGTCTGAGAGGCAGCTCTGGGGGAGCCCAGGCCCACCCTCCACGTGGTGCCTTCCCGCATCCCTGGCACGTCGGTGACCCGAACCACGCCGTGAGTGATAGATGGATCGGGCTGATCGCAGAGGGGAGCTTGGGTCCGGCTCCCTGCTCTGGAGAAACAGCCATCAGTGGACAGGCGTGCTCTGGGTGGGGGACGTCGGGGTTCCCGCTCGGGTCTCCCCGGAACAGGCCACGGTCCGGGATTCCTCCTGGCTTCTGAGTCACGAGTGAAACAGTGCCGAGGGCAGAGTCCCGAAAGCCCGGCCTCCACCTGTACCCCCTTGGAGGTTCAATCCACTTTCAAGTTTCCTCTCCATTAAGTTAGTAATTGCAGCTCAATAAAGCCTGTTGGCGGCTTACACCACCCTCATGAATCTCATCACCAACGGCACTTACCCCCGTATTTGAGGTGCTCTCGGCCAGCTCGGCTGTGTCTATGCGGAGACTGGATCCTGACTCCCCCTCTGGAAAGTAGAAACGGTCCAGGACCGAGAAGATGGCAGCTTGTTCGGGGTGGTGCAGCGCGAAGCCAGGCCCCCGGGCCGGCTGCAGGCTGCCGATGGGGCAGGCTGGCCGCTGGTCTGTTTCTGCCAGAACCACAGCGGCTGGGCCCGGCACCACCCCGGGTGGACCTGTCCGAGCCGGGTGAGGAGGCGTCCCTGCAGAGTGGGCAGGTGGGGCGGCTTTCTGGTTGGTGTTGCTGCCTGGCGGGAAAGCAGGGGGCACAAGACCCCTCCCCACTCCACCTGCCAGGAGAGTCTGAGCACAGAAAGTGAGAGTCACTCAGTCCTGTCTGACTCTCTGTGACCCCATGGACCATACAGTCCATGGGATTCTCCAGGCCAGAATACAGGAGTGGGCAGCCTTCCCTTCTCCAGGGGAACTTCCCGACCTAGGAATTGAACCCAGGTCTCCTGCATTGCAGGGGATTCCTTACCAGCTGAGCCATGAGGGAAGCGGAAGAATACTGGAGTGGGTAGCCTATCCCTTCTCCAGCAGATCTTCCCAACCCAGGAACTGAACCAGGGTCTCCTGCATTGCAGGTGGATTCTTTGTCAACTGAGCTGTGAGGGAAGCCCCTGAACCAGGACGCCCTGCGGCCGGGCGCTGAGAGCCGGGGCTGGCTGAGAGGAAAGAACGGGGGTCCTGGTTTTTTTTAACTCTTGTCTGCCTCAGCTGAGTCATTCTGGATTACACTTTCTTTTATTTTCTTTCTTTCTTTCTTCCTCTCTCTCTTTCCCTCCTTCCCTCTGTCCCTCCCCCCATTCTTTCTTTTTCTTGCGTTTTAGAAGCAGTGCGTATCAGTGAGGAAAGGCATGCCGTGGCCCCCGATGTGCCCTGCGCAGTCCGACAGAGGCCCTGAGGCTCCTCCCCTGCAGGGGACTTCTGCCCGCCCCGCCTCTCCCCAGGGCTCGGAGCACACGGGCATGGTGTAAGAGCATGCATCATCCACCTTTTGACCCAGAAACCTTGTGCATGCTGTAAGGATAAAACAAATAATCACAGATACGGACAACCTCCCACACGTTACAGATGATGCCGGAGTGGGGGGTGTCCACCTCAGCGGCTGAGCCTGGGGGTGGAGGAGGCAGGGCTGGACCCCTTTCTGCCTTCTTCCTGTCTCAGTGTCCGCCACACTGCGAGCCCTGCTCCCCCAAGCAGGGACCCAGGTGGTCAGAACCCACCCGTCCACCGTCCTCAGGGGCCAGGTTTTGTGCAGAGTTCCTGGAGCCTGAAAGAGACGTCTCTGAGGTCTTGGCGCTCCCCAGATGCTGCACAAAGGAGATTCGTTACCGCAGTGTGGGGGTGGGGAAGCCAGGGGCGAGGCCGGCCGGCACCGCCCTGGGCGCTCTTTTGGACGGGCGGGGGGCGAGGCCGGCCGGCACCGCCCTGGGTGCTCTTTTGGACGGCCGGGGGCGAGACCGGCCGGCACCGTCCTGGGCGCTCTTTTGGACGGGCGGGGGGCGAGGCCTCCCAGTTCTTGGTCCTCTCTTCCTGCCGCCTTAGTGGTTTTGGAAAACCCTGGGAACTGAAAGCCCGCATGGGGGCTGTCAGCAGTACCCCTGGGGTTCGGCCTGGGGGCGACCTCAGATCGGTGGGGGCGTCTATTTCGTGCTTTAATTTTGGGATATCTTCCCTTTCCAAAGACGACTCCGAGTTCTCTGTGCCGTTAAAGTCGTTTCGCTTTCTGAAGGGGAGAAATCCCAGAGCTGCTCATTGTCAAGTGGCTGCTCTTGCCCAGAGGAGAGCTAAGTCTGCCGAGCTCATGCCCGACAAACCCACACGGGCCGTCTGCCCTGGGCCAGGAGCCCGGCCACCTCGGAGCCGCTGAGCCTCAGCTCTCGTTACAGAAAGCGGGGAGCCGGTCACTCCGTCTGTTCCCAGAGGCCTGGACCTGTGTCCCTCTTCCCACCAGGAGAGGGACTCACTGTGAGGCTCCGGGGCTGATCCTGATGAAAATCAAACTGACACTCAGACTTCTGAGCTGAGAGACCCAGAAAAGGCGTGATGCCGAGATCTCAGGTCACACAGCAAGCACTAAGGGCTGATGGCGTGTCCCGTCCAGCAGAGCAGACAGAAAAAAGGCCCTTGTTTCTTGAAAAAAATCTCCCCAAAGGGAATACCCACCTACAAGTTTCATCTTTTAATTAATTTATTTTTTAATTTATTTTTTATTGGAAGCTAATTACTTTACAAAACTGTGGTGATTTTACCATACATTGACATGAACCAGCCATGGGTGTACATGCGTCCCCATCCTGAACCCCCTCCCACCTCCCTCCCCGTCCCACCCCTTGGGGTCATCCCAGTGCACCTGCCCTGAGCGCCCTGTCTCAGGCCACGAACCTGGGCTGGTGATCTGTTCCACATATGGCGACGTACATGTTTCAATGCTGTCTCTCAGATCATCCCACCCTTATTTACTGTTAACTGAAGGGTAATCGCTTCACAGTACGGTGTCGGTTTCTGGCCTGCATCAGTATGAGTCAGCCGCGAGACAGTCAGCATTAGGATGTCCACGCCGGCTGGGGACAGTGACTCATCAGCCGGGTGGACCTCAGGCTGAACGGGCAGAGGGAACAGTTGCAGCAGCTCCATGACCGCGGGTCAGAGCATGACCCTGGGGTGCTGTGGGCAGTGAACAGACAGGGGGACGGACGGACAGACAGGAATGAAGGACCCTCCAGGCTCAGGGCCCTCCCTGTCCCCGGGAGGTGGGCTGAAGCTCGGGGCCCCCGGCTGCCTCATGATAACCGGGCGGGCAGGTGAGGGGGGCGCCCTCGGGGCCTCCGGGGGGGGCCGGGGGGGGGGGGGGGTGCGGGGGGCGGGGGGCAGCTGCTGGTGCCCCCACCCAGCTGGCTGTGTCTCTGGGCACTTGGGCAGGACCTGAGGCCTGAAGACCCAGCCGCGGCGGCAGAGGAGCAGCAGATGCGGAAAAGGGTGTTCGGGAGAAAAAGAGCAGACGGGCAGGTGGGGCCGCGTCCTTGGAAGCAGCTTTCGGGCACCCCCTCGGTTCAGGGCTCTTCATGGTCGATGGGGCCGCCCTCTTCACTCGCACCCCCCACCCACTCCAGCAGACGTCCTCCCACCACAGGCCCCATCGGCAGCCGCAGAAAAACGGATAACCCAGACCCACGTGTGCCCCATGACCAGATGTTCCAGCTTCGGCAACACCTGGAAGCAGGTGGACTGCGGGTGACCTTCAGACGGGGCTGAGATACCGGCTCCCTCGCCACAGGCATCATCCGGCCCCCCGCGTGCCCGGAGGAACTCGGCCCAGACGCCTGCCCGCCGGGAGCCACAGACGCGCTTGCCCGTGGCCAGGATCCCTGTCGGGGCCCATGTGCGGTCCACCCCGCTCCTGCCTGCCCCTCGCCCTGGGGGTCTGTGGCCACGACGCGTCCAGTCCCAGCCCCGCGTCCCTGAGCCCCAGGCATAAGATCCGGGGGGTAGCAGGTGGTCAGGTTTCAGAGATGATCCCGTGTAAGCAGGGATGGGGCTCCTCTCCTCTGGGATCCTGAGAACACGAGGCTGAGAGAAGTCCATCGACTTTCCGGACCGGCTGCAAGGGCCTGTCCAGGGCCTGGGTGCCGCTCGCCGCACCTCGATGCCCCGATGGGACGTCTGCAAAGCTGCCATCTTCAGTCCTAGATCCTGACTTCAGGGCAACGACATTCACCTTGACCTGAGGTCAGGCAGGTCATGGGGCGAAGAGCTCCCGCCAACTGTGAGAGGTGCTCCCTCCGCCTGCGTATGGCTCGTGACTCTGCAACCCGCCAGGTTAATAAAGGCAGGGGGGTTTCCCCAGCGCCTGCCAGGGAGCCTGCTCTTGGGGGAGATGACCCCACAGGAGGCTGACAGGTGGGAGCGACTGTCTGTGCAGTAATGAGGCTTTTTTTTTTTTTTAATACAAAAGGGCACCCAGTCCTGTGTGAACAGCCAGCGGCCTGCTGTGGGTGGTATATCCTGGGCTGGGGATGGGGTGGGGTCTGGACTCCAGCACCCTCACCCAGCTCGGGGGTCCCACTCCCCTCACTCTATAGGATGGGGGGCTGCAGGGCACCCCACTCACACACGATGACGGGGAGGGACATCCTCTCTGGGGACCGTGTGCGGCTCACGTCTCCCCTTCCCACAGGCTGAGCACGTGGAACAGGGGTCTCTGCACGGGTCCCTCCGCGAGGGGCCGTCCACTGCTCAGGGGAGACATGGGGGAGCAGAGGGCCTCCCGTGTTGGGGTCCTGTCACTGCATCCATTGCACATGGAGGGGATGATGTCCCCAGCAGAGAAAGTGGCTTTAAAGCAGAAGTTTGGGTCTCTGGCCATTTGGCTGGTGAAATCTTGGTGCTTCTTGGTGAACCTGTGGTCAGTAGGTTTCAGCTGGAAGTCCCACCATCCAGGGAAGGGCAATGGACTTGAAGCGTCTGTCCTTCCATCCCAGGAGCCGGGCCCCGGGGCAGGCTGCATGGAGGGTGGACGGGAGAGAAGCCCTAGAGAGGCTCTGGTCAACCTTCACAGAGCCCCTGGAGACCCCCGCTGCCCCGTCCAGCGGTTGCCCTGCCCCCAACAAGTGGGAGGCTGCAGACACCGCCCTCCAGCTTCAGTCAGGGCAGAGCTGAGTGAGGAGGCTCAGACAGAAGGGGCCCCTGGTCCCCACCCCACGTGTCCTACACACACGGGACCAACAGCCTCCGCAGAAGGCCAAGAAGAGCACGACTTGGGACCCGCGGGCTCCGGAGCCAAGCGGGTGCCCGAGACCACCTGTAGCCCAGCAGGTCCCGCTTGGCGTTCCCGGGGTCCCTCCCCACAGCCACAGCCAGACCACAGAGACCACCGCTGCGTCTGGGCTGAGCCTGAGGCCATGCGCCTGGGCCTCCCCGCTCCACGCTCCGGAGTTTCTGGGCCTTGGAGGCATGGCCCTGGTCCCTGCCAACTGCAAAGTGCTCCAAATGCAGCCCTGGAGTCTCAGCACAAGACCGGAGTCGGCAGGCCACTCATGAGGGAAAGGCAGACGGCACCTGCGTCATTCACAGCCTCACTCAAGGCAAATAGATGGTTAAAAAGTGGAAGCAGGGGGTGGGGGAGGAGGGAAAGCGGCGAGTAAGATGGAAGATGAGGAGGTCGCTGAAAGCTGGGAGGAGGCGGCAGACAGCAGGCAGGAAATCCAAATCTCCTCCCAAAGTGACCATTGTGATTCAGGACGATAGCCTTCCCATGGGCCCCCCTCCACAGATCCGCATCCTCAAGAGGCCCACCAGCAATGGTGTGGTCAGCGGCCCCAACTCCGCCAGCAGGCCAGCCCTCCCGGTCAAGTCCCTGGCGCAGAGGGAGGCAGAGTACGCGGAGGCCCGGAAGCGGATCCTGGGCAGCGCCAGCCCGGAGGAGGAGCAGGAGAAGCCCATCCTCGACCGGCCAACCCGGATCTCCCAGCCGGAAGACAGCCGGCAGCCCAACAATGTGATCAGACAGCCTCTGGGTCCCGATGGGTCCCAAGGCTTCAAACAGCGCAGATAAACGCGGGCTGCCGAGGATGCCGCCGCCCGCTGCAGGCCGCACTGCCAGGGCAGACCGCTGGACTTGAGCAGAGGGAGCGACTGACTGACTTGCACTGTGATCCCCTTTGCTCCGCCCACTGTGACCTTGACCCCCATGCACTGTGACCTCCCTTCCCCCTCTTCCCACTGCGATTGGCGTGTCTACAAGGGCTGTCCCCAGTCAATGGAAAGGGAAAGAGTGGGGGTTAGAGAAGGGTTGGGGGACCCCCCAGGGACTCAGAGTAGAGAGTCAGGCAGTGCCCCTTGGCCACTTGGGGTGAAGCCAGTGCCAGCAATAACAGTTTATCATGCTCATTAATTCGGGATTTCAAAACGAAGATGAGAACTCCCGTCCACCACCCTCAAGTGCGTGTCTTCATCACTTAAAAGCAAGTTCCATGGGAAAATATCCTTTTTTTTCTTTCCTTCCTATTTTTGTTTATACAAATATTTGATTTGCAAAAAAAAAAAGTGCATGGGAGAGGTTAAAAAAAAAAAAAGTGGAAGCAGTGGCACGTTCATTTTCCTGGGCTCCAAAATCACGTGGTTGGTGACTGTGGCCATAAAATTAAAAGACGCTTGCTCCTTGGAAGGAAAGCCGTGGCAAACCTAGACAGCGTATTAAAAAGCAAAGACATCACTTTGTTGACATTGACATATAGTTAGCCCATATAGTTAAAGGCCCATATAGTTAAAGCTATGATTTTTCCAGTAGTTATGTACAGATGTGAGAGTTGGACCACAAAAAAGGCTGAGCACTGAAGAACGGATGCTTTTGAACTGTGGTGTTGGAGAAGACTCTTGAGAGTCCCTTGGGCTGCAAGGAGATCCAACCAGTCCATCCTAAAGGAAACCAATTATGAGTATTCCCTAGAAGGACTGAGGTTGAAGCTGAAGCTCCAATACTTGGCCACCTAATGTGAAGAGCCGACTCATCGGAAAAGACCCTGACGCTGGGAAAGATTGAAGGTGGGAGGAGAAGGGGACGACAGAGGGTGAGATGGTTGGATGGCATCACAGACTCAATGGACATGAGTTTAAGCAGGCTCTGGGAGTTGGTGATGGACAGGGAAGCCTGGTGTGCTGCAGTCCATGGGGTCGCAAAGAGTCAGCCACAACTTAGCGACTGAAAACCAGCAATGTGGGCCGGCACCCTGGGTGCTGCTGGGGACCCTGCCGGCTGCATGTTCAGGACATGGGCTTAAATGCGAATGCATCCTCCTCACTGAATCAACCTGGGGGCAGATCCTTCACTGGAGGAGGCATAGACTAGTTTTTCAGAAGGGGATTCTTAGAGAAGTGCTGCTTTATCCCACAGGCTTGGTGGAAACGGTGAAATTACAGGGATGTCAACCTTCGTTCCCACAGGTGGCATTTCCTTGTGTGAACAAGAGTGATGATAACCTCGTCCAAAGGTCCTTTAGGGACTCAGCATCCCTGAGTGTGCAGTGAGCCCTTCAGAGGACCCAGGACATGGCAGTGGACAGGAAGGTAAGAGCCCCCACAGAACACAGACCTGCCATGCCCAGGGCTCCCAGCTCGGGGCGACACCTCTGGCCCCTCAAGCGTGCCATCCAGCCCACATGCTGATGCAGTTTCCAGCCTACCAGTGCCTGTCCTGTTTTCCTTCTCAGGATCTGCCACTCTTGTGCAGAAGAATGAGCCTGTCTCACAGCATCTTCCACCGGAGAATTTGTCACAGCTCCTCCCAGGTGCAAAGCGCGTCCCCTGCTGACCGCGGGCACAGCCAGCTCTTCACTGAGAAGTAAGGGCCTCCCGGCGGCCTGCGGGGCCAGGTGGCTGCCCCTGCGTGCTCAGAGCCAGCACAGCATCGTCTGACCTTGGTAGGGCAGGCAGGCTGTGAAAGATGAAGCTCAGCAGTTGATTCATGAATCACCGCGTAAGACTGAACATAATGGAAGCAAATTATGCATAAATATTCTTGGCTTAGATATATGATGATTACAGCCCGACCTCCAGTTTTCTGTGGAGTTTATGGCAAAAATGACACATGTGGGGCAAGCAGTGTGGTCTTCTTTAAAACATCATGAAAAAGTCTAGGTTGTGTTTGTATTTGTTTACACATTTTAAAACATTCTTTCCCCTTTTCAGATTCCCTGTAGAGCAGTCACTGGGCATGCTGCCTGCCGCTGCACCAGCTCCAGCCTGTCTCCAAATCCCCTAAGACCAAGGAGACTGGACGTGACCGCCTTTTCCAGGAGAAGGCAGAAGATGTGATGGTCTGAGGGTAGAAAGCAGAAACTCCTGCTTGCAAATGCTCAGGGCCAGGACCACGTCGGGCTAGCTGCTCGGGGCTCTGCTCATCCCTACATGGCCTTGGGTGCCTGTTGCCCACACGGGGGACACACACACTGTGGGAGGGTCCCCAGGGCGCCGGGAATCCAGACGCAGGTCGGGGGGGGTGTATCCGGGACAAAGGCAGGCTGGAGGCTCAGTCTGGGACCCAGTGGGTGACATCCGTACACGAGACTCCCCTGAGGATTGGCTGCGAGAGCTGTTCTCTGGACAGTCCGACTCAGCCCTGTCCTGGCGCCGCTCACGGCGCCCCTGTCTGGGTGGAGACCACGTCATCACGGGGACCAGATGCATCCTTTGGGAGCGCCCGGGAGGGCGGGACGGGCCACGGTAGGCGGGCAGAGCGGTGCAGGCCACCTGTGCTGGGTGACGGCCTCCCGGGCGGCAGCCTCCACGGTACCCGGCGGCCTGTGGTGGGGGCGGGGTATCCATCCAGGCTGGCGTGATCAGAGCGCATGAAGACCCCCAAGCCCCCAAGGAGGGGAGCAGACCTCAGGTGCGCTCTCCTGGGGTCAGGTGAAGTCCTCCCTCCCAACTCCACCTCCAGGAGAAAAGCCAGGAAGGGAAGGGACGCTGCCCGGAGGCATGAAGCCAGTGGTGTTGGGGGGGAGGTGATTCACCAGGATAAAAGTGCCCCTGGGTGCCTCTGCAAGTCACTCTGGCCCCCAGGATCCTGGGGGCTCAGGACACGTCTGGCCTCTCCCCCAGCAACAGAAAGACGCCTGCACTTTACAGTCACAATTCTCTTTTCTCAGTGGAAATAAAGTTGACTGACAAAATTGCGTTAGTTTCAAGCGCATAGCAAAATGGTTCAGTTATACTTTATACCTCGCTGCTGCTCAGCCGCCAAATCTTGTGTGACTCTCTGTGACCCCATGGGCTGCAGCATGCCAAGCTTGCCCGTCCTTCACCGTCTCCCAGAGTTTGCTCAAACTCATATCCATAGTCAGTGATGCCATCCAACCGCCTCACCCTCTGATGCCTCTTCTCCTGCCTTCAATCTTTCCCAGCATCAGAGTCTTTTCCAATGAGTTACATCCTTTTCCGTTATAGGTTATTACAAGATACCAAATGCAGTTCCCTATGCTATACAGTAGGTCCTTGTTGCTCATCTATTTCACATACAGTAAAGTGTACCTGCTAGTCCCAAACTCTTAATTTATCCCCCCTTCCTTTATTGGTAACTATAATTTTGTTTTCTATGTCTATGAGTCTGTTTCTGCTTTGTAAATATGTTCATTTGTGTCATTTTCTAGATTCCACATATGAATAACATCATATGGTATTTGCCTTTCTCTCTCCGACTTCTTTCTCTTAGTATGATATTCTCTCTCCATCTATGTTCCTGCAAATTGCATTTTCATCCTTTTTACGGCTGAGTAGTATTCCATTGTATATATGTACCCCATCTTCTCTATTTAGTCCTCTATCAAGGGACATTTTGGTTGTTTCCAAGTCTTCAGTTCAGTTCAGTTCAGTCGTGTCTGACTCTTTGCAACCCCATGGACCGCAGCACGCCAGGCTTCCCTGTCCATCACCGACTCCCAGAGCCTACTCAAACTCATGTCCAGGTCTTGGCGATTGTAAGTCTTGGCTACTGTAAATACTAGTGCTGTGAACAATGGTGCGTGTGTCTTTTTGAGTCATGGTTTTGTCTGGATATACGCCCAGGAGTGAGATTGCCGGATCGTGTGTGTGTGTGTCTCTATATGAGAGTCCCTCTGGCGTGCCCGACTCTTTGCGACCCCAGGGACTATACAGTCCCTGGGACTCTCACACGGCGGCTCTACCGTAGTTTCTAAGGCACCTCCTTCATGTCCGCACCAGCTCACCCTGCACGTCATGCTCCTGTGGTCGCTCTCTCCGGGGTCAGTGTCTCATGCACAGACGCTGGTCACTGCTTCCGTCCCGGTCTCTGCGTTTCGCTGGCCCCTCAGCATCGTGGTGCTTCATTCGCCCTCCGGGGACCCAGGAGGGACCCTCGCACAGATGAGAAGCCTGCGGCTCTGCAACGGCCTCTCTCAAGTTCATGGGACTCGCCAGCGGGCCAGAGCGGGTTCTCCCAGCCAGCCCCGCCCCGCCCGGTTCCCTCCTCCTGGGCTCCCTGTTCTGCCCGTCCTTCCAGAGTTACACAAGGGGGTCCAGGAAGGGCCGGGAGCGCTGGACACCGGGAGCCCCCAGTGGGCACGCAGGTGGACGCCGGTTCCCCCTCAGTGGCCTGTGTGGCCTGCTCCAGGACAGTGTCCAGCCCCCTGCCCGAGGCCCGGGCTCGGCGGGTGAGGCAGGAAGGGCCGTGTCTCATACTTGCTTCTCTGATGCCCACGGGCGGCCTGTAGAGCTGGTTCTGCCTCGTCCTGACATCCTCCCCACGCCATAGACACAGGCCTGAGAGGCCTGGGCGGCTAGCCCCCGGGGGGCTCGGTCCGGAGCTGGGTAAGAGTGATGGACACTCCTGAGGCTTTAGCTGGCGGTGACTGCTACCATCCCAGCCAGGTGCCACTTCACCAGATGCCTCAGGCCGCTTACCAGCCCGTCTGCTGAGTTTGGTGAGTCTGAAGAAGGACAGAACCAAGGACCCTCGGGGCCCAGGTGGTCTCCCTCCCACTCTAGGACCTTTCTGTATGTCACCATAAATGAGGGTCTGGGGGTGTGTGGACGTTGGCGTAAAAGTGGTTGCCCTCTCAAGAACATCCAGGACCGAGGATGCTGAGGGAAGAGGCTGAGGGGGCTGGACTTTGCCTTCCTCAAAATGTCCAGAATTATGGATTCCAAAGAAAATGATTTAAAAAAATGATCTCCATCTGGAAGGTCTTAGCTCCACTGGAACATTTTTGAGAGCGGATCTTGAAAAAGTAAAGTTACCTTTAAAAGGTTAGCCTTCTTAAAAGAACCTTTAGGGAAACCAGACACCTTTCCCCTGAGCTGAGCGGTGAGGGCATTCCTCACGACGGGGGGCACTCAGGACCCTTGGCCTGGCAGGGGAGCCCTGGGGCCCCGCCACACTCCTCTGCTGGCTCGTCCATCACAGCCTGTGACTGTGATTTTAATGAATGTTTATCTCGTTTTCCTCGTGTAATCAGATTACTTTTGTTTCCTTAGCCGGCATCCGGGATCGCTCAGTTTCCAGAACGCTGCCAGCCCGTCCACTTTGGATAGGAACAATTCAATTCATTATCATTAAGCGTCGGCTCTTGGTATCACTTTGGGGGAAATCAGCGAAAGAGGAGCCGCGCTGCCCAGCACCTGTGCCGCGCAGGGCAGGGGGTGATCTGGGCACCTGAGCCGCCCAGAGCCACAGTCCTCAGGGCCCCTAATGACGTTCTGAGCTGCCAGCTCATTAACAGCCCATGGTCTGGCAGCCCCGCTTGGAGGGGGAGAAAGTGAACACTGAGTGTGAAGACCGTGAAAACGTGCAGAGTTGCAGGGGGTATGGGCCGTCTATTACCAGAGCTGCCAGGCGTGGCCAGAGGGTCTGACGGGGAGGACTGGGCCGTGTGCCCTGGGACACGGGTGTGTGTATATGTGAGTGTGTGCACACAGGTACAGGCACATGTGTGTATGCATACCTGCCTCATAACAGAAAAGCCTGTTCTGATTCCGATAGGCCCAGCCTGCTCTGTAACAGCCTGTGGTTCTGTTCCCCTGAGGAACCCCGGCTAGTTCAGCGGGACACAGATGCCAGTGCAGTGAGATGGCTGCTCACGTAGAGAAGGACTGGAGAGGCAAGGAGCTCAGTCCAGGGGTCCACGGGTCAGGGGGCAGTTTAGAGAAGCTCGGCTCCTGGGAGAACTGGCGTCCCGTGTGAGACCAGAGAGCTTGCTGTTCTTCAGTCGCCCCATCATGCCCGACTCCTTGCAACCCCACGGACTGCACCCCTGCCCCCAGGCCTCCCTGTCTTTCGCCATCACCCGCAGTTTGCTCAAGTTCATTTCATCTGTGATGCCATCCAACCATCTCATCTTCTGATGCCCTCGTCTTCTGCCCTCAGTCTTTCCCAGCATCAGGGACTTCTCCAATGAACTGTCTATTCCCTTCAGATGACCAAAATACTGGAGCTTCAGCTTCAGCATCGGTCTTTCCAATGAGTATTCAGGGTTGATCTTCCTTAAGATTGACTGGTTAGATCTCCTTGCTGTCCAGGGGAATTTCAGGAGTCTTCTCCAGCAGCACAGTTCAAAGGCATCAATTCTTTGGCCTCTGCCCTCTTTATGGTCCAGCTTTCACAACCGAATGCGGCCACTGGGAGGAACGCAGTGTGGCTCTCCGGGCCTCTGTTGCCAGAGCAAAGTCTCTGCCTTTCAGCAGCTTGTTAGGGTTGCTATCGCTTTCCTGCGAAGACGCAATCGTCTTCCAGTGTCACGGCTGCCCACCGTCCGCAGTGATTTTGGAGCCCAAGAGGAAGTCGGTGTCTGCTTTCACCTTTTTCCCTTTCCATTTTTCCTGAAGTAATGGGGCCAAATGGCATGATCTTAGGTTTCTGTTGGCTTTTTTTTTTTTAATATTTAGTCCTAAACTGGCTCTTCCACTCTCCTACCAGAGAATTAGGAAGCAACAGACGAATGTCAGGTGGGTGGGGTCAGTGAAAGATCACAGACAAGGCCAGGTTGACTGAAGTTGTCTGGATGGCTTGAAGAGCGTGGTCATCTGGGTTTGGTGGTACGCTGGCTCCTAAACTACATCACTGCGTTTAAACTTGACCCTGAGGATGAAGGTGGCCTCGATATGGGAAGGACCTGATCAGTTCCACCACTTGAAGCAATTGATCTGACTGCTGCATGGATAAAACCCTTGGCCCAACCCGGGTGGGAGGTCCGGGACACCGCCTGCAGCTGGAGGTCTCTGGAGAAGAGGCTGATGCCGGAGGAGGCGGGGTTAGAACAGAACGGCGTGGGGCGGACACTCAGCTGAGCTTGACTGGCTCCGACCAGGGAGGCGAATGGCTCAAACAACACCTGCTGACTGTCACCTCACTTCTGTAGGTCGTATGTGCAAGCACGGGCTAGCCTAACGCTCTCGTCCAGGACCACCAGGCCACATCGCAGATGCTGACCGAGGATGCAGCCTCATCAGACACTCAGCTGGAGAAGGACGTGCTCCCCAGCTCGGTCGCACTGTTCGCGGACCCGGCTCCCTGTACTGACAGCGCTGAAGCCTCGATCATCTTGCCAGTGCTCAGCTGGGACCCCCTCTCTCGGCCCCAGGAGACCACCACGTTTCTGCCCCTCTCTCTGCCACACAGAGGCCCTGGTGCCCCAGTCTGCTGAGACAGAGCCTTGTATAATGTGACCCAACTGGGAGTGGCCTCCCCAAACTTGTCACACTTGGTCGGCCAGAGGCCAGTCTAGGTTTGAGACCACACTCCAGGGAGCGTGTCCACCACAAAGTTGTTACGTAAGCGGTGTCGAGGCTAGACTCTCACAGACCCGGGAGCACTGCGGCGGATTTCAGCTCCATCTCACGTCAACTTCTCGGCCTGAGACTCACAGGAGGTGCCCCTGGAAGGTGTGTTGTCCGGCAGGAGCCCTGGGCTTCTCCCTGCTCTGACCTGACCCCCTTGCTGCACAGAGGCCAGCACTCGGGGCAAAAACTGAGGCTCAGCTCATTGACAACCGCCCAGGGACCTTGCAATTTATCATACACACAGAACAATTTCAACAGTGATTCCAGGACAACAAGTGCAAGCTGGAGCTCTCCTGACTAGACAAGGATGAATGCCAGCCCTGGTGACATCCACCCATCAGCGTGGCTCCTAGAAGTTGAGGAGCTTCAGGAAATCTGGGATGTAGCTCCACGTTCTATCGCAGCCTGGATGGCCAGACTCAGGTTCAAGGCCCAGGGTCAGTTCTTACTTTCATACAATGTGAACAAATAACAATCTCCTCAGTGTACGCAAGAATAACTAAACTTTATTAAATCCTTGAGGAGATGAGATGTAAAAAATGCTTAGCAAATAATTTAGAATGTAGAAGGCACTGGTGAGTGGTGGACGCCGTTACTGGAATTTTAAAATGAGATACGATTCGTGTATCACATTGTGTTGTGATTGTGAGAATCAGGCACACATAAAGCCAACCAGCTTGTGTGCGTGTGTGGCAAACCGCTTCAGTCGTGTCTGACTCTGCAACCCCACGCTCTGTAGCCTGCCAGCCTCCTCTGACCATGGGATTCTCCAGGCAAGAATACTGGAGTGAGTAGCCATCCCCTTCTCCAGGGAATCTTCCCCACCCAGGGATCGAACCCAAGTCTCCTGCACTGAAGGCAGATTCTCTACCATCTGAGCCACCAGGAAGCCCAGCCCAGTGTATAAAAACCTTTAATTCCCACCATAAAGAAGAGGTGCATATCAACTGGTTCTGCATCTCAGCGCTTCTTCTGCAAGTCCCTCCCTGGGGCCCTGTAATTGCTTTAGCCAACCATTAACCCAGCCAGGAACTAACAGTCAGTGTATTATTGTTTAAATAATGCATTTGCTTTGAATACACAATTAGAGAGCTTGGATGCAGGATCATGAGAGCGACGTGATTCAGCGCTGATCTCTAGCAAGCAGGTCGGGCTTCTTTAGCTCAGCTTGGTTCAGTCAGTCACAGTCGACTGCTGGCTGCCCCGTGGACCACAGCCCCCCAGGCCTCCCTGTCCATCCCCAACGCCCGGAGTCTGCTCAGGCTCATGCCCATCAAGTTGGTAATGCCATCCAACCATGTCATCCTCTGTCATCCCCTTTTCCTCCTGCCTTTAATCTTGCCCAGCATCAGGGTCTTTTCCAACGAGTCAGTTCTTTGCCTCAGGTGGCCAAAGTTTTGGAGTTTCAGCTTCAGCATCAGTCCTTCCAATGAACACCCAGGACTGATCTCCTTTAGGATGGACTGGTTGGATCTCCTTGCAGTCCAAGGGACTCTCAAGAGTCTTCTCCAACACCACAGTTCAAGAGAATCAATTCTTCAGTACTTAGCGTTCTTTATAGACCAACTCTCACATCCATACATGACTACTGGAAAAACCATAGCTTTGACTAGACGGACCTTTGATAGCAAAGTAATGTCTCTGCTTTTTAATATGCTATCTAGGTTGGTCATAGATTTTCTTTCAAGGAGCAAGCATCTTTTAATTTCATGACTGCAGTCAGTATCTGCAGTAATTTTGGAGCCCCAATAAATAAAGTCTGTCACTATTTCCATTGTTTCCCAATCTATTTCCCATGAAGTGATAGGACCCGATGCCATGATCTTAGTTTTTTAGGGAGTGTCTTCAATGTTCAGGCAGCATAAGGTCCTTGGGTCTCCCCCACCCCAGCCCACCCCACCCCACCCCGCCCCACCACACCTCACCCCAGCCCGGCCCCCATCCAAGTAGCCGCCGGTCAGAGGGTGGAGCTGGAGGAAGAGGAATGGGGAGGGTCACGTGGGAGAGGGCGGGGCTCAGGCCAGCTCAGCCCGGTCGCAGGAGTCCTGCCCTGGGCTCCCGGAGTGTCCAGGGTGAGGGCTTCAGACAGCTTAGAGCAGAGGACCCGCTGACTCACACCGGGGCCGAGGTTCACCCAGAGCTGCGGGTCTCTGCCATGCTGACCCTCCTGACGAGGAGGGTGCTGGGTCACCTTGCATCCGACATGTAGCCTTAGGCCACAAGGATTCCCAGCTCCACCCTGGCCGCCGCCCAGGGCCCCCAGTGCACGTCCTGCCCACAGGCCTGCCTGCCCCGAGAAGGCAGGGCATTGCTCTCCACGGACTGAGGTTTTGAGGACCGAGGTGTGGAGGAAGGTGAGTGGGTCCTGTCTGAGGGTCACGGGCACCAGCAGCTCGACCGAAAAGACCTGACGACTGTTGGGCCTGGAGCCCAGAAACAAAAGCCCGCTTCCCTCGGCTCCCCACGTTGCTCTACGTGAATGCGCAGATTTCAGTCCCCAAACTGCCCCGCAGTCTGAAAATAATGGGAAGACAGTGCCTGGCAGCTCCCCCAGCAGTGGGGGGCAGCATGCCACACTGCGTGCCTGGCAGGGGGTTCTGCCTGGTGGTCCTCGAAGTGAAAATTACCCCCAACGTCGTTTTGAACATTTAAACAAGCATTTTTAGCTTCTCGAAAGTTGCAGCAGCACCCTGCGTCAGAGGCAGCACTCCTGTCTTAGCCTGGCATTTAGCCTTGTGCATCAAATCATCCAGCTGAGGCCTGAGGAATCATGCGGATGCTCTGAGGTCACCTGTGCAGAGGGTTCCAGAGGGAGCTCACAGGAAAGCGTTCGGACCACAGGGGCTTAGGGCCTGTGCTTCTGTCGTCTTCTCCTATTGATGTCAAGCTTCAGAGCTGGGAGATGATGCAAAATCTGTAAAGGGAGTGTCACGCTGAATGTCAATGACCGTATCACCAATGACGCAAGGGCAGACAGAGGGCTGTGTGCACGTGTATGTGTGTGTTTGCTCGGTATGGACCCCAGAAGGGATGATCATTTCCCTCAGGGTTGTCCAGCCCAATGACAGAGCTTGAATCTCCATTCAAGGCCAGCATGCTAATCTTCTTCCTGAACGAAGAAGGGTGGATGGCGTATCAGAGTCTATTAGAGTTCTCCAGAGGAACAGAACCGATAGGATGGATAGATGGATAGACTGATCGATCCACTGTTTGATCGATAATAGATAATAGGTAGATGGATAGATAAACTGTTCAGTTACTCAGGAGTGTCCGACTCTGCACCCCTATGGCCTGCGGCACGCCAGGCTTCCCTGTCCCCCACCATTTCCCGGAGTTTGCTCAAAGTCAGGTCCATTGAGTCAGTGATGCCATCCAACCATCCCATCCTCTGTCACCCATTCCCCTCCCGCCCTCAATCTTTCCCAGCTTCAAGGTCTTTCCCAATGAGTCAGTTCTTCGCATCAAGTGGCCATAGTATTGGAGTTCCAGCTTCAGCATCAGTCCTTCTAATGAATATCCAGGACTGATTTCCTTCAGGATGGACTGGTTGGATCTCCTTGCAGTCCAAGGGACTCTCAAGAGTCTTCTCCAACACCTCAGTTCAAAGGCATCAATTCTTTGGTGCTCAGCTTTCTTTACGGTCCAACTCTCACATCCGTACATGACTATTGGAAAAACCACAGCTTTGACTAAACGGACCTTTCTTGGTAAAATAATGTCTCTGCTTTTTAATAAGTTGTCTAGGTCGGTCATAGCTCTTCTTCCAAGGAGCAAGTGTCTTTTAATTTTGTGGCTGAAGTCACCATCTCCAGTGATTTTGGAGCCCAAGAAAATTAAGGCTGTAACTGTTTCTTACATGTGTTCACCATGAGGTGACAGATAGATAAATAGGTAGATGAAAGATAACAGATGACAGACAGTAGCTTGTTAGACAGAGATGAGGAATCGACTCAGGCCAGAACGGAGCTGACAGGGGGACCCACAGCAGGCCGTGGCGGAGCACCAGCCTGAGTCTGAAGCTCTGAGAACGAGGGGAGTCAACAGTGAATGCCCTAGTCCAAGCCCAGAGGGAGGAAAAGAGTGGCGCCCCAGCTCCACGACGGCGCGCTCCCCCGACCCAGCCCTCTCCTCCCGTCCAGGCCGGCAGCGTGCTGGGGAGGTCCTCCGCCCTCCGTCTGCTGATTCAAAGGCTAATCTCATGGGACACAGCTTCACCGACACACCCAGAGTGACGTTTAATCAAACACACACCCTCCTCCTGGTTCTGAGAGCTCCCTCTGTTGACTGCCAAACGCCCACGCAGCGTTGGGCGTGTTTCCAGGCTTTTCCTTCCCGTTCTGTTGTCTGTTACCGAATCAATATTATGGCTCATTACCGTGGACTGCCCAGGGGGCGCTGATGGTAAAGGACTCATCTGCCAACGCAGGGGAGTTGAGAGATGTGGGTTCAGTCCCTGGGTTGGGATGACGCCCTGAGGAAGGGCATGGCAGTCCGCTGCAGCACTCCCTCCTGGAGAATCCCGTGGAGAGAAGAGCCTGGCGGGCTACAGCCCTGGGGTCGCAAAGAGTCGGACACGCCGAGCAGCTAACACACACACCCCATGGGGATCAGCTCCTGTGTCTGTCTGAACAAAGTACCACGAACCAAGCAAATAAAAGAGTAGAAATCTATCGTCTGAGCCCCCGCGGCCAGAAGTGCAGGTCAGGGGGTGGCAGGGCCGAGCTGCCCCGAGGCGTTTCCTGTCTCCTCCAGCTTCTGGCGGCGGCTGGGAGCCGGGGGTCCCGTGGCCGGGGGGCCGTGCCAGCCCCTGCCTGCACGCGCCCGCGTGCTCCCCTGTGTGGGTGTGTGTGAGTGTGTGGGGTGTGTGTGTGTGTTTGGATGTGTGGGTGTGTGTGTGTGTGAGTGTGTGTGTCAGCGGGTGTGGGTAGGGGGGGTGTCCCTGTGTCTCTTCCCTTCTTACAAGGTCAGCAGTCACCTGGGTTTAGAACCCTCACTCGCCCAATGTGGTCCCATTTCAGTAATTACCTCTGTGAAGACCCTACATCACAGGTATTAGGGTTAGGAGGTATGAACACGTCTTTTTGGAGAATGCAAATCACAACACAATGGTTGTATAAGTTTTGGGAGTTAATAGGGCAATCTCATTTTTCTCCTATAGCAATTTTTGGTCCATCCACAAGCTCCTTGAGAAACCAAAAATTTTTACTGTCAATGCATTAAATATATAGAACAACTTGGGGGGAAAATAGATCTTTAAATCTACAAATATATCTTCCCTTTAGACTTTCTTTAAGTAAATTTATCTGTAATAAATCTGTGTCATTTTCTGTAAAAATTATCTACATTATCTTTTATACACTATTGTGTCTAGTGTATTTTTTAAATTACATCTTTTTTCTGATTATTAAGATAAATTTTTGTATATTGAGTTTATATGTAGAAAATACACCAATTTCAGTTATTGAGCTAACGGTTTGTAGATCACTCTGGGTTTTCTGATTAGAAGAATTGTATGAAAAAGGAACATTGTAGCCTCTGCATCACAGTTTAATACTCTCCCTGTGTTATTTCAGTGGCTAGGACTTCCCATAGAACATAGAAATAAAAACCTACTGGTAAATGTTTTTGTCTTGTTTCTAACTTAAGGAGATGGTTCTAAACATTCACCTCCTCCGTGATATCTGCCGTAGGCTTCCTGGTAGACATTCTTTCAGGTTAAGAGGGTTTTCTCCTGCTCCTAATTCAAAAGAGTCTTTTTTTTTTAAATAGGAAATCATGAATTGGTGGTAAGTTGTATCAAATGCTTTTTGCGCACTTATCGTCGCAGATATATTCTCTTCTTTCATCAAATTAGTCAACATGGCAAATTTGTTTAATCCATTTCCTAATACTAAATCATCTTGCATCTCTGGGGTAAGCTCAGCGTGCTCAAAATGTACTCTTATTACTTTCTAAATTAATTTTTTTTGTTGGATTCAGTTTGTTGATTTTGTTTGGTATTTTGTGTGTTCAATACAGTAGTGAGATTGGCCCGTGATTTCTATTGTTATGATGACCTCATCTTACTAATACTTGGGCAGCAGGTCTTGCATTTTTGATATTTCACTCAGAGTCACTTATTTTACAATGACTTTACTATTAATGTGGTCTTCCTTCACAAATATGAAGTTCTGGATTGGCAGCATGTTAAGCAAACCATCTCGTTCGTTCCCTTGCCTATTTTTAGAAATCTGACATGTGTCTACCAGTCTCAGCAACTTTACTAGGACATGCCTACAGTTAGAATTCTTTCCTTTGTCTGTTTTTCTAGTTTGGAAGTTGTTGTGAGCCTAAATCTGAAAGTAGGTATTTTATCAGATCTGGAAAATGCACTGCCATTTTTTTTCACATTCTGTTTTCTCCTATTTTCTGTCTTTTCACCTCCTGGGAACCTGAGTAGAGTGATTAGGGCTGTTTACCAACCTCCATACTTTTTAAGTCATTTCTGTTTTCCTTCTGTCTCAGCTACACTCAGGATAATTTCTTCAGAGCTATCTTCCAGTTATCTAGTGACCCTTCAGTCATCTCTAGTTCTGGGAGCATTCGCTGAGGGTTTGTTTCGCTTTGTTTTATTTTAATTGCTAGCATTTTTCATTCTAGTAGTTCTCTTTGGTACTATGCCAAACATGATATTTTCTATAGTCTCTTCTTTCTTTTAAAATTTTAGACATGCCTATTTTGTATTATGTACATGAATATTCAAACATCTGAAATCTTTTACTATTTTTTCCTGCCTATTTTTGTGTTCATGCTGATTTTGTGTGTGTGTTTCCTACATTTTTAAATTGTAAACTTATATTGGGATATCTCAAGGTAGAGAATTCTGAGGGGTTTGGGTGATGATATTTCTTCTAGAGAGATTTTCATTTGCTTCTATCACTGGTCTAGGTTGATATCAGCCTGGGCTTTTAATTTAGTTTATTGGTTGGAATTTCTCATGCATTACAGATAATCCAAATTTGCCTTTAGAGAAGACAAAATGTGGATATATGTTTTTAATTTACATTATTTTCCTTCCTAGAGCTATGACTCCACTTGAAAACAAGCAAAAATTTTATTTTTTCTCAATGTCCTCCCTATGGCAGAGACCACTCTTTGTCTATCTTATTTTATTTTCTCATCTTCCCTACTTAAAGAACTTTATTCTAGGCACATTTCCACATCCAACTAAAGGATGACTCCTTCACAGGCAGAGATGGTTGATGTCCAATGAGACGTAAGTAGGGTTCTACCTAATGGAAATTCCTGGGATGCCTCCATTTCCTTGACCAAAAAAGACAGACTCACCGACCAGTTTTCTTGGGAGCGCATGGAGAAAGAGAGTGCTCAGGTCTCTCGTGGACTCTTCTTGACAGCTCTCTGGCCCTGGGCTGAGGACCTCCGGAAGCGTGCCGCGAGAGACACGCAGGCCTCGACCTGCTGGAGCAGCAGCTTGGCTCTTGTGACACGTAGTCAAACGTGAGCTCCAAAGCCCCCGGGCCTCCGCAGACAGCGCAGCCTTCAACAGTAGACCTGGAGTCCTAATGCACTTCTCT
Source organism: Capreolus pygargus (assembly GCA_012922965.1). Classification (NCBI taxonomy): domain Eukaryota; kingdom Metazoa; phylum Chordata; class Mammalia; order Artiodactyla; family Cervidae; genus Capreolus; species Capreolus pygargus. The sequence continues at coordinate 1,439,927 of SNSB01004421.1, read as the reverse complement.
CCTTGCTCAAGCCAGACCTTGGTCGCTCAGGAAAATGGAGACAGCAAAACCAAGTCTTCTGATTCCTGGAGTCGGCAAAGATCTTTAAGTCACCCCGGCTCACGCAGGGCTTCACACCCGTGCATCAGCTTTGAGGTGTTCTCCCTGGGGGCGTGAGCCACTCTGCACCTTTTCCTCCGCAAGGCGCGGATGGTAATAGCACCTGCCCCATTACACGGTGTGGGGCTCAGTGAGTGAGCCTCCCTGAGGAGCTTAGAAAGGTTCCTGATGCACAGGGGCTCGTGTCTGCTAACTGCGGTTGTGAGATCACACAGACCGCGAGCATGAGCTTGGAGTCGCTGCCGCCTTCTGTCTGCTGACCATGGTCCTTTCTGAGCAGGACTCTTGCTGTCTCCGTGGCGGACGCAGAGTGGGAGGGTGATCAGGCCTGGAAGACCAGCTTGATGAAAGGAACAAGAGCGCGACCACGCAGAGCCGGGGAAGGTGGTGCCAGAGAAAAAGAAGACGAGGGGACAAAGACGAAAGATGGAGGAGATGAGACAACCAGGAAGAATGTTTTCAGTAAAATACTGCAGAATTAACTCAATGTAAAGAATACTGGCATTTACGCTGTTTACAAGCAAGAAAGCAGTACCATTTGGAAAGCAATTACTGATGTGCTACCTACAAATTTTAAAAATTCAATGGAGACTGTGAACAATTCTTGAAAATTCAGATCAAAAAATAATACCTAGAAAAACCATGTTTTGGGCATAGATCACTCATGCAGGTCATTTGTATTAAATTAACTGGCTGTACAATTATCCACTAGTCGCAAAGATGACCTCTCTTCCACAAAGCTCTTCTCTGGGGCTGGGACTGGGGGAAAAGGAATAAATATATGAAAACACTTCTTTGGGTGGTTGGAGAATTTGCAGGATAATGTCGGTAATGAGCTCTAAGCTTCTCAAAGAACAGCCCTTGCAAAATCACACAGGGAGGCTCATTATAACGGTGTCCTCAGGAGTAGCTGGCCCAGGTGAGTGGTGTGCATGTGTTAATGACATCCCCGCGGTCGGCGGAGAGACAGACCCCCGTGGACACCACGCCAGCAGCCCGTCTGCCGCACAGAAGCCCAGGAAGCCAGCTGCCACCTGAGTGCGTGCGGTGCTCCGCTGCCCAGCACCTGTGTCGGGGGCTGTGTGTGCAGGTGTCTCTGAAGCGTCCTTCCTTTGTGTGTTTAGCAAGCTCTTGGTGGCCTCCTCCTTCATGGAAGGTGATGAATAAAACCACCCTTGCCTTCCGTTCCTTTCTAGCATCTCAAGGTCACGCTCCCATTTAAACACATCTAGGCACGCAAACAAACCAATGGCAAAAACAGACTGCTGCGACTTCTGCTGCTTGTTCCAGGAAAGGTGATGCTCTGTTCCCAGGAGTGGGCGCTTCCGTGGAGCCGTGTCCTTGAACGGTGTTCACTGGAAGGCACGAAGGTGACTACAGGCTTTGCAATAAACAGAGAATTCAGCTCTCTGACTGCGAACCCTGCCTCGGTTTCCCCATCTGTAAAGTGGACCGCTGCAGCTCGTGTGTCTCATCCCTCCCTGTCCATTTCCCTCATGGACAGCGGATGGGTGGTCGGGCAAGGGAGGCCAGGCCATCTCGCGGTCCAGCCTGACTCAGCTGCCCCTCCACCCGCGAGCCGGAGGACCAGGGCCATTCCCCGACCCTCCAGCATCCTCCGTCAAACCTCACTGAACTCGGAGGGAGCCTCGCTCCATGCCCATCCTGATGGATTTGTGGAACGATCATGCGGATCATGACAAGGTGGCCAGACTACTCCCCGGGACTCAGCTGCCATTTCCCAGCACTCCTGACATGCGACTCAGGTCTCCAGAGATGATAGACATAAAATATGCAGAAAGCCCAGAATAGCACACCTCTGCCAAACTTCAGTGGCAATGCGAAAAAACCTCAGTGCCTTAACCTTTCTAGATGTGATTTTCTACATGAAGCACATTTCCTTTAATGCAATACACCTGTGTAAAGCCACATCTTTGCTTAAACCCTGCACCACCTGATAGATTCGGGAGTAGATGACAAGCTTGAGTTGCTGCTTTTTGTTTGTTTGTTTTCTGTCTGTCTGGAAGCATCCTCCAAACTGCCCTCATGGAACGAGGTGGTCATTTAGCTGCTGCTCACTAATTAGCCGAGCTTTGGGGGAAAGGCTGGACGTTACGCTAATTCCTTGCTGCCCTGGCTTTCTCCCTCAGTAATAATTAAAAGGGCCAGAGAGCTAAACCATTCTGCAGAGACCGTGGTCCATGGTTTCCCTGGAAATGTCAAGAGTGCGTGAGGTGTGACTCTTCAAAGCACCTCTGGAAAGTTTGTAGGTCCAGGATGTGGCTTGGAGAATTTAAATGAGCTCTGTATTCAAATGACCAAGCAAGAGGAATTTATGAGAGTTGGGTGGGGGGCAGAGATGCATAGTCTCCATTGTCCTAAAAACCTTCATAAAAGCTTCACGTGTGTCACTAAACAAAGGAGACAAAACGGGCTTTCCTAATATTCAAGCAACAGTCGTTTATTTTATCCAGATCCCAGTCTTAAAGCTTTTAAAAATACCTTTGTTGGAGGATAGTTGCTTTACAGGGTCGCATCAGGTTCTGCCGTACAACGAAGTGAGGCAGCTCCCCACACGCATACATGGATTTCCGTCCCATTGAGAGCGCCGGGTAGAGCTCTCTGTGCTATCCAGTGGGTTCTGTCAGTTATCTATCTCACACGCAGCAGTGCATACACGGCAACCTCAAAACTCACCCCACCCTCCCCTGCCTTCCCGGAGTCCACACATCTGTTCTCTACATCCCCATCTCTATTTCGGCTTTGCAGATAGGTTCACCTGTACCATTTTTCTAGAGTCCACAAACATGCATTAATCTATGGTGTTTGTCTTTCTCCTTCTGACTCTCTACAGTCTGCGTGCCAGCCCCTAGGCCCGTCCATGCCTCTGCAGATGGCACAGCCTCCATCTTTTTCATGGCTGAGTAATATTCCTTTGCATATACACCCCACATTATCTAACATAATAAGTGCTGCAGATTGAAGATTATAAAATTATGCTTGATCTACATAACATGCCAACAATTTTATCCTGTGATGAGGAATTTTTAAAATGTTTTCCCAGCACAAATCTTAGCGTTTCCTTCTTGGGAATAATCAAGTAGGAGCATGCTGTCTGCAGAACAAATTATAACTCATAGGTGGTTTTGAGGGCCCCAAGCAGCGGTCCGGAGCACACAGGCTCCTGTGTGGAAGATCATGGGAGTCCCAAGTTTATCCTTTAAATCAGACCGAAGCCTACTCCCTACATCTGCCATGGTTACGTGCAGGTCAAACTGTCTCATCAGAAAGCGGGTTTGGAACGATCTGCAGGTTTAGCCCCAAGCTGAGCACAGGGCGTTCTGGGAGTCCTGGCCACAGAGCGGAGCTTGAGGGGGTGGCCGAGGGGACAGGTCACCACGCGGTTCCCGGAGGCGAGCAGGATTCTGGGGAGTGTCCAGCGGCCAGACTCCTCAGGAAGAGCTCACGCTCGGTGCCGTGGGTTTGAGGGTTGGAAACGGAATCTGGGCAAACTCAGAGTCAGCTGCACCTGCCTTTGCTCCTTTTTAAAGTGGTCTCTGGGTCACACCGCCGAGGTCAGAGCCCTGCGCGTGCTTTGAAGAGGCCGAGAAAGGCCATCGGGCCAGGCAGCCAGTGGTCTGTGCCGTGGGGCTGGCCGCTCAGTGATCACACAGCGGTCAAGCAGAGCGCCGCGCAGGCCGGGGAGCTGGCCCTGCACCTGTGAAGTGAAGCAGCTGCATTGATCAAAGCGTGGGGTGGCTTCACCTGCAAAGGAGGAGCCGCCGGCACCCCGCCCAGGCCCTGGCAGCCCTGGCTCAGGTCCCATCGCAGCCAGGCCCAGCCTGCAAAACTAACGACGCACTCTCGGTGAGGTAGTACGCGGCCCGGAGCCCGGTAGTAGGGCCTGATGGCTCCTGTTTGGTTTTGTTTTTTATTAGCGGCCCTCGTGGCGAGCCGGGGCCGCGGCTGGCATTTGACGCACAGACGGCGAGGGTCCGCGGGCACCGTACCACCACTTCAAAGCCACGACCCACTGGCTCAGCTTACACCTGAGCCAATTAGCCCAGAGATCAGAGAGTCAGGAGGGAGGCGGCCCCGCCTGTGCGCTGGCAAAGACACCTGATCCCAGGTAAGGCGATAAGGGAACAAGCGCGGGTAAGCCCGAGGAGGCGAAGGAGCGGCTGAGGCAGGAGGAACGGGGGAGAAAGGGACCCCGGCCGGCCTGCGACGCCGTGGCCCTGCCGCTCGCAGGGGGCTTTGCCAGGCTTTTGTTGGCAACAAAGAGGCTAATTGAAATGAAACAGTCTGCAGTCTGTGTGTTGGCACATCAAGTATGCTCTAAGATATGCTGATTCTTGCTCCTCCTGAATTATTGAACAACCCACTTCCAGAAATAAGGCAGGCAAGCCAGAGAGAGTGCGGGGCAGGTGGGGCAGCATCTGCAGAAACGACCTGACTCTCTGCCCAGGGTTCTGTTCGCTTCTGCTTCTTTGCAAAAGGGCAGAAGATAAGATGCTCTGGAACGGAGGGAGGAAGTGTTTTCTCTGCCTCCTGAGCCCCCCGTTGGCTCTGACACTGCAAACTGACCCAGCGCCCTCGAGCGGGATGGGGAGTGTGGCCAGTTTCTGGTCCAGGCCGTCTGCACAGAGGGCCCATCTTGGGAGGGTCCAAGCGAGAGGGCTATTGGAGGCAGATCGAAGCCCCATCCTCACTTAACTGTCCTGAGCAGCTTCCAGGGATGCAGCCACAGTTTCTGAGGGTGAAGACATGGGACACGGAGGCAGGGCTGGGGAGTGGGCTTGCGTGTGGTGGGGAGGGACACACTGGGGCCACCTCCCACGGACGCTGCAGGCCCCTGCGCATAGAAACCGTGGAAGAAGCGCGGCAGAAAAACAGGCGCCAGTGCGTGCATGCGGGGTCCGGTGTGTGTGCACATGCGTGTGCCCCTGCTCCCGTGTGTGTGACGACAGTGCTGGACACCTGGTGAAGGACTGACAAGGGCACGCGAGCCGGCCGTGAGGCGGGGACACAAATGTGAGCCAGGGGTTCACTCGTTTAGAGCCCAGAATTGAACCCTGCTGAATTCACGGACAACGTAGGGTGTCTTTCTATTTCTGCAGAAAGTGGGGATCACAGTCTCCCCGCATTTTGAAACATAAAGCCACATCCCCGGCATTTCTTTCCTCCACAACTCCAGGAGGGAGACTGGGCTCTGATTCAAGCGCAGCCTGGACGGCCTGCTGGAATTCAGCCGAGACCTGTAGCCTTACATTCAGTGAAGAGAGTGAGGTGGTGACCGCGGCTGATGGAGGACAGGGTGCTGACCCGGAAGTCCCCCCAGCACACCACCCACTGTGTACGGAGCGCCCTGCCCCAAGGCCCCCATGACCCACATGAGGGCAGGCGTG
>SNSB01004421.1:1402654-1434320 GCA_012922965.1 Capreolus pygargus | reverse complement strand
GCATGGCCTCCGCGTCCTGTCTCGGGAGAGCCGGCTCTCAGGACGAAGCCTCGTCCTTCCCCGCGGGTGCCGAGGACAGGTGCCCGGCGGTCACTGCTCCTGGACCACACCCAGGGGCGGGCTGGGCCAGGGAGAGAGAGCAGCGAGGGGCATTGGGGCGCGGGTGGGGCCGAGGGTGGAGGGGGGGGCCCGGTCCAGGGGCCTGGTGGCGGAGACCACACCTCGGGGGCAGCGGGAGGCAGGGCCACAGGTCAGTCTCACCCAAGCGAGCGAGGTTAGGAAGGCGCTTGACGGCTTTTGCCGCAAAGTCGTGACCCCACGTCCTACTTCATGGCTCCTGGGTCAGCCCCTGCGCCCTAGAGGCCGAAACCTCTCAGCTGCCCTAGGCCTCCGCCGCCGGCTGCAGCCCAGCCTCCCCGTGTGCCTGGGGCCGCGGGCGAGCCTTTCTGTGAGGTGCGCGCAGGGACTCCTCCTCCCAGCGCGTCTGTGGGGACCCGCAGGACTCGCGTGTGCTCGGGGCGCTTCTCAAGTGCTCCCACGCTAGCTTCGCTCTTGTTCTGTGTCCAGCCCCTCAGGACACCCCTCTCCTCGGCCGTCCCGTTCCAGGCAATCGCTTCTTATGCAGTATAACGTTTTCCTGGAAAGTTCTTTTTACCCTCTCTTCCTCTTTGCTAAATTTTATCCATCCCTCATGTAGACCTTGAGTTTCACTTCTTCATTTGACTATAAGGAGTCCACATTTTACCTGACGTAATTGAATAGCACCTCTAAGCAGATTGGGTTAAGTTTAAGATGCACATTGTAATCTCCATCGCGGTGTCTAAGCAGAGACGCGGCGAGGAAGTCAATAAAGGCGTTAAAATAAAGCTTCATGTTAGTGTGCTCTCCAAGGAGCAAACACAAAGATGGGATTAGATGTCTGAGCGACTCCTCGGAGAAGACGCCCACGGGGAGTCTGGGTCAGACCTTGACGCAGACGCCCTCCCACGGGAGAGAGGGAAGGAGTAGGAGGCTGAGACTGTGATGTGGGCCAGCGGGGTGTGACAAGGCCAATGGGGTCCTCAAGGAAAAGCGGCCCCCCGGGGACGCCCGCGTCTCAGAGGGCGGGGGCCTGGCCGTGGAGCGTGGCCGTCTCACAAACGCTGATGGCCGCGTGTTGCCGCAGGCTCTGCACTTAGAGATCTGAGAGCTGCGGTTTCATGACCGAGACTGGACAGTATCTGATCAACACTGAAGAAGGTCGGAAAAGAGGGACAGAAAGACCGAAACAGATGAGACAAATAAACAGCAAGTAGCAAAACAGCAGACCTAAAGCATCGTACGGATAAGTACGTTCAATGTAAATGGACTAAACAGTTCAGTCACTCAGGCGTGTCTGACTCTTTGAGACCCCATGGACTGCAGCACACCAGGCTTCCCCGTCCATCACCATCTCCCAGAGCTTACTCAAACTCATATCCACTGAGTCAGTGATGCCACCCAACCATCTCATCCTCTGTCGTCCCCTTCTCCTCCCATCTTCAATCTTTCCCGGCATCAGTGTCTTTTCCAATGAGTCAGCTCTTCACATCAGGTGGCCAAAGTATTGGAGTTTCAGCTTCAGCATCAGTCCTTCCAGTGAACATTCAGGACTGTTTTCCTTTAGGATGGACTGGTTGGCTCTCTTTGCAGTCCAAGGGACTCTCCAACACCACAGTTCAAAAGCATCAATTCTTCGGTGCTCAGCTTTCTTTATGGTCCAACTCTTACATCCATACATGACTACTGGGAAAACCATAGCTTTAAACACTTCAGTGAAGGCAAAGATTGTCAGATAGAACAATAAAGCAAGAACTGGGCTTCCTGGTGGTCCAGTGGTTAAGAATTTGCCTTGCGATACAGGAGATATCAGTTCGATCCCTGGGCCAGGAAGATTCCACGTGCCTTGGAGCCACTAAGCCTGTGAACCACAACTACAGGGCCTGTGAGCTGCAGCTGCTGAAACCTGTACCCCCGAGGGCCCTGCGCCCCACAAGTGACGCCGGGACAATGGAAGCACAGCTAGAGAGCGGCCCCCACTCAGCCACTAGAGAAAGCCCCCGGGCAGCGACAGAGAACCAGCACAGCCAAAAATAAAAAATAAACAAAATTTTAAAAAATGAGAGCCAACAATACTCTGTCTATCAGAGATGAACTTTAAATGCTTGAACATAAAGTGACAGAAACCAAAAGATTAGGGAAAAAAGGCCAGGCCAACTGTAAGCACATAAAAGCCATATTGGCCCTGCAAATATCAGACAAGAGGGGTTTTTGTCCAAGAGCTTGATTAGAGACCCCCAGGCTCACTATTGCGTGTTGAAAGGGCCATTGCACAGGAGGATTGAGCAGATACAGACGCCTACATGCCCGGTAACAGACGTAGGGAGCAACATGGCCTGAACTTTTTTATCTCCGGCCGAGGAGCATGTTGGGAGTTCTATGCATCCTTCCTGATTCTGAGTGCCATACCGTGTCAGAATCTGCACGAGGGGACGGTGGCGCTGGAAGCCAGCCCACTGCCCTCTCTGTCCCTCTGTCCAGGCGTCTTACCGCTCTAGACGTCTCTGTGCTGCGCTCAGTCGCTCAGTTGTGCCCGACTCTCTGTGACCCCACGGACGGTAGCCTGCCAGGCTCCTCTGTCCGTGGGAGTCTTCAGGTAGGAATACTGGAGGGGGCTGCCATGCCCTCCTCCAGGGGATCGTCCCGACCCAGGGATCAAACTCAGGTCTCCTGCACTGCAGGTGGATTCTTTACCAGCTGAGCCACTGGGGAAGCCCAAGAATACCGGAGAGGGGAGCCTATCCCTTCTCCAGGGGATCTTCCCGACCCGGGAACTGAACTGGGGTCTCCTGCACTGCAGGCAGATTCTTTACCAGCTGAGCCATCAGGGAAGCCAAGTTATATCTGTGCTGCACTTAGTCACTCGGTCATGTCCAACTCTTTGCCACCTCATGGACTGTATCTTGCCAGGCTCCTCTGTCCATGGGATTCTCCAGGCAAGAATGCCGGAGTGGGTAGCCATTCCCTCCTCCAGGGGATCTTCCCAACCCAGGGATTGAACCCCCACTGCAGGTGGATTCTTTGCCGTCTGAGCCTCCAGGGAAGCCCTATAATTAAGGAACAAACTATCATGCGAGTTGTAAACTAGCGAGAAAACACAAATCTGCTGACCCATGTTAACAGGCCCACTAGTAGGTCAACATTAACACCTTATCAACAAACTATCATACATCGTTTTTGTTTAGCTGGTAGGTGTCTCAGTAGCTCCCCAAACCTGTAATCAATTTTAGTTCTTTGTATTTTTATTCAACTTTTCTAGGTACTCAAAGATGGAAAGATGGGCTGGCATGACTGATAATAGATGCAGAAGAGAAAGCCCTTTTTTCTGATAACCTCTCTTCCCAGACAGTATTGTGCCTACCTGCTGCATGCACTCTCCCTTATGTAAGAGTCTGAAATCTTTTCTAATAGATGTTACCATTAATTGCAACCATACACAGAATCTTATTTCTATAGTTGTGTTTAATGTCTTGATTTCTATTAGAATTTAGCTCCCTGAGGGTAAAGACATGCTTCTTTTGTCCATCCCTCAGTCTTCAAAACTGTTGTTTTTGCTGTTCAGTAGCCCAGTTGCATCCGACTCCCTGCAACCCCATGGACTGCAGCATGCCAGGCCTCCACATCCCTCACCAGCTCCCAAATTTTGCCTGAGTTCACACCCATTGCACCGGTGATGCCGTCCAGCCATCTCATCCTGTGACACCCTCTTCTCCTTCTGCCCTCAGTCTCTCCCAGCATCAGGGACTTTTCCAATGAGTCAGTTGTTCATATCAGATGACCAAAATTCTGGAGTTTCACCTTCAGCCTCAGTCTTTCCAGTGAGTATTCAGGGTTGATTTCCCTTAAGATTGTCCTGTTTGATCTCCTTGCTGTCCAAGGGACTCTTAGGAGTCTTTTCCAGCACCATAGTTTGAAGGCATCATTTCTTCACAACTGTACATCATCCGTGGGGAGACGATAACCTGGACTATATGAACCTTTGTCAGCAAAGTAATGTCTCTGCTTTTCAACACACTGTCTAGATTTGTTATAGCTTTCCTACCAGGAAACAAACATTTGATTTCAAGGCTGCAGTCACCATCTGCAGTGATTTTCGAGCCCAAGAAGAGGAAATCTGTCACTACTTCCACCTTTTCCCCTTCTATTTGCCATGAAGTAATGGGGCTAGATGGCATGATCTTAATTTTTTTAATATTTAGTTTTAAGCCGGCTCTTTCACTGTCCTCCTTCACCCTCAAGAGGCTCTTTAGTTCCTCTTCAGTTTCTGTCTTTAGAGTGGTATCATTCGTCTATCTGAGGTTGTTGACGTTTCTCCCACCTGTCTTGATTCCAGCTTGTAGCTCATCCAGCCCGGCATTTCCCATGATGTCTCAGCGCATAGATTAAGTAAACGGGGGATAGCAGACAGCCCTGTGGTACTCCTTTCTCAATCCTGAGTCGGTCAGTTGTTTCTACAAGATTCTAACTGTTGCTAATTGACCCACATATAGGTTTCCTGGAAGATAGGTAAGATGATCTGGTATTCTTTGAGAGCTTTCCATGGTTTATTATGATCCACACAGTCAAAGGCTTTAGTGTAGTCGATGAAATAGAGGTAGACATTTTTCTGGAATTCCCTAGTTTACTCTATAATCCAGCAAACATTGGCAATTTGATCTCTGGTTCCTGAGGCCAACTCAAATAGAGATAGATGGTAGATAGATGTAAGATAGAGAAAGGAAGAGAGGAACTGATAGGTGATAGAGAGATAGAGACACAGGCTGAGGATGAAGATGAATACACTGGCCCTGTTTGGGGAAAACATGCATATTCTTGGTCATGCTCCACCTTTTATAGAGTGTGTAGAGACTTCCCTGGGTGTCCAGGGGCCCTGGTTCTCATCTGAGACTCAGATGCTAATCTTATTCTGTAACATGAGTGAAAACCATTAAAAGCACTGCCCAGCATATGGTACAGCAAGCAATTTAAAAACCAGTGTTAGTGATACAGTAATGTAATGGTTTGGAAAAGACCCTGATGCTGGGGAAGATTGAGAGCAAGAGAAGGGAACCACAGAGGATGAGATGGTTGGATGGCATCACTGACTCGATGGGCATGAATTTGAGCAAGCTCTGGGAGATGGTGAAGGACAGGGAAGCCTGGTGGGCTGCAGTTCATGGGGTCACAAAGAGTCGGACATGACTAGTGACTAAACAGCAAATGTGGTGGTTCAGAATTACAATCCAGATAAAACTGTTTTGGAAAAGAGGATCTTCAGAATATTCCCCTCAGATTATTCCATGTAGACCTCAGTCTTAACTCAAGTTTGTATTGATTGGTTTTTGCTAAATTATCAAATAAGGACTCAAGCCTTTACATTGATCCCCATTATAGTGGATTTCACACTTCTGACTATGCAGTCTTTTTTTCCTTACTTTGCTACTCTTGTATTCCAAACAGTGACTTGGAAGCTCTCTTTTTGGGGAGGCATGTGCATTCTTGGCTGTGCTCTGCTCCACTTTTTTAATAGCATGTAGGGACTTCCCTGGTCGTCCATTGGTTAAGAATCCGTGCTCCCAATGTAGGGGACATGGGTTTGATTCCTGGTCAGCCAACTAAGATCCCACATACCACTGGGCAACTAAGCCTACGATCTCTAGAACCCACACACCATAGCAAGAGAAGCCCACACACCACAAGGAAGACCCAGTGCAGACAAAAATAAATACATAAATAATAAGCAGCGTGTAGCTTACTGAAATTTTCCAGCTTAGGAACACTTGTTTTTCCACTAGAGCCAAATAACTAGTTTTCTTTCAGGAGGAGTTTCCGCGTCTGATCGATGCATCAGTGAACAAAGATAAAGAGAGCAAGGGCCAGGGAGTTAATCACTTCTCCCCCAAGAGGAATGGGGGAGCCTTCGGAACCTCAGCCCCACATGGAACCCCAGCCCCTGGTCTGCCTGCCGGGCTTCGTTCAGCTTGTGTCCCTGGGACAATTGTTTCAGCAGTCAGCCTGTGGAGGCCTCTCCATGGTTACCGACGATAATTCCTGATGTCTTTCCCGCATCCCAGACCCAAATTCACCCAATGTCTCCTGCTTTGCTTTCTTTAAAGACAAGCAAGAACTTCTCAAGCAATTTATTAATCGCACTGAACTTGGGCTTCATAGAAACAGCTTGCTTTTTATTCCGATTCATGTTTTATCTTGTAAGTAACATTGGATCAGTGAGATCGTCAAGAAGACTCTCAGGCACGGTCAGCAACGGTGCTCCTGAAACCCGCCTCACAGCACGCAGGGGCTGGCGCGTGTGTGCAGTGCGGAGAGCCAGCGGCGGCAGCCGTCCGTCTCACGGAGCGAGCAGGCGGCCCTGGACACCTCGGCAGAGGTCTGGTGACACGGCGGCGACAGAAACAGCCCCGCTTTGCATTCATCCGGCACCCTCTACGCCGAAAACCACTGACTCCCTCCATCGAGTGCTTTCCCCCTCTCTGATCTTATTGGCAACCAATGTAATTTATTCCTCTGCTGCGTCTTCCTGACAAAGCGCCGGGGGATCCTCGGATAAATGATGGACAAAGCTCCCCGTCCGCCCAGGAGTCTGGGCGGTGGAAGGCAGCCGTCATTAATCCAGCCCGGTAGCTGCTATGGCAGTGCAATTAGAAAGAAGGTGCCAGGCTGCCTGCCACGCTGAGGACTCGCCTGCTGCTGGGAGCGTGGGTGGCCGAGGAGACCTGGAGCCCCAGCGCCTGGCCACCCGCTGCCCCACCGGGCCCATCTGCTACGGACGCGAAGTCAGACCCGCACCTGCCGGGATCCAGACCTCAGGTGCTGCTGCAGCTGAACAGAGAGCAGCCCCACCACCTCCACTGACCCCCGAAACCCACCCTCCTGCACAAGAGAGTGAGCCCTTGATTCTTTCAGGGGGTTCCGGGGGCGTTTAACTTCACTTTTTCCCAGGTAAGCCATTTACACGGCTGCGTTCCAATCCTCTAGGTTTAGAACCTGTGCCCTGACTTTCTGCTTCTAACCGTGGCCGAACCTCCACCCTGGCACAGGGCACGCGTCCACAAAGCCACACGCCGCGGCCTGCAGTCTCCGCTCTCCTACAGACTTCTGCTCCTGTTTAGCTTTCCCGGCTTTCATAGTTTTCTCTCCCCTGTCACCCACCTGCGCCCAGACTTTCTGTCGGAGCTAGAAAGTTCCTCTCGGTGGAGTGAGACTTCACGCTCCGGACGGCCCGCAGGAGGGGCCTCCGTCCCAGGCCCATCTGGAGGAGGTGTCCCCGAGGCCAGCTCCCAGCCCTCTGCCATGCTGGGCACCCGCTGCTGCTGGGCGCCATGCCCTGGATCCCGTCTCACCCGCTGGAGAGCTCCCGGGGTGAAGCCTGCACGAGGGACTGTCTAACAAGAATTTGAATGTCTGCCAACAGCGCTGAAGGTCTCTTGCACACTTAAAGCTTGGGCGGTGCCTTGAAATAACTGAACTGATGTGCCTGTGTAAGTGCTGTCCTGGCTGAAGGACCCCCGTCTGAGAACCAGGGCAGAGCCAGGGGTCCTGGCTAGCGTGGCCTTTCCCGGGAAAAAGTTCTCCAACCTCAGCAAACTGGGGACCTGAAGGGGGTGGGGCCAGAACGCCCAGGGGACCCTCACATCGCCAGCTGAGCAGGCGCCCCGGGGACACAGCCCCGCTGTCTGGGCAGCTTATGCCTCTTTTATTCTTAGACGTCCTGAGAGCTACAGAACGAGGGCATACAGCATGTCTGTTCAAGAAAATCCGATGCACCGAAGCTTTAGTGTGTGTCAGGAAACGAAGAAACGTGTGCTAAGGACACACCGCGCCAGCCTTCCTCTGTGCTGACAGAAGCAGAGCAGAGTCTGAAAAGCAAAGTCTGTCTGAAAAGACAGACTAAGTCTGTCTCCACGGAGAGTCAGGGCAGGATAGGAAGCAGGCCTGCCCCGGAGTGCACACTCTCCTCTTCCTGCTCCCTCCCAGACTTCACGTGGGGCTGCTGGCAACCACACACGTGCACACACACGCATGCACACGCATGTGCACGCTCACACGTGTGCACATGCATGAACTCTGGAGCCTCCGACACAGCCCTGGCCTAGTGACGGTCCAGGGCTGAGGTCCGAGAGTGCTGACTTCCTCCTAAGGTCACCCCACGTGGATCAGTCCTTCGGCCACTTCGGGGTGATCTTTGTGCCGGTTTCTCATACGCAGCTCTTCCCTTTGTTCCTCCGATGCTTCTCACAGCCTTGCCTCTTTCCCACTCCCTCTCTCCACGGTGCCCTCCCGAGTCCTGCCGGGGGCATCGTCCCAGGGCCCCGGGCGTGGCTGCTGCGGGCCCTCAGCGCCCAGCTCTCCCGGCCCCAGAGCTGGTGACGGCACTCGCAGGCTTTGCAGGGCTCCTTCCCTAGTCTCTGGCTCCCCCAGTAGACGGTCTGGCTCTGCGCAGCGGCTCTGCCGAGCGAGCGCAGGTCCCCGGCAGGACCCCTCGAAGCAGCCCCTGAAGGTGACCCCACGATGCTCAGCCTCTGGTCCCCAGCTTCACAGGCTCTGACCACCTTCCACAGGTCACGCTCGGAGTTTTAAATGAATCACGTCTTCTCCCTGTGATGCTATTAACACTAGAAAGCTATTAGAAATTTTTTACTGGACTTCATTTATTAAAACAGCAAGTTAATTCTCAAATTTAGGAAAAACACCCTAATTCTTACGTGCGTGCTTAGTGGACCTTTGCACATGTATGTCGAATACCATGCCCATCACAGAAAGTACTATTGCACGAGTGGTATGCTTCACCTGTGGTGTCCCAAGGCACTTGACAAAACTTTTCGTGCCATTCTGTCTATTTCCATATAAATATAACATGCACTCTGATATGCATACACACATTTTTTTCCCTTTCGAGTAGAATTCAAGGAAATCAAATTCTTCTGAAACTTTAAGGCCTTCTTTTATTTAATAATTTTTTGCTACACGGTAGGTCCTAGTAGGTTACCTGCTTTAAATACAGTAGCGTGCACACGTCAATCCCAAACTCCCAGTCTAAGTTTCAAATCCTTAAGTGATCTCAAGTCGCCGTAACGGATGTCTTCCTCGCCCCTGTTCTCCCCAGGTCAGTGCCGGGCGAGCTGACGGCACGCCGGCTCGAGGGGCTGTCCGCGGACCCGGGCAGAGAGCCTTCCCTGTGACCCGTGCATTGGGAGGATGCGCCGTCGGCGAGCCGCTCCAGCAGGAACCGAGGTCTGTCTTCAGGCTCAGTGCGGAGAACGTGCCGGAGCCCAGCTGTGATGTGCCAGGCATTGTTCCACAGTCTGAAATTCTAAAGACAGAGAAAATACAGAGCCATATTCTCTGTGAAGCTGCCTCTCACCTGTTCTCACTGTTTTACCCTCATCTCAAGTGGCTTAGTTGCTATGCCATGTCTTGCGACCCCGTGGGCTGCAACCCCCGAGGGTCCTCTGTCCGTGGGATTCTCCAGGCAAGAGTGGAGAATGGGTTGCCACTCCCTTCTCCAGGGGACCTTCCTGAACAAGTCTCCTGCATTGCAGGTGGATTCCTTACCAGCTGAGCTATGCAGGAAGCCCTTATTATCCTTATTTAGTTGTGGAATATTTACTGGCCCAATTTTTAAGTAATCATTGGTGTGAATGAGGTCTGTAATGTAGCAAGGAATATTTTCTAATGTGGTTAAACTGGTTATAGTAGCAGATACTATGAAAATCAAAATAAAATAATAGTTTTTAAAATGGAAGGCACCAATGATGATGACTGATTAAAAAAAATAAAAATAAATAAAATGGAAGGCAATTATTACATGTAATGACAGGGTTTTTAAATCTCATTGAATCTTAATAAAACAAGTCAAAACCCTTGGAGAGCAAGGAGATCAAATGAGTCGATCTTAAAGGAAATTAGTCCTGAATGTTCATTGGAAGGACTGGTGCTGAAGCTGAAGCTCCAATACTTTGGCCACCTGATGTGAAAAGATCCTGATGCTGGGAAAGATTGAAGGCAGGAGGAGAAGGGAACAACAGAGGGTGAGATGGGTGGATGGCATCACCTACTCAATGGACATGAGTTTGAGCAAGCTCCGGGAGTTGGTGATGGACAGGGAAGCCTGGCGTGCTACAGTCCATGGGATTTCAAAGGGTTGGACATGACTTAGTGACTGAAAAACAAGAATTTTTAAAAATCACAGTACCAGTAGATACTTGGCATTTGAAAAAGTTACCAAGGAAGGCTGTGAAATTCCTGAAGCTTTAAGGGGGAGAAAAATGACATGTATTCTGCTCGGTATCACTTAGGGGAGAGTGACCAGATGCAGCCCTACTGTATGCTGGGGAATGTGTGGGGAGGGAAGGGGGCAGGTATTCACACGGGTAAAATGGCAAAAGACAAATACTGAACTTTAAGTCTAAAACTGTCATGAAGAAATTGTCAATGTTCCTCACAGCTCCTCCTGCACTAGTTGGAATTTGATTTCTTTCTCTCCCTCCATCATCTTTTCTGCAATGTCTGTGTATTTATCACTCCTGAAAGGTTTTGCTGAAATGGACCTGATTAAAGAACACTCTCCCTGGGACGCTGAGCAGTGAGGTTGAATGGGCAGTGTTGCAGATTGCCAGGGCTGGAACCCAAGAAGCTGGAGCCAGACCTTTGAGAGTAGCCCCCCACCCACTCCTCCAGCCTGCAGGCCACTCCCCAGTCCTGGACTCTGAGCCCCCTTCAGCTACTAGCAGTGGCTCGGAGAGGTGTGAGCTGAAGGTTTTCTCTTCACTTTCCACGCCTAAGTAAGAACTTACAGATTGAAAACTCTCTGGATAACTGAGAAATAGTTTGTGAAGGGGAACAGGAGGCATTTGTGTCTAGACAGCCCCTCCTCACTTCTGGAGATGGTCAGAGGGTGTCTGGACCTGGGGCTCAATCCCTAAGCCCTGGCGGGGTCTCTACCATGGTCTTGATTCTTCACTGGGGAAATGACCCCCATGCCCTCATTCAGGGTGGTTAGCTGATGGTCCTGAAACGCCGGCTGAACAGGGGGATTCCTGCTTCCCTAAGCTCTGCCCTCTCCACCTGAGGCTCCCTGGATGGGTCATCTGCACGCACAAGTCCCTGATCTTCTAGGAGGAACCCTTCTCTTCTGAGCCCTGGGGACAGCCGGCCTCTCTCAGTCTACCTCTGCGTGCCTTCCATCGAGGGTCTGTCTGTCCTGCACAGGACGGTCTATCCAGGGCTACTTTCTCCTGGGAGCCTGGAGACAACCGCATCCCCACTTCCCCAGCGCCCAGGCCCCCACTCCCGTTCAGAGGGCGAACCGTGACTGCACAGTCTGATTCTTTGACTCCCAGGTTCCCTCCACAGCGTCTTTTCCTTCAACAGATGTTTCCAAAATAATTAAGTGTTGGGGAGCATGCATTATTGAGACGTTGGATGCCTCCCTGACGTGCTCCACATCTGTAGTCAGCACAGAATCGAGAGCTCAGAAGAGCTGGGCTATTTACTTTACAAATCGCAGAACACTCACCCCAGACCAGAGCCTAGGCATGGACCAGAACATGTAAACCTTCCAGTCCTGCAGAAGTTCTGCAGTCAGCAGCCCCAGGAATCATGGACTCCTATGTGATTTGTGAGTGGGGAGCCCTTCTTAAAAATATCCGGTTGCTCACCCATCCATGAATCAATTCCTGAAATCTGGACCATTTATTTGCATAATTTCCAAATTTTAGAAATTTCACATTTTCTGATGGAAACCAGTGATCAACATGAAGTAATTGTGGGACTGGGAAGTTGCCTTTTATAACTAATTATTTTAAAAGTACCTGGATCTATTCTGTACCAAGTCCGGCTCCCCTGCGGCCCTTACATGGCTTCACCTCGCTTGGGACTGATGTTGAGTTCCCTAGCTACTGAGTCTTGGCTCTGACCAGTGCCTTTGTGTTGGACAGGCAGGCATCTCAACACACCCACATCTTCAACTTTCAGCATGTAAACTATTCTAAGATATACATGCGTCTCAGCAGTTGAACTAAATTTGCAATTTTCATATGACTCTAGATTGCTATCACCTTTTGAGAGCCTATCTTTGAGTACAGCTGGATTTCTCATCATAGGTAAGTTTTGAACATGGTGCTTCAAGTTTGAGCAGATAACCTACACTTTTTCACTTTATACCACAAGCATACAAGTTTGCTAGACTCTGCTCCAACGTCACAAGAGATTAAAGTGTCACTTAGGGTGCAGTGTTTCCATCAAGGTAAGATCCTCAAGTCAGCAAGAGCTGTTCAAGTTCAACAATATCTTTATATAAAGAAACATGTTGTTCAAGAAATGCATTGGCCTTAAGGGTGAAAATTTTATTACTTCCTTTTCCGGTAACTACTTACAGAGCTCTTACCTGGTTCCAGGTGCTATGGGTGAAGCCATAAGTGTGACAAAGGAGCCTCCAGCTTTCAAAGAATTTACACAGGTGGAGACAGGTGGTAAACAAAGTCAAAGAACCACTTCAGGTCTTGACTGGAGCCCCGGGAGGCAGGTCTCTCGACCACTGCAGCCTGCAAAGCTTCTTTCCTAGTGACCAAAGTCCCCAGCACCCCCGGCCACAGGAGCCTCCCACCCTGCGTTCTGGGCGGTTTGGGGAGGTTATGAGCTGAACGGTGTTCAGGGCTGCTGGCTTAGTTAGATACAGCGTCCCCCGAGTGAGACCCGCCCCTTCACACATGTATACACTGTCGATGCTGCGTATAAAATAGGTAACTAGTGGGAAGCTACTGCGTGACACAGGGAGCTCTGCTCAGCGCTCTGTGATGACCTAAACGGGAAGGAAATCCAAGAAGGGCAGGGATGTATGTGTAAGCAGAGCTGGTTCACTTCACTATACAGCAGAAACCAGCCCAGCCTGGTAAAGCAACTGTGCTCCAATAAAAGCTAATTTTAAAAACGAGGGGCACCAGGTCCAACGCGCCTGCCTCTGGGACGTGGAGACTGTCTGACTCCCTGTAAAGCGGTATCGGTCAGTCTGCACCCACTGGGAAGGGACATCAAACAGAAAGCGGTAGAAGGGGTGGGGGGGGGAGGACAAGGACGAAAATCATTTCAAATCCAAAAGAAAAAAAAGCAGCATGCATTTCACTGGGATATTGCATTTCCTATTAAACGACATTTTTGATACATCAGAATTTTTGATGAATGATGAGAAAACCATCAAACATCACGTGCCTTTCAGAGACTTGGGGTCTCACCGTAAGGAACAGGTTTACACTGCACAAGGATGCGACATCAGGAAAGTGGCAAAGTCAGCCAACACCCCTCACATAAGCTGTGCAAAGCTGACTCCTAAGATGCTGATATGCCCAAGAATCACAAAAGAAACTCCTCTGGACAAAGATGAATGATTATAGAACCTCTTCCTCTGTGGAGATGGAAAGCAAATATTTTCCTTAAGATTGAAGGTGGGAGGATAAAGGGATGACAGATGATGAGATGGCTGGATGGCATCACCGACTCAATGGACATGAGTTTAAGTAAACTCCGGGAGTTGATGACGGACAGGGGGGCCTGGCGTGCTGCAGTCTGGGGTTGCAAAGAGCCAGACACGACTGAGTGACTGAACTGAACTGACCCTAAAATCTGGGCTTTCCTGGTGTCTCAGCAGTGAAGAATCTACCTGCAATGTAAAAGGCCTGGGTTCGATCCCTGGGTTGGGACGATCCCCTGGAGAATGGATTTTCCACGCAGTCCAGTAGTCTGCCTGGGAAATCCCATGGACAGAGGAGCCTGGAGGGCTACAGTCTATGGGGTTGCACAGAGTCAGACACGACTTAGAGACAAAACAGCAACAACCCCATAGTCTCAGGACATTGTATATGAAACAAGCGCAGACGCTGAAATGTGGGAGAGACCGACGGGGACCGACAGGGCGGAACCCCGGCAGGACGAGTGGGAGCCAGCTGGGTTTCTTCCTGCCTTGGGTCCCAGACGTGGCGCTAAAGCGGACAGAATAGTGGACGCTACCCGACGTAAACAGCTAAGGGAAAAGAAAAGCCGAGTCATCAGAGTCTCGGTGGCCTGTGGGGCAAATCAAATGCCTGATATGCGTGTGGGGTGTTGGAGTCATAGAAAGACAAGACTGAAACGGGCTCTGGAAGTCTCCCGTGTGTGGCAAAAAGACTCAAACCTACAGATTCAAGAAGCTGAGGAGCATTTCCTCAGAATAAAACTCCTGACAGAATAAACCATCCCCCCAAAAAATTTATACCAAAACACATCATAGTAAGACTTCCGAAAACTAAAACCAGTGAAATGCGTGAGAGAGAAACAACAGGTACAGAAGAAAATGGCTTAAATTACAGCAGAGTTCTAACTGGACAGTAGGGAGTCCAGGGCAGATGACAAAGGATCTTCAGTTGTTCAGAGGAAAGAGCTACCAGCCGGAGCTCTAACCCAGTTGAGACTGTCCATACGGAGTGAACAGTGGGTGTATCGAGGCGCTCTCAAATACAGGAAACCTAGGCATATGTGCTGACTTACCCTAAAAGAATGTGAAAGAGATTTCTTTAAACAGAAAGAAAATGGTAAAAGAGGGCATCTTAGAAGATCAGGAATGTAGAAGAGCAGAAAGTAAAACTTCGGGCGAATACCACACCCCCGGGCATGCCTTTGACTCCAGTCCCACTGAAATGTGTTACCCGACTCGGTGCTCAGCGCAGGGCCATTCTAACCCTTGGCTAACACAGGGCGGTCAGCATCCCGGTGACGCCAGGGACACCGCAGCCCCCGGGGACCTCAGGAGGGACGCTGACAAAGCCAGGGCGCTGTTTAGAGAGGACAAAGATGACCTCCAAGTTACTAAGCTGCCTTAACTTGAAAGGTGCTGCATACGAAGCAGCAAACTCCCCAAGTCCCGGGACTAGAGTCCGGGTGCCTTTTCCGGGTGCATTCCGACAAGATGAAAACCGTGAGCCAGCAGCCCCACTCGTGTGCGCTGGTGTCCTTAATTCATAGGCGGTCCATCTCAGCTTCACAGCTCACTAGAAATCCATGCCCTAAGCTCACCAGCACCCCCAAAGTTCTAATGCAGGAGGCCTGGGAAGGGCCCAGGAGTCTGCATTCTGAGGCAGTCCTTGGCTCTGATGCTGATGACCTCCACACACTGAGATGGGAGTGAGGAAGGTACATAGACACCTCCTATTGGGAACCACAGGGCCCCTGCACCAGCAGGGCCTTCTCACGCTGATGACGGACAGCAGGCTCCCCGAGACGGGAATCAGTTTAGCTCATCTGTCTTCTGAGCCTCGTTTAATAGTGTGCAGAGAAGGCGTAGACCCTTTAATTTCCACTGATGGTTTCTCCCCATTTGTGCTCCACCAACAGCTTGTTTGGAATTCAGGGTGATCAGATGGTACCCACCAGCCAGAATGCACCAGCGTCTCATTTCCTGGCGGCTTCAGCACATTGTGAAATGAACGCGGTATCATTTTACGTGATGTGTGCTCCGCAGAACATGTTTCTATTCCTTTCCCCCAAATTCTTGGCCCCATAGTTGTTAAAACTGCGCATGCTATTCTGTTGACTTCAGGCACCAGTCAGGATCCAGCTAGCTAATGAAAAGACACCTGGAGTTTTAAAAGCCCATAGGCTCCTGACAAAATGCAGTTCACCCTGAGAATTGAGGATTTCCACCGCACTGATGCATCAGAATGCACACAGCCCAGCTTCCTTTCCAGCTGCGTGAAGACAGAGCTTGAGTTCGCCTGGAAAACATGACAACAGCCTGCCTCCCAGTCTCCCCAGGCCGGAGACCCTCGCCCTGTGGAGGTCAGCCCCGTGACAGCAGGTACGGCTTTGGGGGGTCTTACTCAGGCTTCTAAACGCCGCAGTGTTTTATAGCAGCTCTAATGGGTCCTGCTTCTTGGGCCAAGGATAAGGCTCTGCCAGTGGTGGTTGCTAGACATGGGGCCGCAAGCACTGAAGGTTCATTTAGGCGGATCAGGCAAGCTTTGCCCCCAAACTGCTTCTCCAGCGGTGGAGGGCTCCCTTGGGAACATAGGGAAGGTGGTGGCCACCCGGCCAGGTGACTCAGAAACTGCCTCCTGACGCCCTTAGTAGAGCATCCCCCAGACCTCATAAGGGGTTCTTTCGGTTGCATTCCCCTGGTGTCAGTGGTCACACCCACCGCTCAGGGGTCGTTTCGGTTCTCCCCGTTTGGTGCTCCACCCGGGGGGAAGGACCAACCCTCTCTGCGAGCGGTTTGGTCCCCGTGCTGCCGTGAGATCCAGGCCGGCTGCTCCCCTGCCCCCTGCTGCAGGAAAGTTGGGGTTCAGGGCAGCCCCCACCCTGTGTCGAGCCCCCCCCCAGGTGGGCTCTGGGAGTCCACCGCGGGACCCAGAGCACGGCTGCAACCACGGGCCGGCACCGAGAGTCTGCCTGCGTCGCTTGCAGCGTCAGGCAGAGGCTGGATAGAAAAAGCTCTGCTTCCGCTGAGTTTGGAGACAGCCTCAGAGGACCAGCCATGCGTCACCTTGACCCTGCCAACAAGATGGGCCGGGCTGGGGTCCATCCCCACCACCCACACGTGTTGAACCATAGTCATGTCTGCAGCCCAGCATGCATTCCTTCCTCTAAGGGAGATGGCTAACCCTGGAAAACCAGCCGTAGAAAGCCATGATTCCAGGGAAAAGGGTGTTCCCAGCTGTTCCTGACCCAAAGCCACAAACCAAATCACACTACAGAAAGTTCCTTTTGAGCATTTCCTTGACCTCTGCTTTGTCTCCAGAGTAACAGTATCTTTTAGACTGCCCTCCCCCCAGATAACTAAGACCTATTGCTAGAGATTGTTTGATGGTGCATGTGCTAAGTTGCTTCAGTTTTGTCCGATTCTTTGCAATCCTGCGGCCTGTAGCCCACCAGGCTCCTCTAACCATGAGATTCTCCAGGCAAGAATACTGGAGTGGACTGCGGTTTCCTTCTCCAGGGGATCTTCCCAACCCAGGGATCAAACCTGCCTTTCTTACGTCTCCTGCATTGGCAGGCAGGTATCACTACTAGCACTACCTGGGAAACCAAAATTCATATGTTGAAACTCCACCCCTAGGCGTGGTTGTGTTGGGTATCGGAGCCCCTGAGGAAGCAATTACAGTAAGTGAGAGCCTAAGGATGGGACCTTGATGCCTTCGGACCAACATCTGTGTAAGAGGAAATTCCAGAAAAGACAGTATACAGAGTGGGAAGAAATACGTGCAAACCATCCGTATGGTAAGTAGTTACTACCCACGTTATACAAAGAACTCACACAGCTCAATAGCAAAGATATAAAATAAAAACAAAATTTAAAAAATAGGCAAAGGATCTGAATAGGCATTTCTCCAAATAAAACAAACAGATGGTCAACAGATACAGCGGAAGATGCTCAACATCAGAAGTCCACAGGGAAACAAATCGAACCACAATGAACTGTCAGCTCACACCTGTCAGAATGGCCGTCACCGGAAAGAGAAGGCGTGGCAGTGCTGCTGCAGATGCGGAGGAAAGGGCGCCCTCGAACGCGGCTGGTGGGGCCGCAGCTGGGCGCCGTGGCTGCGGAGAACAATCTGGAAGGTGCTCAGCAAACTGAAAAGAGAACTACGGCGTGTCCACGCAATCTGATTTCTGGGAATATATCCAAAGGAAATAAAAAGACTAACTCGAAAATGTACTGCACCCCACTGTTCACTGCAGCACTATTTATGTATATTTGTGTTTATATATGGATAAATATTTACATATATTGTGTGTATATATATATGTGTGTATATATACACACACAATGCTAAAGCTGAGGCTCCAATACCTTGGCCACCTGATGCAGAGCCAACTCATTTGAAAAGACCCTGATGCTGGGAAAGACTGAGGGCAGGAGGAGACGGGGGCGACAGAGGATGAGATGGCTGGATGGCATCACCGACTCAATGGACATGGGTTTGAGTAAACTCCGGGAGTTGGTGATGGACAGGGAGACCTGGCGTGCTGCAGTCCATGGGGTCGCAAAGAGTCGGACACGACTGAGTGACTGAACAACATCAACAAATTATACACATATATATGAGACAGAGAGAATGGAATTTTATT
Organism: Capreolus pygargus; assembly: GCA_012922965.1. NCBI lineage: Eukaryota > Metazoa > Chordata > Mammalia > Artiodactyla > Cervidae > Capreolus > Capreolus pygargus. The sequence goes on along the minus strand of SNSB01004421.1, from coordinate 1,416,149 downwards.
CAGGCATAAAAAATTTGGAAACTATTCCATTTTTGACAGCATGAATGGACCTTGAAGGCATTGTGCTAAATGAAGTAAGTCAGAGAAAGACAAACACCCTGGGACCTCACTTATATGTGGAATCCAACAAAACGGAAGTAAAAAGCAATAGAAAGACCAGATTTGAGGTCAGTAGAGGAATCAGAGGAGGGCGGTCAAAGGCATAAACTTCCAGTGATAAGGAAGGACTGGGGACGTGATGTGCAGTGTAAGGGCCGCAGTGAACGTTCCACGTTGCACACAGGAGAGGTGCTCAGAGGGCAACTCCAAGGGTTCTCTTCACAGGGAAAATGCTTTTCCTCTTTTCTTCATTCTATTCTTTTCATCCTATCTGTATGAGAAGATGGCTGTTTACCCAAAGTTATTGCAATCACTCCACCATGTAGGTAAATCAAGCCATCAAGTTCTAGACCTTAAACTTTCACAGAGATGTAGTCAAGTACTTCTCAAAAATGCATAAGTGAATAGAGGCAACTCCCTGGTGGTCTAGAGGTCAGGCTCCAGAAGCCGCTCAGCACAGCCAAAAAAAAAAATAATTTTAATAAATAGATAGGTCGGTAGACAGATGACTTCCTTGACCAAGAGGCACCCTGGCCAGCCCACGAGCAGCAGAGCCACGCTCCAGGCCTGCTCGGGGAGGCTGAGGGTCCCGGACACTCCGTAACCCCCAGGAGGCAGGCACTCCACTCCCCCGGCAACCACATGGGGCTGGTCGGCCCCAGGCGAGCGGCCACGGCCCCGTGTCTCTGCGTCAGGCCTGAGTTTGACACTCAGCGGCATCCAGGTGGAATGTGAAGGATGCATCATCTGTGCAGCGTGACTCGAGCAAAGGGCGACTGACCTGAGAGCTGGCGTGGAAAGCGTCTGGCCACAAAGAACTCAGACCGAGAACTGACAGAACTTAGTGACCGCTCATTGTTCCAACTGAAAACAAAAATAAAACAAATCTGATGGGCCCCTAACCAGCGGTCAAAGCAAGGAGCCAGCAATATTTTTGCCATTGGAATGGCACCCAAACTACTCAGCTGGTTCCCTTTTAACTCTCATGATGCTTGTGTAGACTTGACCTCCTAGGGCCAAGAAGGCGTCTTCCATGTAGCATGTGTCCAACGAACACTGTGGAGCAAATAAACCCCCAAATTGTCCTTATACAGCTACAGAGAAGTGGGCCCAGAGGTGAGGTCATGCTCTTCAGAGTGGAGCCGGAGCGGGACGGAATAATTAGGGGAAAAGTATTGTCTCCCATTAAGTCACTGCTGTAGGGTGAAGACTGTGATTCCAGCCTTCCCATTGCTGGGCCCTACACCTCCGGCTCCGAGGGAGGCTTGTCCAAGAACACTTGACGGACGAAGAAATGTCCTCCTAGAAGCTTGGGATTAACACACACACACCACTGTGCATAACACAGGTAAGCAACAAGCATCGATGCTGAGCACAGAGACGTCTACGACGAATCCTGCAAGAAGCTACACGGGAAAGAAGGTGCTGTGTTCAGCCCTGTCCGTGGACGGCAGCCCTCCAGGCTCCCCTGTCCACAGGGATCTCCAGCAAGAACACTAGAGTGGGCTGCCACTTCCTCCTCCAGGGCATCGTCCCAGCCCAGGGATCGCACCCTCTTCTCTTGCGTCTCCTGCCATGGCAGGCAGATTCTTCTCGTGCCACTAAGTTATGCAATAAGCGAACCACTCTGCCGCATGCCTGAAACTAACTCAATGTTGTTAGTCAACTGTACTCCAATATAAAATAAAAATTGAGCTTAAAAAAGGAAGAAATAGACTCCTTCCACCGCAAAGGCGACCTGGGAGTGTCACTCTTGGAGCTCTGGGCTGTGAGCTTTCTCGGGTCTTGGAGGTGGGGTGGGGGTGTTGAGGGTGGCTGAGGGTGAGCAGACTTTTTACAAACACCCAGAGCATCCACCACTGCTAATTGACACCTGAACCTTAAATACCTGCACACGGTGCCGCCCTGGGCTAAGGGAGGAATCGGAGCGGCTGGAAGATTCATTAATAGTTAAAAGTGGTAAAAAAAAGATTGGGCCTCCTGAAACTGCAGCCCTTGACGTGGTTCTACTGGGCCACGTCTGGTCTGTCCGTCCACGTGGTCCGTCCATTCTACTGGACGGAGCTGTACCATCCTGCACCACTTCATGTGCTTTCTTCCATACTCTGTTTCCTTTCCTCCAAACATTCTAAGTATTGTAGCACATAATTTAGCTTTTCTCAAAACCCAAGTCTAAATTAATTACAGTTCTGCTAAAGGGGGGAGAAAAGATATTAGATGCTCCAGCTAAAATAGAATGAAATCTAGTTTTTTCTTCCTTTATTAGATTTTAATGGTATTATTATAATAATTAAGCTTTTCATTAATTTTTTCATGCTTATTGAGTCCCAGTTCCCTGCAGGTTTGAATCATATTTAACATATAATTATGGCAGTCCATTTTTAGAAGGGAATTTGAATGTGGGGAGGTGGGGCTTTACCTACTCTTCTTATTAAAATGAGCAGCAAAGGGACCAGCTCACTCTTTGTTGCTGAGTCCACAGCGGTTCCAGTGAAGTTTCCCACCGCCTCTTGGAGGGGGTCTGGGGCTGGACCCCAAAGATGCAGGGACGCAGGTATCTTGAAAAGTAAGGAGCAGAACATATGATTTTAAACATATAAGGCCATCAGTACAGGTGAGGAAAACCCTGCCACGCGTGGGCATAGAAACAGGAGTGTGCCTACAGCATTTTCAAGCCTCAAAGCTTACACCCCTGGGTGCGGTGGCATCTGGTCCCACCCCCCCATCAGAGGGAAACGCACGTCTCTGTGTACCTCCACTGACCACGCTAGGCTTCCCTCAGCTCTGTGCGGACAGCAGCGTGAATTTCTTCTTTTCAGACCACCCAGTTGACTTTTGAGCATCCGATGTGCTAGAAAACAATCGAATGATGGCAGACACTCGAGGCTGGTTCAAGAGGCAGGAGTGTGCCTGGCTGGGTGGGTGGGGATGGCTGGCAGTGCTGCGGGAGAGGAGACCCAAGGGGGGCATCTGCCGCTCCTGGCTTGTGGGTCCCACCTGGGGTCTGGGGGGTGCACAGTCCCTCTCCTCTGAGACCGGACAGGGTGTTAGCGCCCGTGACCCCCGCCGGCTCTCCCAGAAGTGAGTCCAAGGGGTAGGCGTGTGTGAATGTCGTTTCCTCACTCGTGTTTCGCAAAGCGTGTCCGTGGGAGGGTAGCGGAGACCAGGGAAAGGACGGGAGTGCCGGGCAGCAGCCGTGTCACCGCAGCCTCAGGGATGGAACCGAAACGGACGGCAGACGTGGATGCGAGTCTGCAGGTGTAAGTGTCCGCCGGGCACCAGTGTTTTTCACCAGTGTCAACAGCTTACAAACGACGAGTTACAAGAGCGTTAAAACAAATACAGATAGAGGTGCTCTGCGGACATACCTTCAGGCTTGTTGGAATTCTCACCCTCAAATCTGGGTAACAAGAGTCCCCCACTGCACGCTGCGGTGGGGGCATCCTTGTTCCCTTCTCTGCAGAAATTCATCCCGGAATCCATTTACCAACATCCCTCCCTGCTGTGTGCCATCCTTGACCAACTCCTGACGGGCTTTGTTTGAAGCAGACAGAATAGGTGAGCCATTCTAGAGCTTCTCAAGCTTCAGTCTCCATGGGGAAGACCTGGCAACATCATTTTACCCCCGGGGGTCGGTGAGGAGGACAGATTTCCCAGCTTCTAAGTGTCCTCCTGGGCCTCTCACCCCTGTGGACGCTCCCCAGAGCTGCTCCAGCCCCTCGGGCTCAGGCTCAGCTCAGGAGGACGATGCACACATGAAGAAGAAGGTCAGGCTGCACTGATTCCCGGCCAGCAGCCTTAGACAGCCACCTTTACAGAGAGTGGCCCCCGGGGTATGGGAGGCCCTCTGCTCCAGGCAGGCTGGACTGCACCAGGATGGAGGCAGCCTTGCTGGGCGGGGTGGCTGTGGGGCAGACAGGCCTGAATGCACACGGAAGTCGTCTTGCTGATCGGCAAAGGGCCAGCGCCCCTGGTCTGGGGTCAGCGGTTCCCCACACCCCATAGTGAGTCAGGTGCAGTCTTGGGGGAGGTAGGCAGAGGCCTAATCAGAGGAAGGCCACAAGCTCCCAACTGGCCACAGCCACCGCAGGACTCAGCCAGCTCACTGGGGCAGCCACACCCCACAGAAGCACGGTCGCTTTTACTGAGGGCTTGGCCAGCTTCTGGGATGCAGCCTGGGATGTTCCTCAGCATCCAAGCCAACCACACTCTGCCCACTAGCTCGCCAACAGTTCCTGTTCCTGCTGGCCACAGGCACCCCTGGGACCTGCTCTGGCTGCCAGGAGCCAGGAAAGGAGGGGGAGTCACCCTGAGCCTGCTGTGAGGCCAGGCATCACCCAGGGCAGGCTGCTCCGTCAGCTGGAGGCAGAAGCCCCTGCAGAGCGAGGAAGGGGCGGGCCACAGGCTCGAGCACAGTCAGGTTCCAGGGAGAAACTCTGAGGGTCCTGGATGCCCATCATCCCATCTCCTGTCCAGCCGGGCAGCCTCCAAGAGGCCTCCACGCTGGAGTCCAGCCGTCCTGATGGAACCCTTGTGTTGCCCGCTGTGTCTGAAAAAAGGAAGAAAGAAAGAAACACAAGACAAAAAAAGAAGAATTTGTTTTTTAAAAGGACCCCAAACTCAGCCTGTGGAGATGGGAGGAGTTTCCACTCCAGCCCACTGCACTCAGCTCTGTCCACACAGGATGCCGGGTGCTGGTATAACTTGCCTTTGGGGACACAAACCACTCTCTTCTACACGGACAGGAAGTCCTGGGTCCTTGGAAGCCCCGTCGACTCTCCCAGGACCCATTTCAACATCTGCAGAGGAGCTTTGGACCGAATCAGGGTCCTCAAAGGTTAGCATGTGTTGGTAGCGCCAGACAGCCTGATGGAAGATGCTGCTATATGTCTGTGTGTGTGTGTGTGTGTGTGTGTGTGTGTGTAGGTCTGGGGCCCAAACACAGCTGAGGTTCCTGAGGACCACCCAAGAGGAAGGCCACTCCATCCTTCCGCTCTGCCCGTCAGATTCTTGGAAGGCATTTAAAATAACCCCCACCTGTTCTGGCCAGTCACCTGCCTGCTCACCTCTCTGTATCCACCTGAGCCTTCAGGCTGACCAGGGAGATTCCCGTCCCCTCTAAATGAGGACCCCGAGGTACATGAACTTGTTTCTAGGCCACAAAACTCATTAGGATCTAGGTACAATTTCTTACAGATTCCAGTCTCCCTCTGTGGTCCTGGTGAGGGTACCTGTGGGCCAGCCTTCCCGACAGTTACCAGGGCCAACCTTGACCCAGAGCCCAGGGCGTTTGCCAAGGCGGGGGGATGGACCCTGACGACTCTCAGGTCCTATCTCCACACCTTGGCTCCTGAAGGCAGTTTTCTGAGCCCCCTGGGACTCAGTCTGTCCACACAGGGGGCCGGCAGTTCTCTGAGGCTGCGCTCGGAAGGATGGGCAAACCGATCTTGCTCCTTGGCAAAGCTGACCAAGGAGTAAATCAAGATACAGCACATGAGAACATCTCCTCTTTCGGGACAAGCCAAGGAAAGGCTAATATACAGAAAGCTGGCCTGGAGCCAGGCTGCTCCCAAGCTTCCAGGCTTCACGAAGCGACTCAGGCCCGCCCTGCCATGGAAATGCCGGCAGACCCTCATCCCGTGAAAGCCCTCCCACCTCCTCCCTAAGAAGCCGCTTCCAACGCGGCTGCCCCGCAGCTCTTGCTCCTGTCTGCAAAGGCAGGAACACGGATCCTCACTAAACATTCATGAGACTGGCAGGCGGGGCCTCCTTCCCAGACCGCGCGGCCTGTGGGTGCGTTCTCCCTGAGTGCACTCAGTGGGCAGACGCGCCTCGTTCCGACAGTTGGCTTTTTGTGCAGAGAATTTGTTTGGCATGCCCAAGCTGCTCACGTCCATCTATTATTAAAAAGCAAAAACCCTGATGCAGAACCGAGGTCCCCATCACATGGCACCAGGCTACCTTCTTTTCCAAGGATGCTTGAAGCAGACCCCACCACCCCACCCCGCAAGAAGACAGCCCCTTCCCCAAGGAGCAGAGAGTGATGAGGTCTTCCCACCTCCTCCTTCAACCTCTCTGCCTGGGAAATCCTCAAAGGCCCTTTGATTGTCTTTAGCATGGCATCCTTGCTCTGGCCAGGAGGCCGCCGAGCCGCTCTGAAGAGGAAACACGAATGGATATTGCTGGTGACACACCGTGAACTTGTCTGTCTCTCGTATCTGCAGAGAACACGGGCCTCCGGGGCTCGTCCTGCCCTACTCCATTTTTAATGACCAGCCCGGAGAGGCAGGCAGAGCCGGCCGCTGTTGCCTTGGCAGATTTCATTCCTGATCAAACAGAAGCCGCGGCCACTCTGTGCACAGCCAACGCCTCCCACAGCCAACACCTCCCACTGCCCAGGAGCCATCCCATAGCCAACACCTCCCACTGCCCAGGAGCCATCCCATAGCCAATGCCTCCCACTGCCTAGGAGCAAACCCATGGCCCTGCCCTGGGCCCAGCTTCTTCACACCCCAGGGAGCCGGCCCAGTAGGGGAGGCCTGGGTTTCACAAGGAAAATCCCCAGTGTGTGGATTTGTGCTGAGGAGTGGTTCTTAGACCGTGTTTGTAGACTCATTTCTAGCTGCATCCGATTGGATCCAATCCACAAACCTATAACAGACACTTAGATGGGGGTTGTAAAGGGCCTTTGAGGTCACCTTTCCTCCAGGGCACCAACCCATGACCATCCTGTTACCGAGTCTAAGCTTGTACAAGAGGCTAGTGAATCTGGGAGATGAGCTGGTGTGGCAAGGAACATGATTTTGAACATGACTTTATTGGAAAAGTCGGTTGACAAAGAAGGTGGCAGATCAACGTCTCAAAATAACCATCCTATGGGGTCTGGATGCCAGGTTCTTTTATAGAACAGAGACGAGGGAAGTGAGGAAGTAAAGTCAAAAGGCAGAATAGAGAAGCAGAGGCGGTGAAGAAGTAAAATAAAGAGCCGTCGGTCTTGCAAGTGCCTCTATGAGTGGCAAAGCCTCAGGCAGGAGATGCGTTCATTTCTTCCTTCCTAGTATCTGCAGGCGGCCAAGGTCCTGAACAAACACATTTTAGTTTACCAGTCAGACCGAGGGGCAGGGTTTTGATTATAATAACAACAGCAAGGAAAAGCAAGTCAAAGAAACAGTTCCAGTGTGGAGTCAGAATTGGCTTTTTTCTGCAACACCCCAGAAACTGCCAAAGCGACAGCGAGCTGAAGACAGGCGTCTTCTTGGAGACCTTCGAGGAAAGTAGAGACACCGCTTAGAAACCTCAGGGGCCGGGGAGTACGCTGGGGGTCCTGTCCTCTAAACCCTGGGGCCACCCTCCACCTGGCTGCCGGGTGAGGAGGCGGGAGCCTGCTCTGTGCCTCCAGGATGGACTTGTCCACCAAGCGGTTTAAATCCCTGCAAATTCCAAGGTTCCCGGATGTGATTAAACCCAGCCCAGGCACCCCTTGAAGGGTCAAGGCCTTCGGATGCCTCTGCCCACCCCTCCCACAGCCCCAGGCGACGGTGGAGACAGCTGGCCCAGAGGATGCTGAGGGCATGTGACAAGAGGCACAGCCGCTCAAGCAGAGATGTTCCGAGTCCAACATAGAGCCTCCTCTCTGGAAGGAATTGTTCTTTCTCATCAGAAAATAAATGAAAAGTGAGCATTCTGGTGTAGAGTCTTCTTTCTTCAAGAAGCCAAATGCTGATTCGTGTCTCCTTCCAACAAGGTTGACCTACTGTTTAGCTAATTGTAAATGATCACCGATTATCAGATAGGCATAGCTTTCACTTTTTCAGGTGACTCTTAATGTTAAATGTGGTTCATCAGATCAAAAGTGGTGACAGTGGTGAATGCTGACGTGCGTCTGAGAAGCAGGCTGGCTCCCGAATTAATGGGGTGATGGGGAAGGTGCAGGTTTCCTGGAACTGCACCTGGTGGGTCCCGGCAGGAGGCACACACCCCAGGACCCAGCATTTGCATTCTCTGCTCTGGCATTCATCTGCAGGCAGTGAAAAAAGTGTTCACACCGAACCCGCACGTGAGTGTTCACAGCAGCTTTATTTGTAGCCCCTCATAGCAGGAGACAGGGCCAGGGTCTCCCTCAGGTGCATGTAATGATATACTGAGGTCCTCCCAGCCCTGATTTCCTTAGTGTTGATGGCAACTGGGATGGATCTCAGGACCATCACGTCGAGTGAAAGAAATCCCACTTCAATGAATCCTGCATGATTCCACTTTAGACGATGCTTAAAATGACATACAAATAAGTAAAGGTGGAGACGATTTTCATGGCTGCCGAGACTGGGAAGAAGGGAAGAGTGGGCATGGCCATGGTGATGTTAGCCCAGGGATTCTCGTGAGGCTACGGATCTGTATCCAGACTGAGCTGATGTTGATCAGAGTTACGCTGTGAGTGCGACAAAACCACCTAGGATAAAGACACATGAGGGCAGGTAACTGTGAGCTCTGAATGAGCCCCGTGGATGGCTCCCATGGCGATGCCCTGATTGCAACGCCGTTCTTCCCATGAACCCAGATGTTACCATCAGGGAAAACTTGATGAAAGGTTCGCAGGATCTCTGTTAATTCTTAAAACTACATGCAAATCTACAGTTAACTCTAAATCTAAATGTTAACTGAAACAATTTTTAATCTTCTAAGAAAAGAGTCATTATAGATTAAATATTAAGCTCTGCAAGTGAGTATATGTACACACACAGGTATACAGGTTGTCCTCCACTTACCATGGTTGGACTTGGGTGATTTTTGACTTTATGGTGGTGTGAAGGTGATATTCAATCAGATCAGTTCAGTTCACTTCAGTAGCTCAGTCGTATCTGACTCTTTGTGACCCCATGGACTGCAGCATGCCAGGCCTCCCTGTCTATCACCAACTCCCAGAGCTTGTTCAAACTCATGTCCATCAAGTCCGTGGTGCCATCCAACCATCTCATCCTCTGTCGTCCCCTTCTCCTCCTGCCTTCAATCCCTCCCAGCATCAGGGTCTTTTCCTATGAGTCAGTTCTTTGCATCAGGTGGCCAAAGTATTGGAGCTTCAGCTTCAGCGTCAGTCCTTCCAATGACTGTTCATTCAGTAGAAACTGTATTTTGAATGTTGAATTCTTCTCCTTCTCCTGTGCTGGTGACACTTGGAATGATACTCTGCAGATGCTGGGCAGCAGCCACCGCAGCCGGAAGGTACAACTGACATGCTTACAGTCATTCTACGCAGACAGTCATTCTGTTTTCCACTTCAGTGCTGTATTCAATTCCACGCGCTGTTCAAGAGAGACTTCGTGTTGGAGGAGTTTGCCCCACTGTAGGCTCATGTAAGTGTTCTGAGCACATTTTAGGTGGTTGGAGCTAAGTAAGCTATAATGTTCAGAAGGTCAAGTGTATGTGCTACTTTTTGCATTAGTGATATTTTAAAATTGTGATGTTTTTTTCAGGACATAACCTCATCCTAAGTCAAGGAAGATCTGTGATCTGTACTGAACACACACACGTGTATTAGTGTTATCCAGAGGAACAGAACCAATATATAAGACAAGATTCAGTCTAGAAATTGGACCACACAGTCACGGAGACTGAGAAGTTTCAGCTCTGCCGCTGCAACTGGAGACCCAGAGGGCAGCTGGTTTGAGTCCCCCTGAATCTGAAGACCTGAGGATTGGGCACTCATGTCTGAGGGCAAGAGGAGACTGTGTCTGGGCTCAGATGAGAGCAGGCCCCCTCCTCCACCTTCCTGCCCTGCTCAGACTTCCATGGATTGGATGCAGCCCCCACACGTGGATTGGTAAAGGGGACCTAGACTCAGCTCCCCTCCATTCGAATGCTGATCTTTTCCAGAAACAGCCTCAGACATGATGTTTCAGCCCAGTCAGATTGACACATAAATTAACCATCACTGTATACAATGTGCATACACACATATATATGTTACATATATGTGTGTGTGTGTGTGTGTATTTTGTTATTGTTGTTCAGTTGCTAAGTCATGTCTGACTCTTTGTGACCCTCTGTCCTGCACTATCTCCCAGAGCTTGCTCAAACTCATGTCCATCGAGTCGGTGATGCCATCCAACCATCTCATCCTCTGTCGTCCCTTTCTCCTCCTGCCTTCAGTCCTTCTCAGCATCAGGATCTTTACCAATGAGTTGTCTCTTCGCATCAGGTAGCCAAAGTACTGGAGCTCCAGCTTGAGCATCAGTCCTTCCAATGAATATTCAGGGCTGATTTCCTTCAGGATTGAGTGGTTTGATCTCCTTACAGTCCAAGGGACTCTCAAGAATACATATGCATATACATATGCATGTAACTATTGAGTAGCATGCTTCTCTAGGTCGTGTGTTTGAAAGAACAGCAAAGGTCGTCGCTGAGGTTTTCAAAGACAACGCAGGCTGTGCTGCCCTTGTCGCCGTGGCAGGCACATCAACCACGTGACCGGTGTCTGTTGGCTTTGTGTGTGGCTAAGACCACCAACTGGGGTGATGACCTTGACGATGACATTTACTGAGCCTAAACCAGCCCTGGATCTGAGACTCGGATGCTGGAGCTCTGGCCCACCTTCCCCGGGTGACCCCCATCAGTTGTGACCTGTCACCTCTCAGATGGAAGCAGACACGCATTTTCACAATGATGGACATTCCAAGTTTAAATGTGTTTTAATCATTTTTGGGGGGCCTAGGTCAAAACTATTTTGAGATGATGAAATAAAACCACTTTGTTGGGCAAATTCGATGCTTTGGATCTGAAAGACATCCCTCATTGCCTCTTAATCGTGCTGCAGTGAGTTAACTGTCCCATCTGCTACCAACAATCCGCGAGTCTCCATCAGAGACGCAGGAGGGTGATGAACGGACCTACACGCAGCCCGGCGAGGCCCCGGGCTCTGCCCCAGGCTCTCTGGGCCTGGGAAGGGGTTCACTGAGCAGACCTCAAGGCCAGAGGCAAGTCCTCTCCTCCATCCACTGCTCCAGCCTCACCGCCTTGAGTGGCCAGTGAGCCTGAGCCTGGCTCACCCAGGACACGCTCCCCTAAAGGGGAAGGTGAGGGCTGGCAGATGCTCCATCAGCCCTCTCTGGCCCTGCCTGGGGCAGAGTCCAAAGCCCCTGTGTCAGTGTGCGGTTCACTTTCTGCTGGGGCTCGGGACCCCAAAGCCAAAGGCCTTCCTGGACCATCTGTGGAAGAGGTGCTGAAGCTGGTCCCCACACTCCTGACTGCTCCACGGCCTCTCTGCTGGGCAGCAGGTGGGAGAGAAACAGGAAGTGGAGGTCAGGACAGCGGGAAGGCCGGGCTACATCCCTGTGCTGCTGAACCCTGCATATCTCTCCATCGCAGCAGAAATCCCCCTCGTACGCTTTGAAAGGCTGGTTACCACTGTCGACTCTGTCCTGCAAGCTCCTGACACAGCCTCACCGATGCCTTTGTGAAGTATGCTGCATGGCATAATTGCTGCTGCCTGACGGAACCCACCCCCCTACCCACCCCACCCCCGTGATCCCGGGGCTCCGGACCTCTGGACTCCTTGGGCGGGTGGAGAGATACTCAGAGGTTGCCTGGGGGCCCCTCACAAGGCACTCAGCTGTCCCAGGGCCTCACTGTCTCTTCCTTCTCTTAGCCGGGGCTTCTCGGGGAATACCCTGGGGATTCTCCACCTTCCACTCCCAGCTCCAGATGCCTCATCTGGTTAGAAAAGCCCATCCCCGTGGGGGTCTCTCTGTGGCCCTGTGGCCCTCGTCCAGCCTCCAGGAACCACTGTGCTGGGCCCCAGGGTCTCCCTCCTCTCCAGGGTGGTGGGTCCCTGAGGGGCCAGTGCAGAGAGGCAGCCACGCAGGAAGGACCACGCGGCCTCTTCACTGAGCGGTCAGACCCCACTCTGTCCCGGGGTGGTGAGTGTCACCTCCCCGTGGACCGGGCTCCATGGGGAGGGGGCTCACTAGTCACAGACGCCTGCAGGCTGAGAGCCGCCCCTGCCCTCTGGGCTGCCCAATACCCCACTGGTCCTCCAGGCCAGACGAGCCCTGCCCTGCCTCTGGGCCGGCCTGCCGTGTTCTGAGCCCCGGTCACCAGCTTCTGCTGCCGCACAGGGGCGTGCACCTCTGCCCCTTGCCTGGGAAGGAGACTGTACCCTCAGCTCCAGGTTGGTCTCAGGACTTGCAGCTCTGGAGAAAACCGAGGTGCGCGTCCTGATGACCAGTGTGTAGGGTGTGCCCCCCAGAGGCCCTTCACTCTGCTGCCCCCACTGGGAATTCATCTCGAATCCTTGAGACCCCAGAGCAGGAGCTCCCTGCCCCGCAGATTCCCCAGCCCTCCGCTCTGCCAAGCGGACAGTCTGTTATGACGCCCCCCACCCCTGGTGGGAGCGGGTGGCCTCTAGAAGAGTAAGTCAGAGCCACGTGAGAAAGCATCTTCCAGGAGGAGACTCAGGCATGGGCTCAGAGAAACCCTCAGCTCCCAAGCCGTGTGGGCCTTTCCTACCGAGGAGGGGCCTACAGGTCCGAGCGCAGCTCTGTCCTTTGTCCTGAAACGCTGACCTTCTCGACATCCACCTAGTTCCGGTGCTCACCCTGTTTAGGGCTCCTTCCCTTAATAAACGGAGCGTCGTCTCATCAGGGCAGGTCACGTCCTGGGATCGGAGTGCAGAGTCCAAGGCAGGAGGGGAGGCTGCTCAGGGGGGCCTGGAAACCCAGACTTTCTGAGGCCAAGGTGGGAGCCACGTGATATTCCACGCCCCCCGCCCCCCTAATCTGGAGCACAGTTTCTTTCCACCCTATTTCTTCTTGTTAAATACAAAACACAGCAAAAGAAGCCAAGGGCTAACCCGTGGGGAAAGGTGCCGTGGAGCACATGCTGGACGGGGTGATTCCCTGGAAAAGTGACGTGTGCCCCAGGCTCCAGCCCTTCTCCCGTTACTGCAGAGGAGAAACATCAGTGGGCCCTTGACAGTCGAGAGGAGTCTTGCAGCTAATCCGGGATTAAAGGACAGGCTCCAAAGACAGAAGGAAGAGTCCTCCCCCCTTCCTCGGTCACGTGCCCTGGAAAACAAGTGAGCAATGGACAAGCAGGGCGGGGCTCGGACGGCAGCCCCGGGTGCCTTCAGGCGCACCCGCCCTGGTCCACAGGCCCCACGCCCCGCACAGCACCCAGGAGGGGCGGGCATGCTGCGTTCCTGCCCCGCATTCTTCATTCCCAGCCAGTCCCAACCCATGCCTCCAGGTGAAAGGACCACCCTGCTGGCTTGGCCTGCAGCCCTAGGGGAGGACAGCTGGGCCCCAGGAACCCACACACCCCTCCCTCCATGTGCTGCATGCACCCCAGGGACCCCAGGGCACACCCCATATTCCCCAGGACACACATACTCCATGTACCCCAGGAC
>SNSB01004421.1:1382907-1397654 GCA_012922965.1 Capreolus pygargus | reverse complement strand
TGGGTTACACTCTCCTCACCCTGACAACACCCCTGGAGGGCAAAGCAACAGGCCAGCTGGCATCTGGGTGGCGGGCGCCCCCAGTCTTCACCGGCCTGTGTCTGGGACCAGGGAGCCCGGAGGAGGGGGCGGTGGAAGGCCGGGGCTGGGTGCACGTCCTATCCGCTGGAGAGGCTGCACACACACGGGCGGTCCCGGCCTCCCCGCACGTCCAAAGCACCAAGCGTGGACGCGAGCTGAGGTGTGGGCGCCTCTCGCGGAGAGGGGCCTGCATCTGCTCAGTTCCCAAGCGCTCAGGAAGTTACAGCGGATCTTCGCGCCCTGCTCCTGGAGCCTGAGGTCTGCTCCCGCAGGATCACCGGCAGGGCCTCTCAGCTGCGAGTGGCCCCCCTGCCACTCTGGGGGACCAAGGCCAGGGAAGTCGGAGAGCCGTCTGCCCAAGACCCGGCCGCCCCGGAGGGGAGGCTGCAGAGGTGCTCAGGCTCTAGGACGTCCCCATCCTCAGGCCTCGCCGGGAGGAGTCCTAGGAAGGGCGACCGTGCCATCAGGAGCGGGGACGCGTGCTTCTGGGCCCCGACCCAGGTCAGCGTGCAGGCGCCAGGCTGCCAGATCCTGGAGGCAGTGACCCCCGCCACGAGCCCTGGACGCCTGTCCTTGAATCCCACTGAGCGTCCCTCTCTGGCTCCGGAAGCGTCACCGTGGTTCGTCCTCCTAAATGAAGACAGGAAGCCCACGTGAGGGAGACGATCTCAGGTGGAAACGGGGGTGGGATCCTCGGGGTACTTTGACAGGAGGTTGACTACATCACCTCGGCTTTAGTTCAGCATTCTGGGAACGTGAACTGGCAGAGCAGATGAAAAGATCAGGACTCTATTTGCTATGAAAAATGGAAATCAAAAGCCTTATGCTGTGGAACAGATTTGAATGGTCTGCAGAGTGGGTTTTGAGCTCAAAAACCACTGAAAAAGTTGGCCTCAGAGTCATAAAGAAACGTTGACCTTGGCTATCACCTGGCCTTATTTTACCCAACACAGGGTCACGGATGAACTGCCTGCCAACCTGGCGTCTTAATCCTGCCAACCTGGGAGGGAGCTTTGGAACGAGCTGGAAACCAAATGCGGGGTCTCGGAGCCTTGAAAATCAGCATTTTACGTAAGGACACAGCGGGGCGGACACCTGGCTGTAGCTAAACGTAGCCTGAGAAAGGGCGTCTCAGGCGGGCACTCAGGGTGCTTTTGTCTAAATTCTCACTTCAATTAATCTCTAGAAATTCGGTGTCTGATCCCCGTGACAATAGCCTCTGGCTTCTTCAGAGTTGACTGCTGAGGAAAAATTATCTGACACATATCAAACAAGCAGGGGACGACACTGGACAGCATTAATCAAAACTTTCTCATTTCCCGAAGAATTAAGCATTAAATAATTAATCCCAGCTCGACAGGCAGCTGTAAAAGAGGCCTCATGCCTCCCTGCTGGTAAGAATTTGTCCTTGTCTAAAAGACTAGATTGATATATTTATTATTTATCAGATTAATCATGGCCGGGAACATTAGGGATTGGCAGCTGGGCCGGCCGGCCGGCAGTGCTCCCAGGCCCCGATCCAAGCGGGAGAGGCCCCCCGGAAGCAGGGTGGACCGGTCGGACAGAGGTGGCCACCCTTGGCTGCCCCTGGGCGTCCAGAACGCTATCTTTAGAAGAAGAGAAAGCGGGTTCTGGGCTCTGAAGACCCCGGGCTGGGGCAGCAGCTCTCCATGACTCGGACGGCCTAACCCAGCCCTGCCTGACCCCCGGACGCCTCTGCGCCCCACATTCAGCTCCTGGACTCCGTCTCGCCGGCAGCTGCTCTGGAGGCTGCGTCGCAAGGCCGACGTCCAGTCCTGGGGGTGGGCGCGTCCAGCCAGCTGAAGACAACACAGGAAGCAGACGTCTCGAGATGCACGCGTTAGACCCCGGAGCCCAGGAGGTGCCAGGGCTTCTGACGCCATCGCGATGACCTCGCTTCCTGGAACCAGGGCTTCCCGATGGAGTAAACCTCACGTGGGGCCATGCCCTCCGGGACCACCGGGTGCGGGTGCGGACAGCGAGCCCAGCCGTCCTCACACGCGTGAGCGGAGCAGGAACCTTGCAGTCTCAAGGTTTTTCACAGGCATTTTAAGAAAGAGTTTGCTGGGTTCAACAAGTTTGGAGACTGTGGGCAAATCCACGTAAGCGAGGCCTTTCTCCAGCTGGGAGTCCTGCAGCAGAAGACGCTGCGTGGTCTCTTCCCACCTCCACGGCTCTCAGGGCCTGCAGAGGGCCGCCCTGCCAGCCCCAGCTCCCCAGCTTTGTCTCTGGGTCCCAGCCCACCTCCCGGCCCCAGGGAGAAGCGAGGCTCCCTCTGCTTCAGGACCCGGTGAATGACTCACTGTTGACTGATAGGGGTGGTTCCCCCCGGCCCCTGCACCCCCACACAGCCTCTGGGGACCCTCCATTTCATCCCGGGCCCCACACAGCAGAGCTGGAAGCTACCATACCATAACCTCCACTCAAGAGCTTTACTTTCCAAGTAAAACTTACGGATCAAATTCATGTATGGAATGTGATGAACAACCATAAGGATGTTTATGTGATAAACCACAATAAATGGTTATTAAAATAGCTGTGCAAACAATTCATGCAGAATAAACTCTGTTCTTTAAACTCAGAGATGGCACTCCCCTTTGCCTTGGCAATGTGGACCTTGTCTCCAGCTTCTAGGAATTTCTGTACACCGACCATGCTCCTGTGGACACAGGGCTGTCTGCTGAGGTCAGGGAAAACAAGCCAGTTATCCCACCAGGCCCACGCCCCACTTCCTAATAATGGTCAGCACTGGGCCACCCGTGGACCACCCCAGCCCCCACCTCTGCTGGAGTCAGCCATACCCTGGTCTCCCTTTTGGAGATACATGGGCTAAAATTCTCAGAGAAGCCTTCTCCAGGGTGAATTCATGGATTTGAGGTGGAAACTCGGTCTGTTCTCTGAAGTTTACCCCCTGCAAATCTTAAGCATTTGGGGTTTTCTCTGAGCTTTCATAAACGTCACTTTGGTTCACCAAATTAAGATAAAATATTCCGCTTTACAGATGTGAAAACTAGGACACTCACGCTTAGTATGCCTTTCTCATCGCCACAGCCTCTCCATACAGAATTTAACTGGAGTCTCCTCCCCTTTTCTCAGTAACAAAGTAACAGGTGCAGTGTAAAGCACCCCAAATGTGTATGCTGAGTTCACTGTGCCCCTCAGGAATGCAACAGGGCTTTCATCAATGGACTTGGAACTAAGTTTGATGAAATGTGGGTAATTTAATTTCCATCGTCCAACTTTGCCACCCACAGCCACAGTCCCCAGGGACACCTGACCAGTATAAAACAAAAATAGGCAACTTTAAAAAAGCGAACTGCAGCATCTTCCAAGTCATATAAGTTTCTCCCTTGGAGTCTGACGAACTCAGCGTTGCTTTCCGCATTCCCAGCATCCCGGCTCCTTCGAGACCAGGGCTGTGTGCGGAGCGCCACAGGTAGACTCGTGCCGGGATCTCTGGGGGCCGCTGATGCAGGTGACACAGGCCCTGAGCCCCGGGATGAAGGTGGACACAGCCTGCAAAGGGAAGGCCCACCAGGTGAGAACCGATGCTCTCAGCTGCTGGGAGGAGCAGGTGTTTGAAAGATGAGCCTGGGATGAGTGGCACGTGGTAACTTAGGGAGGCGGGGCCCATCGTGGCCTGGGGGCCAGCAGCCAGGAGCTGAAGTGGGCGACCGCAGCTGCACAGGCAGCCCCCACAGCCCTCACCTTCCTGTGGGGAGGCCGTGCAAGGAGGCATCGGCGTGACTGGTCTGCAAGGACCGACAGCGTTCACTCAGACAGACCAGTGAGTCCGTAGAAGACTCTAACGGATTTAAATGCTTTCACGCAGAGTCTGGTTGTGAGTGCACCCTTGAAGACCCCAAGGACGTGTGCGGCTAGCTGATGCAAACTGCTATGCATGGGATGGATAGGAACAAGGTCCTACTGTACAGAGAAGGGAACTATTGCTGTTGTTTAGCACTGAAGTCGACTCTTTGCGACCTCATGGACTATAGCCTGCTGGGCTCCTCTGTCCATGGAATTTCCCAGGCAAGCATACTGGAGTAGGTTGCCACTTCCTTCTGCAACAGGGAACTATATTGTTGGATAAATCACAGTGGAAAAGAACATAAAAGTGGATATACGTGTGTGAATAGCTGAGTCACTTTGCTTAAATTAGCATAGCACTGTAAATCAATTATGCTTCAATTAAAAAATAAATCATAAATACATAAACAAAGTTGAGTCAGGTCCAGCCTCTGTGAAGGGCTTCCTCCATGCCCCCACAGTGAAGCCTGGGGGGCTCTGTCCCCTGAAGACCCCTCCCCACCCGCCCACTCTCCAGGCCTCGGTCTGGCCCCAGGAGGGGTCTGCCCTCACCAACTCCCTCCTTCAGAGGACTGTCTCACGGGTCTTCTTTACCCTGGTCCAGCTCCGCCCCTTCCTCGGGAATCCTTTCCACGGTCCCAGCTGTGGAGGGCGGCCCCTCTTGAGGCCCCCGCCTGCTCGTCCACCTCCCCGGCGCGTCCTCAGGCAGCCCCGGGGTCTGCGGCCATCCCCCAGCCGCATGTACCGCCCGCCCCAGCGTCCCCGTCCTCAGCTGGGGGCCCCGCAGGAAGGTCTGGCCCGCTCAGCTGGGCACAGAGCAGGCCATCAGTAGCCAGTGGATTAGCACCTATGGTCCGAAGGCTGACCCGACATGTGTCCTGGGATCTGAGCTTGTGTGGACTCTTCTCTCCACTAGAGAACCTGGGCAGAGCACCGGCCGAACTCCAGGGGAACGTCTTTCTGAAGGACTTAAAGCTTCTGAACGTAAAACAAAACCAAGCTCCAGGCCCTCGCAAGCTGTGTCAGCCAGGGGGCTGGGAAGACGTCTGCTCCCGGGGCTGGGGGGTGGGTGTGGAGGGGAGCAACATCCCTGCTTCAGGGGACCAGGGGGCAGACGGCCAGAACCGCAGTCAGGGTGGGTGGGGGGGCAGTCAGAGCGTGTGCAGGATGCTCTGAAAGGGTTATGAGGGAGGCTTTTAAAGACAATAATTTGGAAACACCAGTACAATTTATAATTCTCTGGGAAGTAAAAAGGACCAAAATTAATTCAAGGTGAAGGAACTTTGAGGTGACTAGTATTGATGAATGGAATTTAAAAAATCAAAGAGTCATTTCTACAGCAGTTTCTAGGGCAAAGTGAATGTATTGGCTAACGCTATCAAAATTTCGAGAAGCAGTTTCTTTCAGTATCTTATAAATCACAAGAGAGCTAAAACAAACAAACAAACAAAAACAGACAAGCTACTCAATTCAATTCATGAGAATAACAGAAATCTGGGTGTGGAAACGTGACAAAGGAGGCATGACTCTGCCTCAAGCATGAATTCACTGCCATTTATGAGGAGGGCATGGCAACCCACTCCAGTGTTCTTGCCTGGAGAATCCCATGGACAGAGGAACCTGGCGGGCTACAGTCCATGGGGTCACACAGAGTCAGACACGACTGAAGCAGCTTAGCATGCACATGAGAGCCAGCAGCTAAGTTGTCAGGAATTTTGCACTAGGTGGGGAAAATGACCATTATTAAAAATTAAATTATGTAAAATTGAAGTAAATTATTTTTAAGAGGAAATCCTGATAGCCTCTCACTTCTTAGTTACTTTGCCATCATGTATATTCTGCCCCTCATACTTGTGTAGTAGACTCTCTGCCTGGGGTGACCACCGTGACCCCCCAAGTCTGTATTCTGCGTCCCTGTTGATAGCATGAAGCCAGCCTCCACCCCAGGGACGTTTACCACAGTCCCTGGCTAAGGTGCAAACAGGGCTCTGGCTTATCACATCTGGTCAGTGTGACTGACCATCTAGACTGATAAAAGTGATGGAGAAAAAGTTAAAAATGCATATAAACTTACAAATGTGCCAAGTCTTTAGCGATTTTATTGTGGGAGCCCAGAAAGGGGAGGAGAGATCCTTCCAGTCTGCGAGAACTCTTACCAGCGAAGGTCTGCTTGCGCAGCCTGCAGGAGAGTGAGGTTCCGACGCAGACCAGCATTGAAGCCGATAGCCCGTTGCAACCAGAGGTTGGCTGCAGATTCAAGCGTTTAGCAAATCCAATAAAGCAACCTGAGAGTCAACCGCATATGTGGCACTTACAGCAAAGAGCATTGAATATTTTATTATTTGTTGACTATGTGCTGCACATTCTTTATATTGTCAAAATTTGCCCTAAAACATATCCTAAAGCTGTTGTTCAGTCACCAAGCTGTGCCCGACTCTTTGTGACCTCATGGATGCAGCACACCAGGCTTCCCTGTTCCCCACGGCCTCCAGGAGTTTCCCCAAGTTCACGTCCACTGGTATGGACACATGTGCACACATACAATTTTTCAGAGAGCTAGGCATTTGCCAGCACACTACTGCATGCAATACTATTAGTAAATCAAATCCCACCCAAATCAAAATTGATTTCTCAAAGAAAAGTAAGGTGGCTTATTTAATGATGCCTATAAGTCAAATCATTATGCTATATATAAACTTATGCAGTGCTGTGTGTCAATTATGTCTCAATAAAACTGGAAGAAAAACTAAAAAGAATTGAAATTTACTGAAAAAGGAGAAGCGAGAGGTTTAATTGAATAATATATCTATTAATCCACAATATCACATTAATAGGGTAAGGAAGGCCTATCACCACACAAGAGGATGTCCAAGTGTTGCCTCTCACTGACATTGTTACGTGTTAATTATGTATAATGATAACATGCTGGTATTAGAATTAGCAATATTCAATTAACATACATCACTAATTCTAAAACACCATTGAAGGGCGCGTGTTTAACCTGCTAGGGAGTATTTGCCTCAACCAGGCCCTCGGCATCACCAAAAGCACGCCCTTGGGCCCTGTCCCCGGAGGCCAAGGCAGGGCAGGCCGCCGGCTCCGCCTGGGCTCGGGAACCCCAGGCCCAGCGCTTCCTCCTTCGCCTCGAGCCAGTCCTGCCGCTGGGGTCAGCTGGTGTTTCTTTCGGGAGAAGCAGAGGATGAAACTGAAGTATGCAGGACTGTGCGGTCATTAACCTTAGGAGCTAAATACATTGTGGCCAACAGACTGCCATGAATCAGAAATGAGGCAACACAGGAAATGAAGCAATTTTTGGCCAATTGCTTGACAGAGAATCAACTGAAAAAATGGAGCAAGCATCATCGCAGGACACTGAGTGGAGACATATGTGTATAGTGTTACCAGATCACTGGGTTTTATGTTGAATGAAAATGATCACTTAGAGGATGAGATGGGGAGAAGGTAATTCAATTTATCAAACAGAAAAAAAAAATTTTTAATGTGAGTAGGCCTGTGAGGAAAGGCATGTTTATTGATGTAAATGGAAAGATATAGAAGAATTTGAGTCAAAAGAGACTCTGAACGTTCGCAGGTTGCTTGAATTTAAGGAATTACCTTGGGAACAATTTTCGAGGTAAATGTGACACAGTATTTCCAAAAAAACTGATCTGAAATAACAAAATAACAGCAAATAGCTTTTCTCTCCCTCCCTTCCTCCCCCCTACCTTCCTTTTATTTATTTTCTTTGTAAAGAAAGATTATTTAATATGGAATATTGTTAAATATATTATAATTATTGAAGTTTGATTTTTATGCCAAAATATATGAGTGAAGAAAAACAGTACAGTTACATCCACTAGGATATGAATATTAACATTTAATATATAATTTATTGGGGCTTCTCAGACTTCCCTGGTGTCTCAGCTGGTAAAGAATCCACCTGCAGTGCAGGAGACCTAGATTCGATCCCTGGGTTGGGAAGATCCCCTGGAGATAGGAACAGCTACCCACTCCAGTATTCTGGCCTGGAGAATCCCATGGACTGTATAGTCCATATGGCGTTGCAAAGAATCAGACACAGATGAGCAACTTTCACTTTACTGGGACCTCTCAGGGGCGTTACTGGTAAAGAGCCCACCTACCAACGCAGGAGACTCAGGAGACGCGAGCTTGACCCCTGGGCAGGCAAGACCCCCTGGAGGAGAGAGTGGCAGCCCACTCCAGTGTTCTCGCCTGCAGAGCCCCATGGACAGAGGAGCCTGGCGGGCTCCAGTCCATGGAGTTGCAGAGTCAGACACGACTGGGTGACTTAGCACTCACGCACCCACACGACGAACGACGATAAAAAGCTTAAAAAGCTAAACACAAAAAATGCAACAACATGAATACAATTTAAAAAAAAATCTCTAGTCATTAAATCTTCGGATGCAAAAAGACTTCCCAATGTGTAAGGTTTTGAAGAAATGTACAAATGCTCATTGATACTTCCAACAGTACAAGCAATTAACACATTTGTACATTTAAATATAAAAGCGACACACACCAAGAAAATTTTGCAACAGATGTGATTTTTAAAATCTCTTATGAATCAGTAAGAAAAACACTTGGACCTCAACTGGGATGTGAAAGCTCAGACAGACGGCTCAGAGAAAGATCCGCTCAAGAGAAGAGCAGCCGCAGGTCTGTGAGTGACTATGTTAATAAAAAATAATAGGGAAACAGCATTTCTCATCTACCAAAACTGTGCATTTTTTAAAACATTAAAATGTCAGTGAGGCCAGAGTGCTAATATGCTTCTTCATGCTGCTTCCATAGTTCTTTTAGAATTTTCATAATAACTTTTGAGATGATATTTCAAGTTATGGGATGGATCTACGGTCATCGTAGAAACTTTTACTGGGAAAATGGTAAGAAGAGAAACAAAAACACACCGCAGGTGGACTGTTTATATTCACTTTTCCCACCAGATGTTTTGGTGTGAGTGTGAGTGTATGTTTTCATGTTTATGTTCAAGCACATATAAAATGCATATGAGGACTTCCCTGGTGGTCCAGGGGTTAAATGTCTGCACTCCCAATGCAGGCAGCCTGGGTTCGAATCCTGGTCAGGGAACTAGGTCCCAAATGCCGAAACTAAGAGGTTGCATGCCACAACTAAGACCCAGCACAGTCAAAAACACAGAAAAAAACTCCATGTACCTGTATGTTCATACATATTTTGTACACGTATGGAAATACATTCCTACAGTAAGCAGAGACGTACTGTTTTTATTTTGCCTTCTTTATTTAGCATGCAATTACCACTTTGCCATTTATTAAATACCCTCAAACATATGCTTTGAGTGGCTTCATCCTACCTTATTTTGTGAGTGCATTGTAATCCCCCTTCCTCTGTGTTGCCTGTTTGAGCTCTTTTAGACCTTTCACCACTGCAGACGGCCCTGCAGGACATGGGACTTTAAGCGCACCAGCTTGGCTCATCTCTGACCACTGCGTGCTGCCCCTCTGCCCTAGTCTAACGGCTCACCCCCACCATGGGGTCACAGTTCCTGGGGAGTTTCTGGGGGGACCAGGAGGCTCTGGCCTGAGCCGGCCCATTTCCAACGCCCGGGAAGAGGGAGTGAGCTGCCAGGGTCCCTGCAGAGCCATGTGTGACAAGCACCTGCAGTTGACCGCTGCCCGGGCTGCCCACCAGGCTGTCCCTCGCCCACCGTGTGCCAAGGCCACGCCCCAGGACAGAACTCACAAACGTGACGCCGGTTTCCCTTCTCTTTGGGCGGCCCCTCTCCAGGGTGCTGCGGCGGTCAGCTTCGCTTTCCTCAATGTGTCACCCGCACGGGGCAGAGGACGCCTGCCTTTCGCATCGTGAAATGTGTCCCACAGTTGCACCTCCTAAGCCTCCTTCAATCTCAGCAGGTCCTTTCAAGAGTCGTGTGCTCGAGGGAATTTTTCTGGTCCCATTATTACTGGCTCTGTCAAGTATTTGGTAGCTAGCTACCTAGTGAGCTGAGTATTTGGTACCATACATTTCACTTCACACGGATGAAAACCCAAAGCTTTCTTATTGCTACCTATTTAACTTTAAAAAGAACAAAACAGACAAGAGACACAAGAGCACAAATTAAGATAATAAAATTAGCATTTCCAGCCACACGGAGAGGTAGCGTTTGCCATCGTTGCTTGGCTTTGATAATAAGCTAAGAGTCTAGTTTTATTTTAGTTTTAAGAAATAGGACATTCATCTTATTAAAAATAAATATTTTATACATGTTTCCATAATTACGTTTCCGTAATTCCCTGGTAACAGATGCTGTTGAAACTGTTCGCACGCGTCTGTCTTGCTCCGCTCGGGTCTGGTCACAGAGTCTGATTATTTCTTCACTGAAGTTGTTTCATCCCACTGAGCATTACGACTTTGAATTTGTGTCATTAATTTCGTACCTGACCCTGAGCTATATTTTTATTACATTAAAGAGTTCTGGAGGAGATGGTGTTCATTTAGAAATAAGCATTAGGCAAAAAAAATCCAGCCGAGGACATGGTGAAGCCTTTTCTAATTTGTCTTGTACTTCTACTCCTCTTGTGAATGTGGTCATCGGGGTCTGATCCAAGTGCATCCTCGGAGGAAGCGTGAAGGTCCCCTGGGTCCTGAGGAGCAAGGTGGCCCCGGAGACCCACCTGCTGCTCTGGCCTGGACCCCAAGGCCGGACTCTGCTGCCCCTTTGACCTGGGGAGGGGGCTCCTCAACCCCCCGGCAGCCCGCTGGCCTTCGAAAGGGTGCTGCCCCGTGGGTCACCCCCTGCTTTCCAGGCTCTGTGGTTCCCCTCTGGCCCTGGAGCTGCGCCCAGCCCAGCGCAGAGGCAGACAGAGGTCCAGACAGCACGGAGGCAGATGGAGGTCCAGCCCGGGAGGAGGCAGACAGCTCTCGCCGAGCACCGGCTGTGTGCCAGGCAAGACCTGAGATGATCTTTTACTTTTGGCTTTGGATTTCTGCTTTTTTATAAACCCTCTCTCTTCCATGGGACACTCCTCACTGAGGGTGACATGTGAGGCCCTGCTCAGCCGAGGCCCCGTCTCTAATGTCCTTTCAGCTAAAGAAAAGCTGCCAGAATCTGGCTCAGTGGTTAAGAACCTACCTGCCAATGCAGGTGACCTGGGTTCGATCCCTGCATCGGGAAGATCCCCTGGAGAAGGGAACGGCAACCCACCCCAGTGTTCCTGCCTAGAGAATTCCGTGGACAGAGGAGCCTGGCGGGCTACAGCCTATGCGGTCACGCAGAGTTGGACACGACTGAGTGCAGACACACGCACACACACACAGACTGCACGGTGTTAGTAAACCACCTCTGGCCGATGCAGCTGCACGCACACACTCACGTGCTCACACCTGCCACACTTGCTCTCCACGGACCGCTCCTGTCTGTGCCTAAGGAACCAGCATGTGGCCCTTGCTCATGTGGCCATGAACCCGGGACAGTCTCTGTGGAAGGATGAGCTCAAGGTGGGCACTGGTGGCCTCAGCCTCCTCCCTGGGCATCTGGCCAGAGATGACCCTGCAGGCAGAGTTCGCCAGACCCGAGGTTCAGTCCACCAGGACCTTAATTTGTCAAAACCCCATGACTACCACCCACGGGACCCCCTGTCCCCTAAAACCCCCTGAGGACATGCCCCGGGGCGTGCCCTTGCTGGGGATGGAGGCAGGTCTGCGGCCAGGATGGCAGGACGTCGAGCCGGGCCCGCTGAGCCAGGAGACCCGGGTGCACTCTGTCAAGGATGGAGGCGAAGACTTGGGCGCGTGGTCCGGCTCAGGGAGGCCGGTGATTGACGGCTTCACAGGCTGCCAAGCCGCGAACACGGCTCCTTGATAATTCGTTAAGCAAATATCAGAGATAGGCATACAGGCGCCAGGGGGAGTGCTTCCGGGGTTCTGTTTGCGAATCTCTAATCGCGTTTTCTGTTTGAGTTGGTTCTCCCGAGAATTAGAAGCCGCCGCGCTGCCCGGGCCGGGCGTCCCCGGCGCTTCGCTCGGGGCGGGCCTGCCGTCGCGCCTGCGGGGTTGCGCCTCTTAACGGGGCTGCGCGTGATGCAGGAGCCCCGGGGGGCGTCCGCGGGGGTGCTCGCCCCCAGCCCCCGGCCCACCCGTGCCGCTCACCTACCGTTCACCAGGGGTCCCCGACGGGCCAGCTCGGGGAAGCCAGGGTCTACACTCTGGGTTTTCACACTTGGCAGGACCTCTTGCTAATGTTTCCCTCGGACGTGACCCTTCAGCGTTGTGTGTTTAGAAGCCTTCAGCGGCCAACACCGGAAACCCCCAGCGGCTCCGAGGCTCTAGCCTCTCCGTGCGATGCCTTGGCCGAGGCTTCCGCAGGGCGGCTGCGCCGTGCCCGCCCAGCTGGTGCCCCGTTTCTGCAGACCCCAGCTCGACCTCCACGCCCGGGGACACCCACCCCTTGCTTCGGAGGCGATGGGGCAGCTCAGCCCAGCTGCGGTTCCCCAGCCCCGTCCTCTGAGCAGAGACACCGGAGCTTCACCCCAAGGGGCCCACAGCCCAGGGAGCGCTGCCCTCGAGACCGCCTGCTGAGAGACAGGGCTGTGTCCACCTGTATGTGACTGTCTTCCTGCAAAACTGCTTGTGAGTCTGGAACTGAAGGGTCACCCCGTGTCTGTCTGCTCTTCCTGTGAGGAGCTAAGGGTCAGAGCCACGTCTCGGGTGTGCCAAGACCTGGGGCGTGCACCTGAGTTCCCACAGGGCGTGCGGAGGTGGGGTGCACTGACCCTAACGATCAGGCTGTGCCCCACCCGAGCCCCGAGCTGTCAGACCATCTCTGGCTTGTCACGGGGTGGTCCAGAGGTCACTGCTGACCCCTGGTTCTGGCTGGAGCCCCCGGTTCCTTAGGGTGTGCTTGCCCCCCACCCGGCTGCACCTTCCGGGAGGGGGAGTTGGAGGTGGACGGTGACCCTGTCTCGGGTCCTCGGGCTGCGCGCTGTGCTCTGTGGACACGTGGGGGCAGGGGTCTCACTCCCAGGGCATCTCCATGCTAGGATAAGTCAGGAAGCTGGCAGAGGGGTCTCCCTTCCCCTTCCTGCCCCGGGCTCCCTGCCCACCTGTCCAGGCGGGAGGCCCGCCTTGCTGACAAGCATGGTGACACAGGTCCACCCACCCTAGGTAAGTGGTACGTTGCTGGGGACACTTGCGTTTTAGTGACCTCCAGAGTCTTAGCCAGAAAAGCCGTGGGACGTCAGGTCAGTCAGCGGTAAGGCTGGGGCATTCCCACATAGATGCGTGGCCCCTCAGAGTCCCCTGTGTATGCGCCACATGCACAGGCCGGCCTCTGACAGCCCTCCGCCAGTCTTCATCCCGGGGCTGGGAACCCCGGGCACCCCCGAGGTCAGGGACCCTGTCACAGAGTGGGTCCAGAGAGTCTGGAGCACCAGGACCCTCAGGAGGACACGAGGACAGGGCAGTGGAGCCCTGGGGCCAGTCTGCCCCCAGGGCGTGACCCCTGGGCCCGGGAGCCTGCTCTTGCCTGCAGCTCTGTGCACCACGCACATGTGTGTCTCAGTTCAGTCCAGTCGCTCAGTCGTGTCCAACTCTTTGTGACCCCATGGACTGCAGCACGCCAGGCCTCCCTGTCCATCACCAGCTCCCGGAGTTTACTCAAACTCAGGGCCATTGAGTCGGTGACGCCATCCAACCCTCTCATCCTCTGTCGTCCCCTTCTCCTCCTGCCTTCAATCTTTCCCAGCATCAGGGTCTTTTCAAATGTGTCAGTTCTTCACATCAGATGACCAAAGTATTGGAATTTCAGCTCCAGCATCAGTTCTTCCAGTGAATATGCAGGACTGATTCTCTTTAGGATGGACTGGTTGGCTCCCCTTGGAGTTCAAGGGACTCTCAAGAGTCTTCTCCAACACCACAGTTCAAAAGAATCAATTCTTTGGCACTCAGCTTTCTTTACAGTCCAACTCTCACATACATACATGACCAGTGGAAAAACCATAGCCTTGACTAAACGGACCTTTGCTGGAAAAGTAACAGCTCTGCTTTTTAATTTTCTGTCCAGGTTGGTCATAGATTTTCCTCCAAGGAGCAAACGTCTTTTAATTTTATGGCTGCAGTCACCATCTGCAGTGATTTCGGAGCCCCCCAAAATAGTCTGTCACTGTTTCCCCCCCAAAAATAGATTATTTTCCATGAAGTGATGAGACTGGATGCCATGATCTTAGTTTTCTGAATGCTGAGCTTTAAGCCAACTTTTTCACTCTCCTCTTTGACTTTCATCAACAGGCTCTTTAGTTCTTCTTCACTCTCTGCCATAAGGGTGGTGTCATCTGCATATCTGAGGTTATTGATATTTCTTCCGCTAATCTTGATTCCAGCTTGTGCTTCATCCAGCCCAGCGTTTCTCATTATGTACTCTGCATATAGGTTACATAAACACAGTGACAATATACAGCCTTGATG
The DNA here is from genome assembly GCA_012922965.1 of Capreolus pygargus. NCBI lineage: Eukaryota > Metazoa > Chordata > Mammalia > Artiodactyla > Cervidae > Capreolus > Capreolus pygargus. Next base: position 1,383,278 of record SNSB01004421.1, on the reverse strand, counting down.
TACTTTTTCCAATTTAAAGCCCACATACCTATACATACACACATGCATGCTTAGCCACACACACATCACATGTGCACACATGTATACATACTGCACACATAAACATACATGTGTGTGCATATTTGTACATAAACATGTGATGTGTGTAAATATGTACTCGTGCGCACACACGCTTGCATGCAGAGACACATGCACACATATACATATATTTACATGATACACACATGCATATACATACCTATACATATGCATGCATACCTAGACTAAATACATGGATTCACAAATATACATGGCATGCACACAAACACACGCACGCTTACATGCATGCCCATACGTTCACATGCGAGGCACACATTCACATGCAGTCTGTA
>SNSB01004421.1:1371783-1382807 GCA_012922965.1 Capreolus pygargus | reverse complement strand
TCTCAAGGTGGAGGACTCGCAGCGCCGCCCTGCCGCCAGCCCACCCGGGCCGCCGGCTCCGTTCCTGAAGGCTGAGCTCCCAAGCCCCCGCTGTCCTTCCAGGAGCTCCTGCACGCCAAGAGCGCCCAGGCGGCCTTTGTCCTCGGCAGGACTCACAGCCCTCAGGGAGGGCCCGCCGTGCGGTGGAGACGCAGCCAAGGGTGGTCTTGAGCAGGGAGCGCCTCGGTCCTGCTGAGAACGGGCTCTCACTTTCTGGGACTCAGGGCTGCATTCCAGGCGCCGCACCACCTGATGAGGCCCAGCCTGGCTTCCGGCTTGTGGGCCCAGGCCTCAGCCACACCTGACTCTTGCTGGCGGGACCTTTTGGGGTGGACACCCTGCTGGGCTCCTGATGGTCACCAACCAGAGCCATGAAGGGGGGCCAGACCCGTGCGGGCTCTGACCCCTACATGGACACCCTTCCTGCACGGCACACGCGACCTTGGAGTGTAGTGAGCACAGAGGCTCCGGCCAGGGCATCAGAAGTCACCTGTTGAGGACATCGGGGACCAAACCTCAGAAAATAATATGTCCTTCCCAGTGAAATCCCAGTCTCACCAGCAGAGGTCGTGAGGATGGACGTTGGGCTCAGGACCTTCCGTAGGTGCCCGGGCTGCCCTGGGGGTCAGGGAGGGCTCCAGTCAGCCCCCGCCACCTTCCCAACCCTGCCCTCCCTCTCCCCCTCCCCTCACATCTGTCCGTGATGACGAGAACAGGGTGACCCTGCCACCCCGGGCCCGACCTTCCTGCTCCTGACCCCTGAGCGCCTCCCTCAGCTCTGATAGCCCTCCCATCCCCCACCTCTAACGCATGTGTCCACGTGGGCAAGCGTGCCATGACGGAGCGCTGGTGCATGTGCAGACACACACGCACACACGGGAGGAGCAGGCGGCCACACCGTGCCCGTGGCCGGCCCCACGCCAGGAGCCATGCCCACGGTCAGCTCTGTTTCCTGAATGCTGGAAAAACCACAAGTAGGCGTGTGCACACACATGTCCAACATGCACACACAAGTGCATGCACACAGGAACCCGAGAGCTTGGCCCAGAGTGTCTGTTCCAGAAAACACACCTGTTTGTGTTAGCCACTCAGTCGTGTCCAACGCTTTGTGACTCCCTAGACTGTAGCCCGCCAGGCCCCTCTGTCCGTGGGATTCTCCAGGCCAGAACACTGGAGTGGGTGGCCTTTCCCTTCGCCAGGGGATCTCTCCAACCCAGGGCTCAAACCCAGGTCTCCTGCACCATGGGCAGATTCGCTCCCGCCAGGCCTCTGTTCTGTTCCATTTGTTGGCAATCTTCAAATCACTCGTGACTGAAGACTGATTTGATCTAGGTATAAATCAAATAAATCCTAGCTAAGAACACTTCTCTAAAATTTGTTTTTAAAAAAATCTGTTATATTTTGCAGAAATCACTACACTTCCCTAAGAGCAAGGATATTTTACGAACTGTTTTTGGCCTGGAATTTCTTCAGAGCATCGTGCACAGATACGTGAGTGCCATCTATAGAAGGAAGGGGGAGCGTGTGGTCCTCAAGCGAGGATCTGGGGGAGAAACAGAGGAAGAGAGAGGAAAAGGGGACTCTGGGGGGCCCCTGGAAGGAAAAGACCCCCAGCTTTTGACTCTTAGGGCATCTCACTCTGTCAGGGGATTTTTTTTTTCAGGAGGTTTTGAATTTTATTGTGTCTCCTCATTTATATGATGCATGTAATTAAATTTAGTATATGAACATCTGAATATTTTAAAAGAAACAAATGGGTCTAAAATTAAATAAACAAAACTTTATACAAACATGACTACTGGAAGAAATACTTTTTTTTTCCCCAAAGATGAGGGGGACTTGCTTTGAACTCTAGTCTTTGAATCATAGTTTCAGCAGAAATGACATCATGTGAAGAAAGATTTTCGGTAGTTCCGAATCCTCATTGCCCCGGAGTAGAATAAAGCAAATAAAGACTCCCACTCTGGGTTTCTCACCTGACCTGATTTGTTTCCTTTGATCTTTTTGTCAGGACTCCAGTGGAAGCTGTAGAGATATGAAGCCTTTCTCTCCGGAAGATCTCATGAAAGCTCTCTCTAGACACCCGCTCGTCCCGCTCCTGATGAAAAGGATTTTAATTGGAGGGGTGGGACATAGAAGTCCTTTATGCGAAGCCTTTCTGCTAGTTGTATATCTTTAATTCACAGATATATCCAGTTTGTAATTCAAATCATAATTGTACTTTCTATGGAAGATACTGAGATGAAAAGCAGAGGGCAGCCTACCACATATAAATTCAATCTCACGCGCACGCACGCACACACATACACACACACACACACACACACACACACACACCAAAAAAAGGGGGGAGAAAAAAGGATGAACAGAATAAAAACAGCTGTGTCAGTCTTTAAAAAATCCATTTGTGATCACAAACGAAACATTTCCAATCTCATAATGGGTGGATTGCTCAGTTTTATTACCAGCCATGCAAAGCAAGACCTCATCAAAAGAAGAGCCGCTCTGAGGTCCCGTTTTCCATTAAAATAATTTCAAAAAGCTTTTTTCTCCCACTGAAAGAACCCATTTTGCAAGATGATTTAGCTCAAAATCTGCTGGGAGTCACCCTTGACATAAAGTCATATTGTGTTGGAGTTTAGTCCTAAATTCATACATCAATTATTTACTGTCGACGCCGATTGTATAAGTGTAGAAAATTACTAGGAATGATATTTTCTCTCAGGCAGAAAAAATGTGATACAGCAGCCCCACCCACCTAATGTGCAGCCCCGCTGTCCAGAGCCCCGAATGATTTATGCATTAGAAGCCGCGCGCGGGCAAGAGGGAAAGAGCGGGCAGAGAGCGACAGACACATTATTTTAAACCTTTCATAACACCCATAAATATTTCATAACAAATAAATAAAGAATGTCGGGCTTGTGTGGAGACAGCTGTAGACGCACGGTTCAATGCTCTGCAAAGCTCTGGGGACCCCACGCTTACCCGCGGTTAAACCCCCATTTCTTTTTAATCATCCACTTAGTGCATTATGGGTAGAGGGGCTCTCCAGGTGAGCTGGGATGCTGAAGGTTAGGGGTGTGAATGCCACTTTCATCCTGCTTCTATGTTTTCTTTCTGATTTTTTTCCAGACAGAAAACCGGGAAAGCGGGAGTCTCCTGTTTGCAGAAGTCTTTTCAGAAGTCTTGTCTGAAGGTTTCACACCAACGTGACGAACACATGTTGCCTCTACCATTTTCCCCAAACAAAAAATAATTTTTATAACCCACAGAACACATATCTTTTTTTAACTTCACAGTGTTTTGAAATGCCACTGTTTTGAATTGTCTCAGTTCAGCTGCTGCATTAGGGGGTGTGATGACCTTTCTGACTTTCTCCTCAATTTACTGGTTTTTAAATGGATGGATAGCCTTCATGCTCCCCCAAAAAAGAGAGAGCAAAAACAGAAAAAAAAAGAGAATGCTCACACATCAGCAGAGCACCATTTACTTTTGAATAAATGAACAGCATGAGAAGTGTTTGCCTGTGTGTGAATGTGTGTGCACGAATGTGTGTGCCTGTGTGTGTGCATGAATGAGGGTGCCTGCATGTGAGTGCACATGTGCATGTGTGCAAGAATGAGTGTGCTTGCATGTGTGCGTATATGTGGGCCTGTGTGTACCTCTACATGGTATGGTTCTGTCCAGTATGGTGACAGCGGACGTAGCCACATTTACCAGCAGGGCTTGCTGTCTGATTGGGAGCAGTTTTCAAATCTACAAGAAGTCGGTGCCCTGAGTGCTTGGGCAGTTGGGTTCTCCAAGGGGCCTGGCATCCCCAGGCAGCGGGAACACGCATGGGTGTCTTCCTTCAGGCAGGAGGGCCCCGCCATGGCCCCGGCCCCCCAGAGCTGGGGCGCGGCCCATCCTAACGCCTCTCTCCACCGTCTGGGATGCGGGAAGGCAGGTGCGGCTGAGACAGGGCACTGTGGGCTCTTCGCCCCTGGCTCAGACTAGAGCAGGACTCGCAGGTGGAGCTGAGGGTTTGCCCCTGGCGTGAGCGGACGCTCCTCTGGCCTCAGGCGGTCACAGCCGGCATGCAGACCAGACGTCAGAGTCCAGTGTGCAAAGGCCCCTCTCAGCCCCCGGGGCGGGGGCGAGCTCCCCACTCGGGGCCGCCGTCTGTCCGTGGGTACCAGTCTAGAGCCTCTGGGGGCCTTCCAGACCCCGCAAGGAGGCACGTCTGAGGGTACCGGGCAGGGCTGACTCGGACTCAGACAGGAGGGGTGAGGCCGGGGACCGTTGTCTGCCTCCCGGTGCAGACGCTCGGGGCCGGGTCATGGGAGCCACCGGCCCACGGCTGCTGCTCTCCGGTTTCCAGGAGCCCGTCGAGGTGGCCCCCAAGCCCTCCTGCAGGGCTGGGGAGGGGTCCCCTGGAGTTCCCAGGCGTGCAGCAGCAGCCCCTCAGGGCGCAGTGCGCCGTGTGCTTCTGGGATGGCATGCAGTTCTGACCCCGTGATCCTATGGGGCCCAGAATCCCTGCTTCGAGCCCTTCTTTTCCGTAGCCGGGGTGCTTTCCCCACCAGGACCGAACCCCAGCCTGACAGTGGATTCTTACAGGTCGAGGCAGCCCCTGTCCCGTCCAGGATCTCCGTCTCCAGCTTCAGCTCTGTCAGTCGGGCTACCCTCTTTAGAACACAGGTCCTTTCTTTTCTGAATTTAGGGAGACAGGGACATTGTGAAAAGAAAACCAGTCATAGTTTAAAGTTTTAATAAGCCTCATTATTTTTTAAGCACTTGAGGATAGAACAAAGATCCCAAATAATCTGCTAAATATTTATTTCATTAATACTTAAGCACACATTTATTTTACTAATTATTGCACATGTTGCTGCTGTTGATTTATAGCAAGCTCATCAGCAGTCATTTCAAGTTTAGAAGAGAGTGACTCAGAGGCACCCAGACTCCGGTTTTTCCCGCCAGAGGGTACGTGGGGGCACTTTGACCAGCTCTAGGTCTCCGGCTCCCTCGTCCCAGACAGCAGGTGCCCCGGGGCCTGGGGAGGAAGGATGCTCGAACAGAGGCCCCCAGTGACAGGCTCGACCGAAGCCCTGGAGTTTGGCTCTCCCCGTTATTTACATTCCCTCTGTCTCCCCAGCTCAGGTTCTACTGGGCAGGAGTGTTGCTTTGGATATTAGAAGTTTTTCTGTCATTAATGTTAGATACTGCTCAGCCGGAAAGGTCAAGGCAAGTTTGAGTTTGGATTTTGCTGATGACTGTAGCATTGTGCTTTCTCTCTCTTTTTAAACAAGGAGACTATTTTCAGAGTATTGATTCATGTTATATGAAATCTCAGAATCTTGGTTGTGTCCTTGGGACTTTCCAGTTACTTCCCAAGTATATCATGATGTGTTGGTTACATATTTAAAGAAAAATCGCCATGTTTTCTTTAAGTACGAAGGCACACGCTGATGCCCTGTGACTCCCTATCAAATGAGCTGCCAGTGGCTCCCCAACTTGACTGCTTGGGTTTCCACCTAGAAGTCTCCTGCAGTGGGACTTCCGTGGTGGTCCAGTGGTTGGACTCCACCTTCCAATGCAGGGGTGCAGGTTCAGTCCCTGATGGGGGAGCTAAGATGCCACACGTACGTGTGCAAGCTTGTGTGCTGAGTGGTTTCAGCCATGTCCAACTCTTTGTGACCCTACGAGCTTCAGCCTGCCAGGCTCCTCTGTCTGTGGGATTGTCCAGGCAAGAATGCTGGCATGGGTCACCATGCCCTCCTCCAGGGGCTCTTTCTGGCCCAGTGATCAAACCTGGGTCTGTTACATCTCCTACATTGGCAGGTTGGTTCTTTGCCACTGGCACCGCCTGGGAAGCTCAAGATCCCACATTCCTCATGGCCAAAAAATCAGAACAACAGAAGCAATATTGCAACAAATTTGATAAAGAATTTTTAAGAATTGTCCCCATCAAAAAAAAAAAAAAGTCTCCCAAAGCAGCCACAGAGCTACAGACCAGTTATCCGCTAAAAATGCAAATCTCTGAGGGAAAGGTCTCATCTGAGTAGAAACTCGAGGGCCTGGTCGTGGGTGCAATCCTAAAGTCTCAGGCCACCACAATCATGCTTCTAAGTGCAGCTGAACTGCCTGGGGCTGTTTCCCCACAGAGCCCGGGAACCCAAGAACCGCCCTAAGGGCACCTCCTGGTGAGAGAGCGGCTGCCTGGGTCAGGGGTCCTGTCTGCTCCTTGGAGCCCCAGGCAGTCACCACGGCCTCTGGACATCCATCTTGCTGGGTTGTTTTTAAGATTCAAGTGACATATTTTGGTGGTGTTGTTCAGGCGCCAAGTCATGTCCAACTCTCTGCAACCCCATGGGCTGCAGCACGCCAGGCTTCCCTGTCCCTCACTATCTTCCAGAGTTTGCCCAAGCTCATGTCCATTGAGTCGGTGATGCCATCCGACCATCTCATCTTCTGTCACCCTCTCTTCCTCCTGCCTTCAATCTTTCCCAGCATCAGGGTCTTTTCCGATGAGTCAGTTCTTCACATCAAGTGGCCAAAGTATTGTATTCAGCTTCGACTTCAGTCCTTCCAATGAATATTCAGGGTTGATTTCCTTTAAGATTGATTGGTTTGATCTCCTTAACTTTACAAGGGACTCTCAAGCGTCTTCCCCAACACCACAGTTCAAAAGCATCAAATTCTTCGGTGTTCAGCCTTCTCTACTGTCCAGCTCTGACATCCATACATGACTGCAGGGAAGCACTACTTGTCCTTGACTATATGGACCTTTGTTGGCAAAGTGATGTCTTTGCTTTTTAACACACTGTCTGCATTTGTCATTTCTTTTCTGCCAAGAAGCAATCAAGTGACATAGGGCAAGTGGAAACGCTCATTCGAAGTTCAGATGAGACACAAATACAGGCGTCGCTGTGTTTATTGGCTACGCCGCCCCACGTCCAGGGAAATCGGTGTCTGACCGTCCTCCTCTGCTCCCGTGGCTGTGACCCCAGAAAGCCTCCCCTCCCCCAGCATCATGATGAAGAGGCTCGGGGAACGAAGAAGCAGTGGCTCCATCAGGCGCGGCACTTATAGAGGCTTCCGGAAGCCTGCAGGAACCCCAGACACTCTTTGGCATAAGATGGAAAAATACGTTAGTCTCTTAGTCATGTCCAACTCTCTGCGACCCCATGGACCAAAGCCCGTTTGACTCCCCTGTTCATGGGACTTCCCAGGCAAGAATATTGAGGTGGGTTGCCATTCCCTTCTCCAGGGGATCTTCCCAACCCAGGGATCAAACCCAGGTCTCCTTCATTGCAGGCGGATTCTCTACCATCTGAGCTGCCGGGAAAGCCCAATGCAGGCCCCAAATTCAACATCCAAGTTAAGGTTCCTCCTCCCCGAGGGCAAATGACCCTCATCAGTGCAGCCTCAGATTCAACATTAACCAGAGATGACTTTAAGAATGATAACACACAACAGATGTAATTTCTTTCCTTCTTGATTAAGGAAAACATTTTATTCTATATCCTAGTATGAATGCTTATCAGGTAGAGTGACTATCTGCTTAGTCACTCAGTCGTGTCCAACTCTTTGTGACCCCATGAACAGTAGCCCACCAGGCTCCTCTGTTCACAGGATTCTCCAGGCAAGAATACTGGAGTGGGTTGCTATTTCTTTCTCCAAGAGTGACTCTAAGTTTCTGCTTTTTGTGACGGCAGTATTGTCCAAGTGTCCCACATAAAACAATTAATGCTCTGGGTGGAGGGGGCTTCCAAATTCATCTCTGACATGTGAAGAGCATGGAAATTTCACTCCTGTCTGTACAACCAGAAAAAAGAGCTGGAGAGTCTGAAAATCATTTACTTTTCTGGATCCCTTGGAGAACTGAGTTTGCAGCTATGAAATCTTGAGGGACAGGGGAATCCAAGAGATGCAGCAGCCAGGATCCGCTTACCTGGGAGAGAGGCTGCTGGAGCCACAGACTGGGGGGAGCAGCTGCAGGGTGACCTTGATGAGTTGCTGGCAGCTACACGTGAGCCACGAGAGAGAGAGAGAAACTTCTCGAGGCTGGGGCCTTAGCAGACCTCACGCTTCCACTGGCTTTATCTGCAGGAGTTGGGCCAAGGTCTCCTAGTGAAGATGGAAGCAAGGTGTCTCCGTGACTCCAGCAGGTGGGAGGAGAAGGGCGGCTGTTGTGAAATATACCCAGTTCTCTACTCCAAGGTGGAAGCCAGAGACAACGGGAAAGGGCTCCTGTCCCTCCTGCCTCCTCCAGTCTTCTGGTTCCAACCAGGGGGAAGAACAGGAGCAACCTCAAGAGGGAACCTCTGCAAACATCACACCCAGGGCCCCCCGTCCACAGAAAGACATTCCCTCCCGAAGCCTCGCCAACCCCAACACGACCCCATACAGCGCAGCTACCGCAGAGGTGGAGCAGCGTCCTCCGAGGAGGAGCGGCCGGGGAGCCCGAGGTCAGGATGGACAGAGCAGGGACAAGAGAAGAGGAGGCCCTGGCACCCAAGGCGGGGCGGCCCGACACGCAGACCGGCCCCCGTCATGCCGGCAGAACCACTCACTGCAGAGGCCGCGTCCTCAGGTCGAGGCACAGGAGCACCTTTAAACCAAGATACAAGACATCCCGAAAGGTAGAGGAGAACATAGTCTGAAAAGATAAACCAAGCCTCAGAGCCAGACTCGGGTAGCACTGAGGATATGATGGACCCTGCAGGCAGGGAACTGAAATGACTTCATAACAGCATAAGAGCCTTGATGGGAAAAGCAGAAAGCATGGAAAACAAACAGGTGATGTAAGCAGAGTGGTTGAGCTTCTGAGAAAAACCAAAAAAAAAAAAAAATTGCTAGAAGTCAAAAATAATGTGACCGAAATAAAGAAAGTGCCTCAGTGCATTTGACATTGTTGAGGAAAGAATTGATGAACTTGAAGAGAGGGAAAGGAACTTTCCAAATACCAAAGGAAAAAGGACAAGGAAAACAAGATTCACGCGCAGAATATAGCATCCAGAAACGAAGGGAGGTTTTCAAAAGGCATAACGCCTAGAGCTGGGATACCAGAGGAGAAAAAGATACAACGGAGTGGAACAGATATTTGCAATTATAATAGCCAAGAACATCCTACTGTTAAGGGCAGACACCAAACCACAAATCCTAGATGCTTGGAAAACATGAGGCAGAATAAACACAGCAACAAATACACACAAGCATGTTATGTTCTAACTGTAGAAAGTCAAAAGGGAACCTTGAAAGAAGCCTGAGTGAACACTAAGTGGGTGAAGAATTTGCTTTGTTAAAAGAAAAAAAGCCAACAATCTAGAATTCTATAGTCAACAAACTTAACTTACAAGTGGGAAGAAAAAAATAAGACTTTCTCAGAGAAATAAAAAATGAGAGAATTTAGCCGGACATGATCCAAGAAATTCAAGAAACAATAAAAAGTTTTCAGGGAGAAGGAATACAAAACAGGTCAGAAGCCTGCATCTACATAAGGAAGCGTGTCAGAGAAGGAATGAATAAAGGCAACAAGTATTGGGTGATATTATAGAAGGACAAGTAAGCCGTGACGGCAACGTCACAGGGATGGGAAGGCGATTAATTCTCTGTCGTAAGGCACGTGATCTACTACACATGAGACGGAACAGGGCTGCTTGCAGGCATGCTTAGGTTTGTTTAAAATATGTCCTGTGAATTTCAGGGAAGCCACTAAAATCTTTAAAGACATTTAATTGATACACTAAGGGAGAAGATGAAATAGAATCATATAAAATTCTAAACCTAAAACTAGAGAAGGCAGAAACAGAAGCTTCTGGCAATGAACAGAAAACAGCTTCAAACATGGCTGATTATATTTGATCAACCAATTAGATCAATAATCACCCAAACGGTCCTGTGTCAACATAGGTGAGGCAGAAACTGAAAGAATTGATAGGTGAAATGGAAGACTCTGCTATTACCATCAGAGGCTTCAGTGAACCCCTGTTAATAACTGATAGATCCAGAATGTAGAAAATCAATAACAATGTAGTTGAGATTTCACATTCAGCAGGTTCCAGAAAGTTGACCCTTGCTCAGAGAGTCAGAGGTCGGGGCTCTGAGGTCCTGGAGCAGAAGGAGGGAGCCGAGAGTGGGCAGTTCCGTTCCGGGTGACTTGCCCCCTCCAGCCATCGCAGGCAGCCTGGGAGCCGGCTGCATCTGAAACGTGATCTTACCTGAAATTCCCGTGTCCTCAACAGACATCAAGGGAGGTTTGGGCAACAGAAGCTCTTCTTGTAGCTGTTCTCAACCATTAATGAGTCTGGGGATCACTGAGAAAACGGTCCCAGCCCCAGAATCTCTGCCCAGCGTGACTGGTCTGGGGCGGAGCCTCCGATCTGCAAAGCAAGCAAGCGCCCCACGTGGAGACCCACACAGAGGAGCTGAAGACTGCAGGGCTCGCTGGAACTGGGGCAAGCCTGCACCCTGGTTGCAAGCTGGTCCCCAGTCCGCAGACAGACCCCCAGCCTCCAGCTGTGGACCTGGGGTCCCCAGGTCACGTGAGCGCCCCCCAAGGGCAGGCACCTGCCTTTCAGCAAGTGGACCGACTCAGGAGCCCAGGCAACAGCCTACCGCTTAGTCCACCTCCCCACCAGCCCCTGAAGCTGGACTCCAGGCTGGGGTGCAGACTCTACTTGCTATTTTCAGCCTTGACTGCCTCCCACAAACAAAGGAGGCTGAAGCGGTGAGAGGCGCCCTTGGCGGGTCCCTGGCGGGGGATGGGGGGCAAAGGGTGAGGGTGTTCCAGGTCATCGCCTCCACTCCATAAATTGATTCTAAAATGACAGTTCATTAAGTCGCTTACACGTGCACACATACCTACAACTTAAGCAATGCTAAAGTGATCTTCTGTCAATAACCAGATCTATTTTATTATGTTTTCCCTTCCAGCAAAGACGTTAAAAATCTTGCCTATTTTAGCCTTTTATGGGAAATGGGCGTAGCCTTCCCTAGGA
>SNSB01004421.1:1324973-1360548 GCA_012922965.1 Capreolus pygargus | reverse complement strand
TCGTTACCATCTTTCTAAATTCCATATATATGTGTTAGCATACTGTAATGGTCTTTATCTTTCTGGCTTACTTCCCTCTGTATAATGGGCTCCAGTTTCATCCATCACATTAGAACTGATTCAAATGCATTCTTTTTAATGGCTGAGTAATATTCCATGGTGTATATGTACCACAGCTTCCTTACCCATCCGTCTGCTCTTTCTGTTTCTGATTCTGATTTATGCTTTTGTCCCCCATCCTGGACCATTTCCAGTGTCTTTCGCTTCATTCTGAACGAGCGTGTGGAGGTCCAACTTGCCTGCTCATCACTTCCTCTTCTGTCACTGCAGGGACTTAGTTCCGCTCCTCCTTCCTTTCTAAAGAAAGCTTTGTCTGGGATTTGGCCTTAGTGCTTTTATGAAACATCAGCGTTCCTGAACTGGAGAAGGTGGTGTGGCTCAGGGCAGCCCTGTCTTCCCGGAATTCCCTCTGCGGCTGTCTCTCTTTAGTTGTAGAACCTGCCGTGGCTTGTGGAGGCCCGCAGCTCTGCCCTATTTTCTCTGGAGTCCCCGCCCCCTGCCCCCGCTGCCCTGCTCGAGTTCCTCTCGTCTCCCCAGAAGTGCCCTGTCCTGGGGCCCTGCCCCAGGAGGAAGCCTGGGGGGGGTGGACAAGCTCTCCCGGGCTCCTGTGCCTCCTCCAGGCAGCCTGCAGGGCTTTCTGGGCACATGGGCCAGGTCCTGTGTTTCCTCTGTTCACAGACTCCCCGTTCCGTCTTCCGCTTTCCTCCACTTGGGCACTCACACCCGGCAGGTCTCATGGGCTCGGCCTCACCCACTTGGGGTCACAGGCACCTTGGCCCCTCTTTAGTGGCAAGCATTGCTCATCACTTTCTATTTTGCTTCCTTGTGGGCTGCCTGCTGTAGGTGCAGACCGAGAGATTCAAAAGCTATCCCATGACACAGCCAGGTCTGGCTGACTCTCTCAGTAAATTGGGAAAAATCAAAAGAAAGGAAATCAGCCCTGAGTACTTATTGGGAGGGACTGATGCAGAAGCTGAAGCTCCGATACTTTGGCCACCTGATGCAAAGAGCCAACTCCCTGGAAAAGACCCTGATGCTGGGAAAGATGGAAGGCAAGAGGAGAAAGGGGTGACAGAGGATGAGATGGTTGGATGGCATCATAGACTCAAAGGACGTGAGTTTGAGCAAACTCCAGGAGATGGTGAAGGACAGGGAAGTCTGCTGTGCTGCAGTCCATGGGGTCAGGAGGAGAGCAGTCAGACATGACTGAGCTACTGAACAACAAAAAATTAATCTCTAAACGCTTCTTGCAGAAAGGATCGGGCCCAGAACATATCAGAAGGCCACAGGACTCTGCAGCTGTGTCTTAAGTGCATCCATTCATTGCAATGACAGATTCTGCTGCTTCTGAGACCGGCTTAGAAGAAACCTCAAATGAGGGCATTCCGGCTTTTAAATCAGAAACAGGCAAACAAGAAGACATTCCATCTCAAACCTGCTTCTCTTCCTAGTATCAGTTACACTTGTCCTCCTGAAAGAACACTTCCGCTGGGTGAGCACAAATGCCGACCCCGTCTCGAGATCACAGACAGGATTCCAGGGCCCAGCCCCTCCTGCGCGTCTGTGACAAGGTCCACCAGCAGAGTAAATATTTTTCCTTCAACCTGAAGGAAACACGGCTCCTTGGCTGCCTCTCCTGCGGAATTTGCGTTTCGTCTCTGAGCTGTTTTCCATCCGTTCAAAGACCTCTTAGCATTGCCAACGCTGAGACGAAGTGGGTCTCGGGATGTCGGTTGTTTTCTTTTTCTGCTTTTCTTACGGAGATTTTGATGTTCCTGGTTTACATAACTTTCAAAGTTTGCTTTTTGAAATTATAAAATGATTCCTCGCGACACAACTCAGAAAAATGGGAAAATCCAGAGAAAGGCAGAGAGGAAAGTAAAAACCAACTACGATTATAGAATATCAAAGTTTACATTCTGTTTTCATCCCTTTTTTTTTCAGATAACAATGAGGCGATCAGTTTAGTAACTAATATGAATTCCAGGCAACGTCTTTAGCCAGGGCCAGGGAACCGTAGTGCCCGAGCTGTTTCGGTCTGTGTTGGCGTCTGTGCAGCCCTAAAGCGAAGAATGTTCTATGTTCTTAAATGCTTTTTTCAAAAAGTCAAAATAACAGTATTTCGTGACATGAAAAAATTAACTGGAATTAAGATTTTTGCAGCCCAAAATAAGTCTTCTTAGCACAGTCGCCGCCTTCGCTTACAGAGTGCCTGTAAGCTTGAGGGCAACACCTTATGAGTCAGCTCGTGCCGGAGACCCTGCAACGCCTAGAGCTGAAGACGCTCGTGACTTGGGTCAGGCAAACGTCAGCCACCTCGGGGCGGTGCTCTCTGCTCAGGCGTCCTCCCCATGGTTCTGGGAGGCAGGAGCTGGTTCTAATCTGCACTTCACATGCAGAAAGTGAGATTTAGGGATGCAGTGACCTCCACACCAAGTATCCTACCCCACAGCCATGCCATACTTCCCCCGGGCTGAGTCACTCGACGGCCTCCCTGGGTATTTTCTGGGTGGTATGTTTGTGCATTTAAAGCATATTAGAGATTATGTGGCTTGAGTTAAATCTAATTGTATATTTTCCTTCTTGTCCATGGTGCCAAGTAATATTTAAGATTACGAAACTCCTACAGTGCTTTGGGAGCACACTTGAGGAAATCAGAGTGTCACGGTGCTGTGGGACATCAGGTTATTTTTAATTTTTCACTATGAAAATGACGTTCAGTCTTCCCTGGTGGCTCGGTGGTAAAGGCCCCTCCTGCCAGTGTAGGAAGCTTGGCCTGGGAAGATCTCACGTGCCGCGGCGCAGCTAAGCCTCATCACGACCACCGAAGCCCCACACGCTAGACCGGAGCTCCCCAACAAGAGCAGCTCGCGCCCCGCAGCAGAGGGTCACCGCCGCTCTCTGCCACCGAGAAAAGCCCGGGCACAGAAACCCAGACCCAGCGCCACCAGAACCTTAAACGGTGACACTCAGTGAGCTTCTGCCCGAACCGCCTCTGCCCGGGCCTCTGTCCACACCTCCTCCTCCACTCAGACACCTCCTGGACTCACCTGGAGCGGGTCACAGTTTTCCCACACCTTTCAGGACCTTGTGCTGTGTTTCTCCGTGTACCTCCAGACGAGGGGGCTCTGCTTCCGTCCCCACGTGGAGGGTGCGTGAACCTCTGTCCCCCAGCCCTGGGCAGGGCCCACCCTGCTCCGAAACCCCTGGCAACCCTTGGAGGGCTGAGTCAGAATGTCCCTAGTAGTGATGCCTTTGGTTGCAAATGGGATGAAAGTCTTTTTCTTTCTGATAGTTTTGGTCTTTTTGTCAGCCACCTATTGATTTTTTCACTCATATTTTCTGTTGCTTTTTGTTAGTCTTGTTGACAAATGTATATATAAGAGAACTCCTCCTAGTAAATGTATTAACCTTTTTTCTGTCACATTTGCTAAAAAATAAATTTCTCTGTTGGTGACACTGGCCTTTTAATATTAAGGTGTTTTACAATGTAGATTTTTTTAAAATGTAATATCATTAATCTGGGTACGTTCCTGGTTGCTTTCCCATGTAGCATGTTCTAGCTCGCTCAGAGATTGATACATATCCACATGGCAGTCTTCTGCTTTTCTTTATTGTTTTGTTTTTTATTTTGCATTTCTTCAAGCTCCATCCCCTCTTTTCTGTACAGTGCTGTGTGTCCCTAGCCCCTGTCGGCTGAGGCCGACCCTTGGAGCCGCAGAGGGAAGACCCCTTCCCTTCAGGCCGAGCAGAGTCTTTCCCCGTGGGTTGCTGCTCGGGGGAAAGGGCTCAGCAGTGCGGGGTTTCCTGATACCCAGGGGAGGTGATAGCGTCCTCTTCCAGGTCCACCTCTGCAACGAGCCCGTTAGAAGCACTGGCCTGGAGGTTTGGACTGATGCCTTCACTCCTAGGGTCTAGAGGGCCCAGGGTCTTCTCAACACTTTTCTGCATTTTGTCATCTGCTCCCCACAGCAACACAGGCTAGAACAAAATCAAGCAAAACCAAACCCCTGGGCCCTGAATGAAAACAGGAGACACTTCAGCAGGTGCCTCCACGCCATGGGGACTGGGCTCCCGGAGGCTCTCTCGTTTAGGAGACGGGGCCACAGGGCTCCGTAAGATGATCACGGGGGTGAGCAGATGGACCCGGGCTTGGTTCCATCAGGCTGTGGATTCCAGAATCAGACCAGGGCCCTGGCCCAGACACATCCGGCCTCTGTGCCTTGTCCTCTAACCCACAGGCTGCAGGTCCAGCAAGGCCCCTGCCCTGGCTGCCAGGTCCGTACCTGCCCGTGCTCATGAAGAACGTCGGGAAACACAACCCCTTGAGGAGAGCCAGGGGGGCCGTTGCAGGGCTGGGATCGTCCTGAGGACACTTCCAGCCATCAGTGTGGCTGTGTGATGCCAGCAGTCTACACAGCAGGCTTGGCTCACTCTTCATTCAGTTCTGGGGCTTCTAAGGAAGCTGGGGTCTCAGAGAAGCAAACGGACATCAGTGGGGAAGAGTGCGTTTGAAATGGAAAATCAGAACAGTTGAGCAGTCAGCTCCTAGAGGTTTATCTAACGGAAAACAAACAGGGTTGGGTTTGGGGTGGGGAAACTGATACATTCTTATTTATCAGGATATCCTGAAATTTTTAATAATATATAAAATAATTCACGGCTGTTAAACCTCAGTTTCATAAAATCTATCTT
Source organism: Capreolus pygargus (assembly GCA_012922965.1). Taxonomy (NCBI): domain Eukaryota; kingdom Metazoa; phylum Chordata; class Mammalia; order Artiodactyla; family Cervidae; genus Capreolus; species Capreolus pygargus. Next base: position 1,355,793 of record SNSB01004421.1, on the reverse strand, counting down.
TTTACAAAAGGGTGAGTTTCAAAAGACTGATGAAAACTCACTGAACCTTTTATGTTTAGCATGTTAAGAAAAATCCCAGGAACACCCCCGTTTCTTTTCCACACGATTTTAGAAACCTCTGCGTTTCCTGCCCCCACCCTCAATTCCTCTCCACCCCACTGTCTCTTCCCTCTTGTTTTCTGCTTATAACCTGCACAATGCTTTCCTGAGCATCTGCTATAACTCTCTCCCCTTTTCTTTATCTCCTTGTTCCTACAAGCTGGCCTGAATAAAAGGGTCATTATCAGCAGGCCCACAAAGGACCCAGACACCCTCAGTCCAAATGCTGTGCAGATGAAATATTGATCGTCCCCTGTGAGTCGCAGGGCCCCATGAAAGGAGCAGAGGACGCTAGTAGGACTGCCACGCCGGCCACAAACACAGCGTTCAGCAGCGCAGGCTCTGGCCGCCGATTATAATTACCGCCGACAACAATAAACGTCAGGGCTGCCTCTATTTATTGGCTGCGATCAATGATCATCTGTGGGCGACACATTGAAAATTCATCTTACAAACCAGCACCCCGATTGGGCTATTTGCTTCCTTCCAGGGAACTGCCGAGAATTAACCCCGGAGCTGCCTGTGAGCCCTGGGTGTCCACTGGCCGCAGGACGCAGGGCTCGGGACCGTGTGGGCGAGAAAGCCAGCCATCGTGGGGGCCTCACAGGTCAGCACGGGGTGGGCCCCATGGAGGAGGAGCCCTCGGAGGATGGGGCGGAAGGAGATGGGGGCAGGGTGCCCTTTGAGCGAAGCTGGGACCTGACCTTGGGCAGTAAGAGCCCCACCGTGGGCAGCGGCAGCCGCTTTGGACCCTGCAAACTGTAGCTAGCCTGACTCTTCCAGACCCTGGCACCCAAGAAGGCCAAAGATGACGTGGTTCTCAGTTGTCACTGAAAGTGGATTTAAATGTTAGCAAGTATAAATCTTTCAGCTGGTGCCTTGAAGATGCTGACGACACCCAGAAGCCTGCCCCCGCCTCGGGTCTCTGCCCTCAGTCCCCACGCCTGCAGAAAGACCCCCGAGGGAGCTGGCAGGACCTGGCCAGGAGACGTCGGGGGCCTCCAACGCCCTGAGGGCGCGGCTCCCAATGGCCGCAGGTCTGCGAAGAGCGGTCCCACCGTCCCCCGCACAGCCAGCGGCTTGGTTGACTCCGGGTTGATCCAGACCAAACAGATCACCAGGCCTCATTTCAGCATCACTGTCCCACCAAAGGCTGCCTCCATTCCTGAAGCAAACGGGCCCCGGCAGGAAAGGAGGCTCCCCCTGCAGCGTGTATGGGTCAGGTCCCTCCAGGGGAGGCTGGGGGGATCTCCCTGGAGCCGGGCAGGACTCCGCCTTCTAGAAAGCTCACACTGGCTTCTGCCCACAGGCTCGGGGCCCGACAGATCCACCAAGCCTGGGCAGAGAAGACTCAACCCAGAGCTGGGTCCGAGTCACATCTTTATTTCAAAATCAAATGTCAGGTCACGGGTTCTATGAGCAGCAGCCAAACTGCGCTAAGCAGATGTCACTGCCTTGAGGAGCCCAGGACGCTACCTCCCTTCTAGAAAATGCAGAGAGCAATTTACAAGCCAAGCTTCCTCCCGGCAGGTGTGGCCTGTGAGTCTGGCCTCCGGAAGCCCTAGATTCTGGGGGTTCCTGAAGTCAGGGGGTTTCTGGGAAGAACCTTCACCTTACACTCCATCTGAGGCAGGCATCACTCCCATGGGATGCCTTCACAGCCCCCGCCAGACTCCATACACACACACACACACACACACTCACACGGGCCATGCTCAGACCTGGGCCAGTCCCAAGGCGTGATTAAGGAAAAGGGCCTTGGGCTTCTCCCGGTGAGTTGCTCCAGAGCTGTGGACCAAGAGGCCCAGTTCCCACCCGGGGTCCCTGACCCCCTTGATCAGCGGAAACTGACCAGAGGCTGGACAAGAAATCCAAGCCAGGCTTTACTGGGGCCTCCGCTGCAGCTGGGCTGTGAGAACCAGCAACAGTTTCCCGCACTCACGTCCCGAGGGGGCTTCCTTCTATGGGGTGAGGGTAGGGGTGGGCCCAGGGGTCGGGCTGGAGGGGGGCTTGGGTGGTCTGCTCACCCTTTGGTGCTGAGCGCAGGGGACATGCTCAGCACCCTCCCTTCCCTCCCAGCTCTCCAGATGCGGCAGCGGGGTTTTTAAGCTGTTTGTGTCCTGCCCATAATTTGCCCCAGTGGCGCATGCACACACTTTGTTTTTGGGTCTGACTTTTTAAAATATTTACTTTTTACTTTCGGCTGCATCCAGCCTTCGTCAGCATGGGAATCTTCGCCATGTACACCAGCTTCTCTCCTGCTGTGGGGTCGGGGCTGGGTGGTTGGGGCACAGGGGCTTGGTGCTTCTGCGGTCTGCAGGCTCTCAGTCTGAACACGTGCCCCCTGCAGTGGAAGCAGAGTGGTAACCACTGGACCACCCGGGAAGCCCCTGCTTGAAGTTAACTGTAGTCCTTTGTAGTTTCTTTGTATGCTGTTGCCCAAGGAGGTATTTGTCCACGTGCAAACACCGCAGCGGTGGGTCCCGGGTCCCGAGGCCCAACCCGCCTTGCCCAGCAAGTGGTGAAGCAGGACAGCAGTGGGCGCCGCGCTCAGGGCAAGTGCACGTCCCGTGTCCCCCTCGCGACCTTATCGGCAAACCACCCTTGACAAGGACCGCTGGCAGAACTTGGCCTCGGTTCCTGGCAGGAACTGCTGCAGAGTCCCCTGACACCTGCAAGGTCCTGCCCTTGTGTGCTGGGCGGGGTTGCAGTCAGGGGCCACCCGCGGGACTGGGCCCGCCTCAGCCCCTGGAGGTGGGTCCCATGTCCAGCGGGTAGTTTACACAGAGTCTCGACGCCCAGAGCATCTTCAGTCTCTGAGCTTCAGCACTCCTGTCTGTAAAGTGGAACAAATACTGCCTAGCTCACAGGGTGGTACTGAGATGAGCTAGGTGACAAACGTCAGCCCTCGGGACTGGGCAGGCAGCGCTGGGGACCCCCGCAGCACTCCTACTACCCCTCCTCACGTCCCACCATCTTCGGCCTCATATGAAGCACAAGCTTTGTGCTCCATCCTGAGACGCAAGAAGGAAGAGGCGCCTCCCGACGTGTGGAGGGCAGGGCCGCCTGGAGGGGAAAGCCCTGGGGGGCCCTGACAGACAGCTGTGCTGTGAAGGGGGTCGCACAGGGTTTGCAGCTGAATTGCGTCCCCCGAACTGGAGCCCTAAGCCCCAGCAGCTCAGAAGGTGACTGTCTTTGAGATGCAATCTTTAAAGTGGTGATTAAGTTAAAATGAAATCATAGGGGTGGGTCCAAGTCCAGTGTAACTGACGTGAGAGTGGGACACGGACAAGACAGACAGGTGGCCGGTGAGGACCGAAGGAAGGAAAGGTCGCCTGCCAGCCACAGGGAGAAGCCTCGGACGAAACCGGCCCTTGGCAACGACACCGCGATCTCAGGCCTCCAGCCCCAGAATCACAGAACACACTTCCGGGGTCTGAGCCTCCCGTCTGGGTTGTCGTGACAGCCGGGCAGACTGACATGTGGGTTGTCAGCCCCAGGGCCCTGCTCCGGGGCCTGGGGAGGGGAGCGCAGCTGGGAACACTTACCCCCGGGTGCGCCTGCGGAGCAGGTGGGAGGCATCACCACTGGGGAGACCCCAGGGCTGGTGGTGCGGGGACCGGAAAGCCAGCTCTTACCTTTCAAGCTGCCTGTTTACTATAGTTCAGGAGATACGCTCCTGGGGAAACCACGAGAGCTTCGTGCTTTAGAGGTATAAGCAGAAGTGTGATTGTGGCTGTCCCCCCAAAGAAACCAAAGTTCCCCAAAACGTGGCCCCCTCCCACCTTCCCTCATGGAAGCACTGCTGAGGGTCCCACTTTCCTCTGAAGTCACAAACCTGGGCATCCACGGAATCCCCCAAGGGACAGGGCACCCCGCTTACCTCCGAGTCTCGCAAGCCCACCTCCATAAAGGGAAAGGCTGAAAACTCTGCCACCGAGAAACTGGGCCCTCAGCGTGGATGCTCCTGCCCCAGGGCGGGGGGAAGGCGACAAAGGGACGGTCTGCCAGCTGCCCCCAACCGGCCACCAGCTGGTCAGACGGCCCCCGCGTGGGGGCCGAGAAGGCTGGTCTCATGGAAGGTCAGTGAGCTGATGACGACGCTGCATTTCTCTGCCCCCGTTTTCTCACCGACCTTGGAGATGGCAGCATGTGCCATGTCCCCTCTGAACAAGGGGGCTCCGTCCGAGAACACAGCTTAGTCTCTCTTCCTGGCCAGCTCACAGCAACCCCGAGAACCACTTTCTCAGGGAAGCCCTGCCCAGGGGCAGCAGGCCGAGGTCCCGCCCGTGTCCTTGCTGGCCGCCCAGCCCTGCCTGTGGCCCCTTCCCCTGTTACCAACGCCCTCTCCTGGGAAAGCACTCACCTGCCCCTGCCCCCAGCTGGAGCTGCGGGGCGGGGGGTGTCGGGCAGGGGGGGCGGTGGAGGAGAGCAGGGGGCAGGGGCGTCAGCACCAGTGCGGGCTGCAGACCCCAGGCAGCTGAACTCACTGCCCCCAGGTCCTAACGGGGGCGTCTGGGCCCGAGGAGGCCCCCAGCAGCGGGGACCCTTCCTACGTTAAACGCCACGCCCTGTATCCAGGGATGATGTAGGTCTAGCAACTGTGGGCTCTATTTATTTGTTTAATTTTTGTTTTATTTTGGAGTTTAGTTGACTAGCAGTGTAGAAATAGAGACACGGGCGTAAAGAAGAAATGTATGGACACCAAGCCAGGAAGGGAGGGTGGGATGAATTGGGAGACTTGGGAGGTTCGGACTGACGCACACACCCTTTTGACACCACGTGCAAAATAGTCAACTACTGAGAGAGAGCTCACCGCACAGCACGGGAGATGGGCTCAGGGCTCCGCGGCGGCCTCGTCGGGAAGGAGGTCAGAGCAGGAGGGAGACGTGGAAACGCACAGCTGGCTCCCGGGGCAGCAGACACACACAGCCCTGTGGATCAGCTAGACTCCAACCAGAGTTAATAAGAGGAAACAAGAAAAAATAACGTGCTAGTTTCAGGTATACGCAGTGACATGTATGTATACGGGCTTCCCTTGTATCTCAGTTGGCCAAGAATCTGCCTCCAACGCAGGAGACTCAGGTTTGATTCCTGGGTCGACCCCCTGGAGGAGGGCATGGCAACCCACTCCAGTGTTCTTGCCTGGAGACTCCCATGGACAGAGGAGCCTGGCAGGCTATACAGTCCAAGGGGTTGCAAGAGTCGGACATGACTTAACTACTAAACCACCACCTTATATATATATATATACATATGTATACATGTATATACACACACGTGGAATCTTTTTATTACATTTCACGGGACTGGACCACTTATTCCCTTAAACGAGCAGAAATGAGACTGTCACAGCCATACCCAGGACGATGCCACCGTCCTCAGGACTCCCTGTCCTAACACCTGCCGTGGGGATCACACAGCAAGCAGCCTCTGTTCAGTGCTTCGTTCGAGGCTTGGCCTCCAGGCTCTTTACCAAGGAGACCCACGGCCATCCTCGGGGGAAGATGAAATGTCAGCACCCGTGCATCCACGACATGTGCACATGGCCCGTGGATGACGTCATCGGGTGCAGTGGGAGGGCTTTGTCCGGTCTGACCCTGACGCTCCGTCCAAGAGACACACCCAACTCGCCCAGGAGCCACAGAGCAGTGGGCACGGGGTGGAAGGCTGTAACTGAAGGTCGGGTGTAATAACACCCGTAATAAGAGGTGTAACAGCAGCCGTTATGGTAGACGGGGCAGGCTCCAAACCAGTGACTCCGGTTGTCCAAACAAAAGAAGCCATTTTCCAGGCTTTCTTTTGCCCGAACAACGTAAGATTTTCTTTCCACTTTTCCCTGCTATGATTTCAGACTTGGACACCATCTCTACTGCACGGTGCTAGAACCAGACCATTTTTAAAATTAATTTTTAATAATGTGTAATAATCTGAGTGGCCCTGGTCTGTGTGCAGAATTAGAATTCCTCTGATAGAAAAAGAAATATTTGTGCAGAGTTTTATGAGCAGAGTTGACCTGAGGCTTCCCGAGGCTGGTGCAGAAATTGCCGCCCAGGCGGCTGTTAACCCTTCCCTGCTCGGGCAGCCTTCGGCACGGCTTCCCCAGGCTCGGCCAGAGCATCCAGCCGCTGCAGTTTTATTAGATGACGCAGACTGCAGGAAGAGCCTCCTAGATATTAAGAGAGGCTCTGAAATTGAACCTGGGCTTTATTTAAAAATGCCCAGAGACCGTGAGGTCACAGGTCAACCCTGACATCCCAATAGGCACAGAACCTCACCTGCGGCAGAGACCAAGAACCGCTGTCTCGGTTCTCTGCTCCGACTGCAGTAGACCAGGAGCTGGTGGCGGTCGCACCTGTGCCCGGCCCTGGAGACGTCCGTCTGGGGCCTGTCCCTGAGGACAAGGGGGAGGGGCTGCTTGTAATGGGGGTCATACAGCACCAGGCATGAGGTCGGGGGTCCCGCCTCTTCTGAGAGAGGTCCGGATCACAGGTGTTCATGAGGGTTAGGAAGAAGGCTTACGGTCCTCTGAGATAAACAGCAGCAGGAACCCGGCCGCTGTCATTGGTGTGTTAACCTCCGAGACCTTTCTGTCCAGGGGAACATCTTGCCCTAGTGATGGGCTGACGCCCGTCTCCCTGCCCTCATTCTGGTCGTAATTATGCTTTGATGACTTCCAGTGACTCCAAAACACTGAAGGTTCGGCTTCAAAGCTATTCTTCTTAAAACCAGGTTGAAAATAGATTCGTTTCCAGCCCCCATTCCCTAAGGGGAAAACCAGACCCAAAACTGCAGCTATGAAGTTTTGAAGGAGCCGCTGAAGCCGATTTGCTCTCTCCCGTCAGTCCTGTAACCAAGGTCCCTCTGGGCTGCAGCGTCCTTTCCTGGAGTGAACTATTTCAATATGACAATCGTGGAACAGTGTTTGGGTTATTAAACAGAACACAGGGCTTGCTGAAAGTCTGAAACAAAAGTGAACCCTTAAGTGACCTTTGAAAGCATCTGCTGATTTTTAATCTGCGTTTTGGAGCAGATCCTATAAAAATTTTTGCTAACCAACAATTTAAAGTGATTCCGATTTATCTTGTTGGCCCACAATGACCAGCTATTTTAAATCAGTGGCTGTTTTTCATCAGACATAAGCACAGGGGACTGTGGAGCCTGGGGGGCTTGCTTATTTCAGCAGGGAGACGCCCTGAGCTCAGCCCACTGTTCTGAGCACCTGAGACAGCCCCGCACCCACCTCTCGGGAGCCCTGCCAGGCACACGCGGGGACCCCCAGTGCTTGGAGCCACACGGAGGGCCCCCTCACACGCCCAGCCCTCAGAAGCGCAAACTGCAGGCCGACCCTCGGCAGGGCCGTGGCCCCAGCCTCCTGATGTCTACCCTCCGATGCTCATCCTGAACACGGCTCCCCCCGCCCCAGGCCTTGACCTTGCTGGAGCGGCAGGACCGGCAGGACCTTGGGAGCCCTGTGGCCCGGGGGACACCAGGCCCTGCCATCCACCAGCCTCTGGCTGGGGAGAGAAACGGCGAGGAGACAGTTCACACTGCACTTGACCCCACGCCGACCTCCCCTGCTGTTGTCCGCAAGACCTGGGAGTTCTCAGCGGCAGCGAGGTCTCGCTTCTCCTGCGACCACCGCAAAGTCCCAGCAGGGCAGTGGGAGCCCAAGCTGGTCCGGGGGCCTCGCGCCTCACCCAGAGGCCTCTCAGGAGCCCCCCATGGCCCCTGCATCCTGACGCCGCCTCCCAGCGCATCCGTGCGGCTGGGCTCTCCTCCCGGCACCTGAACCAGCGCTCTCACAAACTCCGCTCTGCCTCCCTCGGGGGACTGCTGGATACCGCCTCCCTTGAGGGTCCACCGGCCCTGGCAGAGACCTCGGCTGCAGCTGCAGCCCAGGCTGCCCTCCGGGGAAAGGCTTCACTCCCTGGTTGTGACCCCTTGTTGGTCTCCAGCTCCACAGACTGGGCCGAGCCTGGGGAGGGGCCGGGCAGCGTCTGGGGGACAGTGTGTAGTGGGGATGCCCCAGTTCAGGGGCGGGAAGGCAGCACAGTGGCCTGGGGGAGGTACCAGACAGCATGCCGCAGGAGGCAGCGAGGAGGGTTTATGAGAGGCCAGGCAGGTGGTCGTGCCGCCATGGACCCCCCCCCCCCCGGCTGAAGGCAGGGGAGGGCATGGGAGGGTGGTCCCCAGGAGATGGAGGAGCACGGGAGAGGCACGTGGCCCCTGACCGCAGCCAACCTGGACAGCCCTGCTGGGAGCAGTGAAGACTGGCCTCTCTCTCCTCCACACTCGTCTCTCCTGACTCCTTACTGGCCAAACCCCATGGGGAGCAGCCTCCCGAAGCTCCAGGCAGGTGCAGAGCATGGGAGGGGGCGGGGGTGGGGGGCGGGCAAGTGGGAAACAGCTGCCCTGGGGACCTTTCTCCCCCAGCTGGCGGAGAGAGACACCAGGAATGACGAAATATGAGGACGTGCAAGAGATTGTTAGTCGCTCTGCTGTGTCCAACTCTTTGCGACCCCATGGACTCTAGCCCGCCAGGCTCCTCCGTCCATGGGGTTCTCCAGGCCAGAATACTGGAGTGGGCAACCGTTTCCTTCTCAGCAATCTTCCCAATCCAGGGATGGAACCTGGGCCTCCTGCACTACGGGCAGATTCTTTACTGTCTAGCCACCGGGGAAGAACAGCCGGGCATGCTTTCCTTTACTGAACTTCCAAACTTGATGCAAAGTCTTTGAAATGTCTGCTTAAAAGGTTTTATGACCACCCAAAGCTTATTTTTTAGCTAAAACATACTACAGTCAAGGGGCCTGCTTCGAGGGGGCAGAGCCACCATATGTGAACAGCACTGGGCTCCAATGTGGAGACCCAAGCAAGGTACATGGGTCTCACGGACCCACATCCGAACCCAGATTTGTCCTCCAGAGACCTCTGTGCCCCTGGAAATGATCTGTGTCTCAGTCTGCACAGCGTCTAAAGTGAAGCCAAAATCCCACAGAAACAAGGGGCCCCATACCCTTTCTTGGAGCAAGGAGCTCGTCAGGAATGAAGAGCATTGGCTTGAAAAATGATTACTTTAAATCACCTCCCCTCCACCTCCATGAGCTAAACCTGTGCACGCCCTACCAGAGACTCACAGGATAAAACTGAAGCAGGTCCCATTGCCAGGACCTCTTCTGCTCTGGCTTTTGCTGCTGTTTCCGCATCGCCAGCACTGAGTGTCTGAGGCTCTGCTCTGGGCCAGACACGCTGCCAGGGCGCCAGCCGGTGAGCGTCTCGGCGCCAGCAGAAGAGCTGACCCCCAGGACTCGGCACACCCACGTGCCCAGCTCCCGATTTATGCATCTCTCGTGGGATTAGCAGCAACACCTGTGGCCCTGAGAAGATGAAGTGAATGTACCAGGTACAGCCTGACAAAACTAACAGGTCACAAAGACTAGTAGCTGCAGGCGAAAAACGTTAGCAGAGCCCAAATCCTCTGATTTTTAACCCGCGCACCTAATAATGTTAACTCTGCTTTATGATATATAAAGTGTTGTATACTTCATTTAAGTGCAAATAAGTAATTATCTACTTTAAAAAAAAATCAAAGAGACACAAATGTTCATGCCAGAAGAGGGACCCAAGAGAATATTGACTTTCTTCTATTTGTAGAAGGTTTGAACATTGTAAATTTACTTACACAGTCCCAATAACCTAAATTGTTAAGAAAAGGGGAAAAAGAAATGGCTTTCTATAGATGTGAAAGCAAATTTAAGTGTATATTTTACCTTGCAAGAATGTGACATTTCAAAGTAGAACCTACATATTATAAAATATTTAATACTTAAATACTAACTTTTCCAAAAACTTCCACTATCAACCTTTCTTATTTACGATAAGAAACAACTTTCCTTAAAGAAATAACAGTGAAGCCTTAAGCTGAAAATTAAAGGGCCATCAGTGGAGTTAGGCCAGGTACGGCTGACCCAGAAGTTCCTTCTAGCTGCCTGCAGAGTGTGATTTAACAGGGAAACGAGGGCAACGTGAATCTAAATCCAGTGAGTTTCTGCCCCTCTCGCCACCTCCAGTGTTGGTTTTGCCACTTTGGAGTCTTTCTGACAGGGAATCAGGCGGGAAAATTCCAGATTCTCAGGGCCAGCGAGCAGAGCACGCGCTTGCAGGTTAGGTTGGGGTCAGGTCTGGGGACTTTTATTTTTTTTATTTTTTTTTTAAATTTAATTAATTTAATTTTTTATCATTTATTTTTATTAGTTGGAGGCTAATTACTTTACAATATTGTAGTGGTTTTTGCCATACATTGACATGAATCAGCCATGGATTTACATGTGTTTCCCATCCCGATCCCCCCTCCCACCTCCCTCCCCATCCCATTCCTCTGGGTCTTCCCAGTGCACCAGCCCCGAGCACTTGTCTCATGCATCCAACCTGGGCTGGTGATCTGTTTCACCCTTGATAGTATACTTGTTTCAGTGCTATTCTCTCAGATCATCCCACCCTCGCCTTCTCCCACAGAGTCCAAAAGTCTGTTCTGTACATCTGTGTATCTTTTTCTGTCTTGCATATAGGGTTATCGTTACCATCTTTTTAAATTCCATATATATGCATTAGTATACTGTACTGGTGTTTATCTTTCTGGCTTACTTCACTCTGTATGATGGGCTCCAGTTTCATCCATCTCATTAGAACTGATTCAAATGAATTCTTTTTAATGGCTGAGTAATATTCCATGGTGTATATGTACCACAGCTTCCTTATCCATTCGTCTGCTGATGGGCATCTAGCTTGCTTCCATGTCCTGGCTATGATAAACAGTGCTGCGATGAACATTGGGGTGCACGTGTCTCTTTCAGATCTGGTTTCCTCCGTGTGTATGCCCAGAAGTGGCATTGCTGGGTCATATGGCAGTTCTATTTCCAGTTTTTTAAGAAATCTCCACACTGTTTTCCATAGTGGCTGTACCAGTCTGCATTCCCACCAACAGTGTAAGAGGGTTCCCTTTTCTCCACACCCTCTCCAGCATTTATTGCTTGTAGACTTTTGGATAGCAGCCATCCTGACTGGCGTGTAATGGTACCTCATTGTGGTTTTGATTTGCATTTCTCTGATAATGAGTGATGCTGAGCATCTTTTCGTGTGTTTGTTAGCCATCTGTATGTCTTCCTTGGAGAAGTGTCTGTTTAGTTCTTTGGCCCATTTTTTGATTGGGTCATTTATTTTTCTGGAGTTGAGCTGGAGGAGTTGCTTGTATATTTTTGAGATTAATCCTCTGTCTGTTGCTTCATTTGCTATTATTTTCTCCCAATCTGAGGGCTGCCTTTCCACCTTGCTTATAGTTTCCTTTGCTGTGCAAAGGCTTTTAAGTTTCATTAGGTCCCATTTGTTTATTTTTGCTTTTGTTTCTAATATTCTGGGATGTGGGTCATAGAGGATCCTGCTGTGATTTATGTCAGAGAGTGTTTTGCCTATGTTCTCCTCTAGGAGTTTTACAGTTTCTGGTCTTGCATTTAGATCTTTAATCCATTTTGAGTTTATTTTTGTGTATGGTGCTAGAAAGTGTTCTAGTTTCATTCTTTTACAAGTGGTTGACCAGTTTTCCCAGCACCACTTGTTAAAGAGGTTGTCTTTTTTCCACCGGGGACTTTTAACCAGCGTTTCTAAGTGGGGCAATCGGGTTCCTCCAGAAATATCCTCCGTCACTGCCCGTGGTAACAGTGGAGCAGAAACGAGGGGAACACACCTCGCCCCAGGCTCCTCCCAGTGGCGAGCGACCTCAGAGGAGATGGGGGTGCAGAGCAGACACCCAGCAGCTGGGTGACCTCTGTCGCCGGGGGAGAAGGCGCCCGGCGGTGGGAAACAGAGACACCTGCTGGCCGGCTGCGCCCTGGGCCCCGCTCCCAGCTCCTTGGCCCCGCAGACGCAGACGGGCTGTTCTGGGCTGTCCCCGGGCTGGGATGGGAGCGTGGCATCCTGCAGACTCCCGCGCACACGGGCCGCTCTGAAATCCGCAGGACAGAGCGAGTTCCCCCAAACCTGCGCTCGGGGAGTCCAGCGCGTCCCTGGGGCCCGGCAGACAGCGCCCAGCGAGCCACGGCCCAGACGCCGCCTGCTCTTGCTGTTTCTGCGCGTGCGCGTCTCCTCCACGGGGGCCTCGCGTGTCTGCAGAGCTGCTTCGTGAGCGCAGAGGCCGGGCTGGCTCTGTGTCTCCAGGGGAGGGGGTGAAACGCCACCCCCAGGGGTGCGGGCAGGGGGCTGAAGTCCACACTCTCTGGGGAAGCGGCAGTGCCTCCAGCCCCTCCGCCGGTCCGCTCCGCACCACCCAGGGACCCGGCATGGCAGGGGTGGCCCTGCAGCCTCCCTGGCTTCCCGCTGATGCCGCCCCCTGCCGAGTCACAGCACCGACAGCTCCCAGAGCGAAGCTGCTTGGGAGCTCCGGGTCTGGGCGCCAGGCAAGGCCTGGGCGGTGTCTCACTGACTCGCCACGCAGACACGGCTCCGTTCCTCCCAGGCTGCAAGCCCGTCTGAGGAGCTGCAGCGCTCTGCCCCCCGGCCCCGGGGTCGCTGGACGGGGTGCTCTTGGTGTCTGTGTTGGCCAAGCCCGCTGCAGGGGTGCGGTCAGGAGGGTGAGGACTGATGCGCCTGCTCCCCGACTCCACCAGCCCGGGAGCCCGGTCCCTCCGACACGGCAGCTGCCCAGCCAAGTGGAGAGAGAGTGCTCCTCTCCCCAGCCCCTCGGGAAGGGGTTCAAACATTCCCAGTGCTCAGCCCGCCTCTCCACGCAGTCCTGAGGCTCCGGGCTGCCCTCTCCCGGGGCTCGCAGCCGGCTGCCCCGGCTGGCCCCAGGCCTGGCATGCCTGCCACCACCATGCCGGTGTCCCTTCTCAGGGTTCGGCCGGAGCAGGGCCGCCTGCTCGGGTCTAATTGTTGAAATGTGTGCTTCGTCCACGTGAAACAATGGCTCCCAGAGAAAATAAAACACCCCACGGAGGTGCTGAGTTGTGAAAAGAGTGCCCGTTTGGGAGACTGGTTTCCTGAATAGACTTGTTAAAGACCATGGCTGATGGATGCAGAGAGGGCGGTGAGGGGGTGGGGGGCAGGCGGCGGTGGCCGAGCTGGCCGGGACCCTCCCGAGCTGGGCCAGGGGCCGGGCTCCTCAGGAGGAGGAGCCGAAGCCCACCAGGCCCCCTCCTCTGTTTTTATTTTTTTTCCATTTCTGCCATGCAAAGATAATCAGGTTTATGTAAAGTGTGTGTGCTCTTTTGACAGCCTGCGGTATCTCATTAATTCAATCACACCAAACAGCATTGTTCCCAAAGTGTTTGAAATGCGATGGGGACCCTGCCTTTCTAGTCCTGTCAATCACTGTTAACATTTTTCTTGCAGTTGCCATGGCTGGGGCCAGAGTTCATGAAAACAGAGAATAAGAGCCAACAAAACAAGAATAAAGACTTATTTGAGATACTCTTTTTAAAGCACATCTAGCATCCACAGAACATGGGAAGTGAATGTAGACAGGTCTGGACGCTGTGCTCGCCGAGAGGAAAGAGGGTGGAAAGAATTTGAAAACCAAATAGGCCTCTAAAAACTTGACCCAGGAGTCTCTGGGAAAAACCCGATGAATTGCCCCCTCGTAGAACAATGTTCATTCTTTCGCGTGTTCTTCAGAGGGACAAGGCCTCATGTATTATAACACATGCCACCGGGGTCTTTACACTGTTGTAAGCGGCTCAGCCGACAGAATGCAGATAGCGGACGCCGGGGAGTGCACGGCCGCGCCGCGGTCCTCGCCTGCTCCTCGCCAAAAACAAGCACTGGGAAAATTCTCCCGCACAGACGCCCACAAAGCCGGCTGCAGATGGGCCATGTCGCTCGGCCAGGTCACATGACTCGCTTAGAAGAAAGGGCGGCCCACAGTCACCCGGAGACACTGTTGAATTCCCATTTCATCTGCGTGGGTGTGCCCGCGCCCACCGGGCCATCTCTGCGATGCCACGCGGGCTGGGGGGAACGCGATGTCCGCGCTGGAGGTGCTGAGGGGGACCCCAACCACAGCGCCTGCATCTAGGGCTCCCAGTGGAAGCCCCCCACCCCGCACCCTGGAGAGACGCGCCGGCAGGGAGGGTCCCACCCTGGGGGTGCGGCCCCCGGCCCCTCCAGTCTGCCAGCCTCACGGCTCCACTTGGGAAGAACAGGCAGCATGTTCAACATGACCAACATCACCCTGTTCGAGTCCGTCTCTCCTCTCTGGCTCAGAGGCGCCTTGTGCCCCAAACTCGGGAGGAGCTGTCTGTCCAGTCCAGGTCCTGCGGGCTGAGGGGCGGTTTGTCCCCAGGTCTGCCCAGCCCCCGCCCCCGGGCCCCCTGCACAGCCCCGAGCCAGGCTCCAGAGAGTCACGCCTGTGGTCACTGCTCAGGACCCAGATCCCGGGGTCCCTCCCACCACGCGGAACGTGAGACAGCGACAGGGCTCAGCCTTCTCCTCCACCCCCACGGCCAGCACCCCGCCAAGGCTTCCTCCTCGCCCGACTGGGTGCAGGCATGAGACTCCTCGGGGCTCCCTGCCCAGCCCCCCACGGCCCCCGCAGACCCTCCTCCACCTGCCTGGTGTCACAACACATCCCTCTGGGATCCAGGCCTCCAGGCGCCCGGAATCCTGGGTCCCCCCATGCCCGTAGACACCCCCTGCCTCTCACGTGGCATCTTCCAGAGTCTCCCCCTCCCCACCCCCGAACCCCCAGCCCCTCTGGGCCTTTTCAGCCCCGTTTCCCTGCACGCGCAGAGCCACACCAGGGACCAGCCGCCCAGCTTCCCGCTCCGGGAGGCTCTTGCTAGACCTGGGCCCCTTCCTGTGGCTCCGTGTCTTCTGTGGGGTTGCCGGCAGGGGAGCATCCGCTCCCTGGGCTTGTGTCCGTCTCAGGCCCGGACCAGAAGCAGCAGGCGGGCCCAGCGCCTGCCCTGTCCTCTCCTCCTATGCCCGCGGCTTCCTGGGCAGGCCCCTGGGCGGCATGTCGGGAATGTCCCCTGTGGGAGTCACGGAAGGCTGGGGGTGCAGTCAGCCCAGCAGCCCCTGGGGCGCCCACCGTGGGGCAGGGGGCGGCACGGGACACGCCCACCCCCAGGGTTGGCGGAGAGAGGGCTCAGGCTGTCCCCGGCCCAGCCCCCGGCCGCTTTCCCTGCCCTCATCTACCGTGCAGTCTGCTCAGCTGCAGCAAATCCTGACTTGGAGCTAGGCCAGGCACCCACAGCCACAGTGAAGTGTGTTTGTGCAAAGGAATAGAAAGCCGCAGCCACCTCGGGCTCACAGCAAGCTAAGTCTCCTCTCCAAGCCAAGGAAGCGCGACCTTAGAGCGGTGGGTCACCAGCCCTGTCTGGGTCATTGTGCACGGCATCGCAGTGACAGGCTCGCATCCAGAGCGCGTGTGTCTGTTCCCGCGGCGAACCTTTCACTCCCTTTCCTGGGTGCACACTCAGGGTCCAGGAACGGTTCCCACGGCGTGCACCTGGAAATGTGGTTTCATCAGTCAGCTTCGTGCCTGCTGACACTGGGTTTGAGAGAGTTGGGAACACGGGACCTTGGCACTGCCTTGGGTTTTGCTCACCTGGGGCGCCTGTCTGTCTCACCTGGGGTCTCTGGCCTGCTCCCCTGACACCCATCACATCTGTGCTGCTTCATAATTGCCCAGACATGTGTCTTTCTTTTTTTTTCCCTGTTGAACAGTTCTGAAAAAAAGAATACTAACTCAGCTAATTTGAGACTTATTTTTTACCAACTTCATCATTCTCATCGTATTGAAGTTTGCATGGCTCACTTTTTAATCAAATGGTTTATTAGCCTAATTCCAAAGGTTCCTATTCATGTTCCCCCTCTGGCGTTAACATGCTGTGCTTTTTTAAAAGAACCTGTATTTCTCCCTTCGTATTGTAGGGCTACTTATCCCAGCCTCTCGGTCTGATGTGCTCGTGGTTAATCACGTCCTTCAGCTCTGACGGCCGCCCCCCGCCGCCTCCCCACCCCGTGCTGGGTTTGACCACTCCTGACACCCACTTTGCATCCTGTCTCTCCTCTGTTTTTCTCCGTTTCCTGTGACAAGGGAAGAAAGGGAAGGTGTCAATGGCTCTGGACTGCACATGAGCTCAGATGTCTAACACTAGGTCTTGCAATGCTTGTAATGTAAAAGCACATCAATTAAGACTTAAAAGGGGGCTATATCTAAGCTTACATTCTGTCTATGGAAAGCACCTTTCCCAAGGTTATGCCGTGTGTCAGGACCTCACGTTTTCCTGGTAAAGCCTCTGCCTGTGGGTTCTCAGCTCTCTCCTCTTGTCTACTAAAGCCCGATCCCATGGACCTTTCAAGTCTGAGACATTTGAAAATGAAATCAGGGAACTGGCCTAAACAGATTTCCCACTTTGAGCACTGATGGAAGCTGCACTTCTGTGAAACACATCTAAAAGAGGGAGCATGATTCAGCGCGTTGGCCTTACTGATTAATGTTAACCTTAGGCCTGTTTCTTAAGTACCCTCCCCCACTCCAGGTGCCCTAATCAGGCTGCCCAGGTGAGCCCTGCAAGAACACCCACTGGGCACCCAGCTGCACCCTGAGGGTGTGCAGACCAGAGCCAGACTGTCCCGCCCCCTCCTGCCTCCTCCGGGCACTAGGGGTGCAGTCCCATCCGGCTTGCAGTCACAAACAGGGCCATCCTGTGGGCACTGCGTGCTTCCTGCACAGATGCATCACCAGAGAGCCGGGAGCCAAGGTCACTGAATGCCTGATGGTGGAAAAAAGAAAGGCTCCTGCCATCGCAGACCCGCGTGTCACACACCTGACACTCTCAGGCATCCACACGAGCTATTTCGTTTGAGTTGAAATCAACCACTGGTAATTTCTAAAGAAATGAGCTAGTAAATGGTTTAAAGTAAATCAAAATGTTCCGGGTTGTACTTGTGATCACAAGCATAATGTCAGAAAAACAGCAGGGCTCTAAGTCTATTCAAAACAGCAACAACAACAAAAATCTGCCAAGGAAAGAGTTTTTAAATGAGGGGGAAATTCCATAAAGGTCCCGAAAGTGTTCTATTTGTACATCGTTCATACAAAGTGTCCTGACCATTCATTCCAGATCCCTCTCTGTCTAGGGGTCCGACACGTCATGTCAGGTTTCTGCTGGGAAGAGAGAACTGGGAGGCCTCGGCGGTGGGCACAGGGCCTCCTCGTTCTGACCGGGGTGGGGGCCCAGGGGTCATCCCTGGGCCGTCCCCAGCCCATCAGTGCGGCCGGCTCCCCAGTGAGGGAGGCAGAGCCCGGGGAACCCAGTGATTCCTCTTGGTTTTCAGGGTAAACGTGAGTCGACATCTGATCTTTGGTCTCTGCTTCCTCCTGTTGCCAACCTGAAAGAATTAGAAGACATTAGACCTGAAATTAATGGAAATGAAATCTCACCTACGAAAAATGAACACATAGTCCAGATACGGGAAGGAACCTCAAGAATGCTCCTAACCAGCAAAACCTCCAGAGCCTGGTCTCTACTAAGTAGAATTTCTAAAAACATAATGTCGAACCTAAGTTTCCTCACCATTTCCCAAAGAAGTATGTGAAATAAAGGAATCAATGCCAGTAAGTGGGATTTTCAAAATTTTGCTTAAACTCTTAAGAGGCTGGAAAATAGTTTTCACATACTTCCAAGAATTTGAGACAAGCTTCCCAGGTGGCACTAGAGATAAAGAACCTGCCTGCCAATGCAGGAGACGCAAGAGACAAGGGTTCGATCCCTGGGTCGGGAAGACCCCCTGGAGAAGGAAACGGCAGCCCACCCTAGTATTCTTGCCTGGAGGATCTCACGGACAGAGCAGCCTGGCAGGCTACAGTCCATGGGGTTGCCAAGAGTCAGACACAGCTGAAGAGACAGCGTGCACACACACCTTTATGTATAAGTGGTCCCCAACACAGGTAACTGATCCAGAAGACAGCCAGCTCTCCCCAGGGTCTTCCAGACTCTGAGTCTCTTTCAGTGGTCATGTCCTGAGGCCCATGACAGGCGGCGGTTTGCTCCTTGCCGACCGGCTTATGACACGGGTGCTACTTCCTGCCGTATGTGATTCCCTGTTGCAGGCGCCCTCGTTGGTCTCTGCACAGGTGTGCGTGCGGCTCTGGGGCTCAGTCACCCCCAGCACGTCCGGTCACTGCCCCCCCAACCAGGAAGGCCGCCTCCTTACACACCCTTTGAGCACACGCTCAGCCCTGGAAATCCGCAGGGCTGCACGCCTGTGTTCAGCGTTGGATCTGCGTTGTGACACAGTTGATATTTACCATGGGATGAGGCTCTCTCTAACGACACTCACATGTTCCCCAAGGGCACCTCTTGTGTCTCAGAAAGGACCCTCGGAGGAAGGGGGACAAACAGGGCCTCTGGTGGGTGAACCAGCTCCTTTATGCCCTGACTCTGGGGGCTTGATTCCAGCCGGAACACGCGGAAAGGCTTCAGCCGTGAGAACAGGGAGGCGTTGTGCAGAGCGGGGGAGAAGTAGGTTTGGATTAGCAAGCAAAACTGTGTCCTGTTTTAAGAGCCCTTGATTCCAGTCGACTGTGTCGGATTGTTCAAAACGCGAACATTGTGTGTGACTATTCATTTTTGTCACCTGCTCTTGATTAATCCCGTTCTAAATGGCGTCCTCGGACCCTGAAATCTCATACTACTTAATTAAATTAGTGACACAGTTGTCTCCCCGTTTCCCTATCAAAGGGCTGTGCTCCGGAGAAATAAAACCTTTGTTCCGCGCCACTCCGCATAATTTACACCCTCTTCTCCCCTTTTCTTACCCAGCTCCTGGCTCAGATGCTAAATTGTAGCTGGTAATAGGGAGCTATTAGGTTTACTGAAGCATGTCAGAGGAACAGGCGGTGCCGGCCCCGCTGAAGGGCACGGGAGCCCAAGCAGAAGCGGGGTCAGGAGTCCTGACCGAGGGCAGAGGGGGCTGCAGACCCCAAGTCACACCTTCTGGACCGAAACATGGGGCCTCGGCGGATGGGGGGAAGGAGAGAGCTGCTGCTGAACGGGCGCGAAGGGAGAGCAGAGCCCAGCACCCCACGCCAGGCCTCCACGCTCGCAGCCTCGGGGGCAGAGGTACCCCGGAGGCGCTCCGTGGCTGACCCTACAGCAGGCGCGTCAGCCTGAAGTCACCCAGGTTAATAAGTAATCAGCATCAACCGTTTAAGTGAACAGTGGAGTTATGTTTTTCAACAGACACTTCCAGATGCCTAGGATTACCAGCCTCAGGCCTTCACCGTATCCACACGCCGCTCTGTGTCCAGGTTTGGATGACACTGGCCTTGAGTTCTGTTGGTGTTACCACTGCTGATGCTCGCGTTCTGAAGGCGGGAGGCGTCTGACACATGCAGAAAACCCAGTCACACATCTGAACTTGCCCTGTGCGTGCATGCTCAGTAGCTTCAGTCATGTCCGACTCTCACGGACTGAAGCCCGTCAGGCTTCTCTGTTCATAGGGATTCTCCCCGCAAGGATACTGGAGTGTGGGTTGCCGTGCCCTCCTCCAGGGGGTCTTCCTGCCCTGGGGATTGAACCCGTACCTCTTAGGTCCTCCTGGGGGTTATTTACCACCAGCGCCACCTGGGAAGCCGGAACTTGCCCCCGAACCATCATCCAGCCCAAAGGAAGATGCATGCAAGCCTGAGCACACTGACCGTTTCAGAAGGTGTGCACGTCCAGGGCACCCCAGGGTAAGGCCATGGGCTCCTCTCTGGCCAGGCGGCAGCCCGCGGCTGCCCTTGGTCCTCCTGTCCCCCAAGAGGGAGACACGCTCCCCTCGGAGCGGCAGGGGTCTTAATGTCCTCTTGGCTTCAGGGCATGGCCCTGGGAGCTCACCCGGTGCGTGAGGAGGCCGTGGCGACCAGCGCTGACGTCTGCGTGGGTTGTAGGTGCTCTCCCTTGGTTTCATTCAGCACCTCGGCTGTCCTGAACCCCTGGTGCCTGGCCGCTGTGTGACGCAGGCGCGCACGCACCTGGGCCACCTGAAGACTTGGTTCCCTCCTGGTGAATCAACAGCCGAGGGTAAGAGTCCAGCCGAACCAGTCAGGACAGCAAAGTGAAACTGTTCACCGTTAATGGAAACGTAGGAAGGGTGGGGAAGAGTGTGAACTCTATTTTCAAGGCAGATGAATGAACTTAGGTGCCTAAGCCCAAACCCATGGTAGTAGCAGATGGAGCCCCGCCGTGCCGTCAGCCATGGAGTGGCGTAGGAGTCCTCGCCAGTCAGACCAGCAGGCGGCCGGGCAGATTCTCACACGATCCATCCCCCCAGGAAGAACTCCGTGATCACCTTTGTCGTCATACGATGTGCTCTCGTGCTAATGATAAAGGATGACTGATCACACGGCCAGGGGGTCATTACAGGTGGATTATCTGGCAAGTGATGATGACAAATAGATTTTATTTGGGGAAGCACATGAGAAATATGCCACACAAACTCATGCTCATTACAAATGTCAAAACTTTCAGGCTCATTACTTCAAATCACAAATGTAATTTACAAAAAGGACCCTAGCAGGGTGCTTCTGGATTTAAGTATGTATGAGGGGAAAGTGGGTGTCCCAGAACGTGGACTGGGTCCCTTAGAACAAGTAAAGATCGGGAAGAGAATAGGTGAGATGCTCCCGGGGCTGGCCCAGCAAAATGAGGAGGGGCGATTCCCGGAGCCACACACAGCACAGTACGGGATGCAGAGCGGCCGGCCCAGGGGACAGCCCCACGAGATCCGGGGGAACAGCAGCCTCGTCAGAGATAAGAAGGGAAATCAATTATAAAATCAGATGCCATGTTCTAGCAGTGCTTGTGTTCAGTTGTGTCTGACGCTTTGCGACCTCACGGACTGTAGCCCGCCAGGCTCCTCTGTGCACGGGGTGCTCCAGGCAGGAATCCTGGATTGGGTTGCCACGCCCTCCTCCAGGGGATCTTCCCAACCCAGGGCTCGAACCTTCATCTCCTGCTTTGGCGGGTGGGTTCTGGACCACTAGCGCCACCAGAGAAGCTCCTACATCAAGCCCAGTGCTCAGAGAGCATTTTCTCATCTTTCCTGGTCTCCTCACCTGGGCCTGCATCTCGACTGTGAAGGAACTCTCACCACCTTGTGATGCTGACTTGCTCGCCTCCTTCAATCACTGCAGCTCTGTCCCTGGACCTGACCTCTGAATCCAGAGTTAAATCCAGTCCTTTTTTTTTAATCTCAAATAAGAAATTCATTTGCTTATTAAAATTGACTTTGTTAATGTATTTGCTTCTTTTTAAAATATTCACTTTGCCAACTTGAGTCTTTAGTAACGTCACTTGTTTATTTTGGCTGCGCTGGATCTTCGCTGCATGCTGGCCTTTCTTTAGTTGGGGTGTGAGGACTTCTCACCACGGCTCCTCTGGTTTGGGAGCACGGGCTGCAGGCACGTGAGCTTCAGCGGCTGTGGCTCCTCCCTCCTCCCAGTGGTGTTAACCTCCTCCTCTGGCACCCAGTGCTTCCTCAAACCACCGTGGCATCTGATAACTCAACGACCTCGGTGCTTCACTGGGAGTGGCACTGGGAAGTCCCCACAAGCCCATCAAGACGGCCTTCAAAAGCCCCCGAAGCTAACCTGATGTTCTATGTCAACCATGGCTCATAGCTGATGTGGTTCCGTAAAACGGGAAAAATCTTTTGAAGTAAAAACATTTTAACTGATACCCCCTGAAAATAGCAGTCAACTGCATGTTCAGTCCCTTAAATCCAATATCATTTAGTCGTTTCACTGTTGCTGTTCCTCAAGGATATCATGAGACGCTTCCTTGCATATCTTTGCCAATTAAAACCCAGTGTTTGGCACAAGGCTCTCTAGCAATCCTGCCAAGAAAGAATTCACCTTTTTAGCACAGTTTCTCATTCGGTCCTCACTCCTTCTACGGCTGACCCTGGCTCATTGTAACTTCTTCCACAGCATGTGATTGGTTGTGCACTAATCACTATTACATGTCCACTGGGTTCCTGTGTCCACTCTCTGCTTTGCAAAATCCTCATCGCTGGCCATTTTCAAAGCTGTCAGTGCTGCAAGCCTCCGTGATTGATCAGAGAATATGCTGGAAGCCGTGATCCTCAGAATTGTTCACAAGCTTCGGTCTGTCCAAGCTGTTGCAACAAGCACCGCAGACGGGGGAGGGAGCGGGAGGTGGGCTTAGACAGCAGCATCTGTCCTCAGAGCTCTGGAGGCTGCGAGCCCGGGCGGGCGGTGGGCACACGAGGGGTCTGGCTGCAGAAGGCCACCTCCTCGTCCCACGCTCACCGGCCAGAGAGGGCTCTCTGACTGTCTTTCCTTCCTCTAAGGACACGAATCTCATAGGTGGGCCCCACTCTCACAACCTCATCTGAATCCCATGGCCTCCCCAAAGCCCCTCCTAACACCTTCTCACCGGGGGTTAAGGCCTCAGTGAATCGAGGGCGAGCGGAAACGTCCAGTCCACAACAGCAATAGTGTGACTTCCATCACAGAGCTGGGAAACAAGGTAGAGAAGTGGATTTCTGTGTTGACAAATTAATGGAATTTAAAGAGGCTGTTCACTGGCTCAGTCATGCCCCATTCTTTGCAACCCCATGGACTCCAGGGCACCAGGATTCTCGACCCTTCACTATCTCCCAGAGTTTGCTCAAGCTCATGTCCATTGAGTCAACAACACCATCCAACCATCTCATCCTCTGTCTTACCCTTCTCTTCCTGCCCTCAGTCTTTTCCAGCATCAGGGTGTTTTCCAGTGAGTCAGTTCTTTGCATCAGGTGGCCAAAGTATTGAAGCTTCAGCTTCAGCATCAGTCCTTCCAATGAATATTCAGGGCTGATTTCCTTTAAGATTGAAGAACAGCCTAGAAATAAGTAAGAAATCAGAGGAGAGAAAACTGCAGACACAAAATAGACAGAATGGAAAACCTCCTAAATGTAATAGTTCTCCCCAAGAATCACCTGCCTTAAAATAAAAACAGAAAAATAAACCAGTAGGGAAATGGAAAACTAAAGAGCTTGAGAACAAGTCAGAGCTTGGATTGTGGGTGAGAAGATGAAGCCAGGACTCTGGCAGAGCGAGGGCCGGAAAGAGAACAGGTGCCAGAAGACTTCTGGAAGTTCAAGAAAGGAAGACAATTCAGGCTTAAAGACCCATCAAAGACCAAACTTTGGCACTCAGTGAAATCTGATTGCCAAGAATAAATGAAAAATGTGAAAGTGTTTAAAGATGCAAAGGGGGAGAAACCCAACTATTTGATTATCCACAAAGAAACGGAAATAATATGGATGTGACATTCTGCCACAGTACCACTGAATTTAAGAAGACACTGGTGTGATGTCATAAGTGCCCTGACAATGGAGAGTACATCATGCAAAAGGCCAGGCTGGATGAAGCACAAGCTGGAATCAAGATTGGCAGGAGAGATTTCAATAACCTCAGATATGCAGATGACACCACCCTTATGGCAGCGAAGAGGAACTAAAGAGCCGCTTGATGAAGGTGAAAGAGGAGTGAAGAAGCTGGCTTAAAACTCAACATTCAAAAAGCGAAGATCATGGGGTCCAGTCCCATAATTTCATGGCAAGTAGATGGGAGGAAAAATGGAAACAGCGACAGACTTTATTTTCTTGAGCTCCAAAATCACTGTGGTTGGTGACTACAGCCATGAAATTAAAAGATACTTGCTCCTTGGAAGAAAAGCTATGACAAATATAGCGTATTAAAAGGCAGAGACATCATTTTGCTGACAAAGGTCCATATAGTCAAAGCTATGGTTTTTCCAGTAGTCATGTACAAATGTGAAAGTTGGACCATAAACAAGGCTGAGCATCAAAGACTCAATGCTTTCAAACTGTCGTGCTAGAGAAGACTTCTGAGAGTCCCTTGCACAGCAAGAAGATAAAACCAGCCAATTCTAAAGGAAATCAACACTGAATATTCACTGGAAGGACTGATGCTGAAACTGAAGCTCTAGCACTTTCGCCCTCTAATTCAAAGATCTGACTCATTGGAAAAGACCCTGATGCTGGGAAAGATTGAAGGCAAGAGGAGAAGGGGACGACAGAGGACGAGACGGTTGGATGGCTTCAGTGACTCAATGGACCTGCCTTTGAGCAAGCTCCAGGAGATGATGAGGGATAGGGAAGCCTGGCATGCTGCAGTCCATGGGGTCACAAAGAGTTGGACAAAGTTGAGCAACTTAACAACAACAACATCTAAATCTGATCTCTCTATCCACATCTATTTCATCTATATCTATTTATGTATTTTATATATATTCATATGTATATCCACATGTAGTCTATGTCATCTACAATCTATGTCCATATCTAAATCTAATCTAGATCTATATCCATATGTATCAATGTTAATATTGTTCACTAACAATCCTTCAAGATAGGCTTCAACAGCACATGAACTGAGAACTTCCAGATGTTCACGCTGGATTTAGAAAAAACAGAGGAACCAGAGATCAGATTGCCAACACCTGATGGATCGTAGAAAAAGCAACAGAATTCCAGAAAAACATCTACCTCTGCTTCACTGACTACACTGAGGACTTTGACTGTGCCGATCACAACAAACTATGGAAAATTCTTAAAGAGTTGGGAGTACTAGACCACCTTACACCTACCAATGCTTGTATACAATCTAAACATAGATCATTTACTTCTACATCTACATATATATATATATATATATACACATAATCTATATATTCTACATAAAATCTAACCTCTGTGTGTACCCACATCCCCATCCGTATATACATGTAAATGTACATGTAGTTCTACATCTACACGGAGCACACAAACACATCTGTATTTTTCTAGGTTTTCTTAAGATACTTGATGTTCTAGTCAACAAATGGTTTTGTGCCCTGTAATAAAACCCCTGCGGGATCATTGTTAGGATCTGTAACAGAGCGGCGGACAGCCAGCCAGGTGGGCAGATGCTGCGTGTGCCTCAGTCAGCACACCGTGAGTGTCCCGCTGCCCTCCCACTGCGGCCAGGATCGGGCTAGCCCCGTGTGCGGGCTGCGGTCACGTGGCGCCATGGTGGCAGGCACCAGCAGGCACAGACTCACGCAGTGCTGAGCGCAGGCGTCCCCGGCCCCCTGATAGCCTGATTCCTCGTCCATGAGGCTGGGAGTTCCGCACTTCCTCCTGGCGTGGCTGTGATGAACAAAAGCGTAAGGGGCTCAGGGTGTTAGGACAGAGGAGATGATGCCATCAGCGTCCCCTTCAGCAGACCCGGCCACCCAGCCGAGAACAGGTGCCTGCAGCCTCCGCCAGCCCTGGACTGGGCTCCTCTGCCCTCAAAGCTGCAGACAGGGCCAGTGAGGACCCCTTCTGGCATCTCTCTCGTGGGAGTGGGCTCTGCGGCCTGGGTGCCCGGGGGTGACGCTTCCCCTGTCCCCAAATCCCCTCTCCAGGCTGCGCATGAGAAGAGGCTCCCTTGAGACCAGCCATCACCTAACTCCCAAAAGATGCTGGCGATAGGGAACCCGGGGCCCCAAGACCCAGAGACCCCCCTCTGCCTCTGGCGGGCCCCTGGAGTCAAGCTCCAGAGCCGAGGAGCCCAGGTCCCTGGCAAGCTGGGGTTAGGAGTGGGTCCTCGGGTTCAACAAGGGCCAGGCAGGGCTCTGAAACCCGTGCTGGGGGGCAGGGAACTATTTCGTCGCTAAAATAGAAAGGAGGTTGTGTTAGTCGCTCAGTTGACTCCGACTCTTTGCTACCTAGAGGACTGTAGCCCGCCAGGCTCCTCTGTCCATGGGATTCTCCAGACAACAATGCTGGAGCGGGTAGCCATTCACTTCTCCAGGGGATCTTCCTGACCCAGGGACTGAACCCAGGTCTCCCACATTGTGGGCAGATTCTTAATCACCTGAGCCACCACCAGGGAAGCCGTGCAGAAAGGAGGCTGGAAACCCCCAAGAGGCTAAGCAGAGTCCGTTTACTCATAAAAAGGCAAAGTGCTGTGATAGGACTCAGGTTCACAACTGAACGCTGTGAGGGGAAGTTTAAAAAGCCACATCTAATGTGACTTAATAAGGTTGCCTCTCCCACTCAGTGGGAAAATGGGACACAGACAGAAGTGTGGTTTTTATTTAAATACCTTCCAAGGAGTGAGGACGTGGGTCATCCATCTTCTGGGGACAAGGAGCCAGGGCAGGGCTTTACTGGTGTTGAGTGGGCACAGGGTTATGAACAGAGGACCTGACATGACAGATCTGGGCAGGACGTGTGGGTGACCGTGGGAAAGCTCACCATCCCCAGCCTTGAGGAGGGGACACGGTCAGCCACGAGGTGTGCGTCACTCTGGCGACATTAGAGTAACAGGACATGTGGAAGAGAAGGCCCTCAGCTCTATAACGCCCGCCTCTGCCCTCGGCAGCCTGATGCCGGCGAAGTCGTCACGGTCCAAGGGCTCCGATGATGCTTCAAGCTGCAGGGAGAAGCAGCATTTCAGCCGCGCGGTGGGTTAAGAATGAAGAGGCTGGACCTGGGTGAGTCCTGGCTGTGCTCCCCGGGGCCAGGCCCCGGGATCCGGGCACCTGCTAGGTCTGTGCTGAGCCTGTGAGGCTGTGGTGCCTAATACCTAAACCGTTACCATGGGAACAGGATGCTGGTGGTGATGAAATCACCAAGCAAGCCTCAAGAAGCAGCTGCAGGTCAGCTCTTGTGACACATTGCACTCTGGAAGGATCTCTCTCTTCTCAAGCCCATCTGTCTGAAACGTGCGCATCTGTTGACAGCTCGACCTGTCTGCAAATGGCCAAATACAGCATTGCCAGGTGGTAAAGATCCCGCCTGCCAGGGCAGGAGACATAAAAGTCACGGGTTCGATCCCTGGGTTGGGAAGATCCCCTGGAGGAAGGAATGGCGACCCACTCCAGTATTCTTGCCTGGAGAGTCCCCATGGATGGAGGATCTGGAAGGCTACAGCCCAAGGGTCGCAAAGAGTCAGACCGAAGCTGCTCGGCACGTGCACGCACACGGGGTCAAAGGCTCACTGGACACTTGCGTGGCCTGAGCTAGGATTTAAAATAGCAGAGAACTTGTGACCGCAGTCATGGGGCCTTGACGCTTTTAGATCAAGGTCTGGTCTTCTAGTCCAGTAAGACTCCAGGTCTGCAGGAAGGGAGAGGCTGGGGCCCGCTCACCCACCGAGCTCAACGCGGACGTGCGGCTGGCGGCTGAGACAGCATGAGGCTCAGTGGAGGTGCGGCTGGGGTGGGCGCGGTCTGGTCCGTCCCCCAGGCAGGCGTCCACCTCGACGGCCTCGAGAGAGCCCCCGCCCCGCCCTATTCAGAGCACTCAGCGCCAAAGGCGCCGGGCGCCGAGGCCGCACCACACGCGTGCTGCAAACCGACCAAGCAACGTTCAGCAGGGGTAAATGTCAAGTGTGACTGAGGCTTAAAAGCCAGCTCTGGGATCGCAGGGGGGTGGTGACCTAGATTAGCAGCAATTCAGTGAAAAGTTCAGTGCTTTCCAGCTACAAGCTTTATAAAATGTAATATGATCAGAAACGCTTGCAGCCCTTCAAAACCACGTGGACTCGATTCCATGGAGAGAGCTCACAGATGGAGAGGTGACAGGAGCTGGCCGTGGGGCGGGCCCGAGCCTGGGGCAGCCAGCAGGCCTGGGCGTCCGGGGGCAGCCGGGAAGGACAGCTCACGTCACCGGGCTCTCCCAGCCCCCTGAGCCTGTGGGGCCAGAGAACCCGGGCAAATGGGGAGCTGCGAGGAAGAATTGAGCATCACCTTCTCAGCCTCAGCCAGCCTCAGAGGAGGAGGTGGCCAGGACCGACCAGTGGTCCAGCTCAGCAGGGCAGAGCCAGGTGGGGAGGCTGCATCCTGGGCAGTTCTGGTCACAAAGATGGGGACAGATGTGGCTGGTGGGACAGGAAGACCTCCGGCACCTCCCAAAAGTATTGGGGACCCTGGACAAGGACTAGCATCCTTCCTGAGTGCATGTCAAGCCATAACAGGATTTCAGCGTTACCGTACCTTTCACTTTATTTAGGACTTCCCTGGTGGCTCAGATAATAAAGCGTCTGCCTACAATTCGGGAGACCCAGGTTCAATCTCTGGGTCAGGAAGAGCTCCTGGAGAAGGAAATGGCAACCTACTCCAGTATCCTTGCCTGAAAAATCCCATGGACGATGAAGCCCGGTAGACTACAGGCCATGGTGTTACAAAGAGTCGGACACGACTGAGTGACTTCACTTATGCGCTATTGAGGGCTCAGAAGAAGCCCCTCTCCCCGAGTTTACAGTGTTCAGAAAATTGCACCCAGAGAAAACTGCCAAGGAGCTTCTTAGCTCCTGGGGGGTCTCCCTGGGCTCCTCTCAGGGACTCTTCCCCTTGCCCTGGAACACACCTCATCACCAGTCTGAGGAATGGTTCTTCCTATAATGAATATGTTTATCAACCCAGGCCTCAGAGTGCGGGGTGGTGATTGAGTGCAGACCGGAGCGTGACACGCTATGAGAGCAGGAATAACCTTCACGACACAAGTCCTGCAGGCTCCCGGAGCCCCAGGTACTGCCTCAGACCCGTCCTGCCGGCTGTCCAATAAATCAAAGTCCCCTCGTGCAATCGCCTCTTCCGATGTGAGCACCTTGGTGGTGTTTCATTTCACAAATTCTCAGATCCCCAGAGGATTAAGAGACAGTGATTGATTCTTAACTGGAGCCCATCAACCTCAGTTAAAACTTCATCATATTCACGTTAATTAAAGTGCTCCATTATCCGTTTTCTTCTGTGCACCGTGAGTCGGTACCTCCGGGCTTTGGGAAAGCAAAACTGTTTGAAACGCAGCCCTGGCTCAAAACGTTTTCACCACCGGGGAGATGATTGCAAAGTATTCAACAGGGGGTACTAGAAGAGGGGTGCAGAAATAGATTCCCCAAAATAAAAACTCGCTAGGCAGGGTCTGGGCATGTCCCTGGCATGGAACAGTGGGGGGGTTGTAGCACAGAGCATTTAAACCACAATTTTTCAGACTAATTTTTTAGGAAGTATCAGAAAAGCCTCAATTTACTGAAAAGATAATGTTATATGCTGTGTTTAGTCGCTCAGCTGTGTCTGACTCCTTGGGACCCCATGAACTGTAGCCCACCAGGCTCCTCTGTCCATGGGATTCTCCAGGCAAGAATACTGGAGTGGGTTGCCTGCCATGCCCTCCTCCAGGGGATCTTCCCAACCCAGGTCTCCTGCATTGCAGGTGGATTCTTTACTGGCTCAGTTCTCTACCAACTCAGTTCTTTACTGACTGAGCCCCCAGGGAAGCCCAGAAATACAGAAAAGCCTCAATTTGCTGAAACGATTATATTATACTGCAGGGCTAAGAAAACTGGGTCAGGATATATCTAAACTTACCTACAGTTTTTTAATCTATGGTACTATATGCCATTTCTAATGTCTGATATTCCTTTATAGAAGTGTGGGATGGAGATTTAGGAGGAAAAATTAGGGGATATTAGAAAAACACGGTGTGTTTCTTGGATTTCTACAGCGTCTCTGTTGGATTTTTAAAAATGAGGGAAAGAAAGATCAGGTTAAAGACAATACTTTACTGTTCTTTTCCTTCAGTTACTGAGTCATGTCAGACTCTGAGACCCCATGGACTGCAGCATGCCAGTCTTCCCTGCCCTTCACCATCTCCCAGAGTTTGCTTTATTACTATGCAATATATATTATATATTCTGACTGGATTCTTCCCTCACCATGATGGCACTCCATGATAGAAATTCAAATAGACAAAAGTAATAATTCAGTGCTCCAGATGCTATGAGAAAAAATTCTTAGAAGTACTATGGATTGTTGCACAAACTGTCACATCTCAAGGTCAATAATTTTATCTCAAGATAGGATGGTGAAACAATTCCTAAAATGGTTCTCATGTAATCACTAAACTGTATTCAATAACTGACCAGCTCTGAGTGTATCTGAACATTGCAATTTTTGCCTGACAGGCACAATAATTATAATAATCTAAGCTTGTCTTCTGAACTATTGGCCTCACTAACCAGAAGAAGTAATTGGAACATAACTCAATAGCTGTCATAAGGAAGCACTAAACTGGACGGAAAATGGCTTTACTCCTCCTTACAAGATGCAGAAGTATAGACAATAGTCTTCTCCAATTTTGAAAATGGGCAAGAAATTCTGTCACAGCAGAAGTAAGAAGAAAAACTATAAAACTGAAATAAGCCCAAATTTTGGCAGGAACAACCTTAAGGTAGCTACATCCTGACTCCGGCTTGGAAAGACAGTAATGAGAAATAGAGACATGCTCGACTGCCCCTCCGAGACTCCAAAATTTGATGCGTCAACATTGGCAATTCCTGTATGCCTTGTGATGCCAATAAAACGATTGAAATTGAAATTCACTCTGCTCTGGTGCTGGTGGAATCACTTCTATCTGTGAATCTAAGGGTAGGATTAGAAGCAGTAGGGGCTCTGTATAACTAGTTCTGTCTACAGGAGGAAGTCATTTCTTAGACCTGAAATCAAGGGTGTATTCACTCTTCTTGATGACAGGATTACCTTGGCACCCAGCTTGCAGAGTTCTCATCTTCTCCCCTGGACAGAAGCGCATGTCGTTCAACTGTTCCTCTGAAGATGGTAACAGAGGTTGAATATTGAGGCCAGGAAGAAGAGCTTTTCAGGAGCAAGCGCAT
>SNSB01004421.1:1275874-1324963 GCA_012922965.1 Capreolus pygargus | reverse complement strand
GCTGGTATGGGGAGTGGTGATGCTGCAGGTGGTGCTGGCGACGGAGCCGCTGCTGGTGGTGATGCCAATGACGTGGTGGTAAAGCTGGTGATGATAAGATGTGGTCGTGGTGGTGCTGATGTTGCTGATGGTGATGGTGATGACGTGTGCGGTACTTACCGCAGTCATTGCAGCTCTGGCGGTGACAGTGTCGTGATGGATGGGGATGACGGTGGTAAACGGTAAAGGCAGTGATGATGATGAAGACGACTGTGGTTACGCTGTTGACTTTAACTGTGATGATGGTTACGATGAGGTGTGGTGATGGCGATGGTGATGGTGATAATGATAAAAGCGGTGTTGACAGTGATGGATGGTTGTGGCAATGATGCCGAAGGTGGTGCTGTTATTGATGATAAGGGGATGGTGATGGTGATGATACAGGTAGCGGTGATGGCGATGTGATGGTGCTGATGATTAGGTCATGATGACGCTGGTGATGATACAGGGGTGATGCTGTCAGTTACAGTGCTGATCGTAATGGTGATGACGATGGTTAAGGTGAGGTGTGGTGATGGTGATGATCATGGTGATAATGATAAAAGCGGTGTTGACAGTGATGGATGGTTGTGGCAATGATGCCGAAGGTGGTGCTGTTATTGATGATGAGGGGATGGTGATGGTGATGATACAGGTAGCGGTGATGGCGATGTGATGGTGCTGATGATTAGGTCATGATGCCGGTGGTGATGATACAGGGGTGATGCTGTCAGTTACAGTGCTGATCGTAATGGTGATGACGATGGTTAAGGTGAGGTGTGGTGATGGCGATGGTGGCAATGACACAGCCGTTATGTTGACGATGGTGGTGAAGATGCCAGTGGTGGTGACAGCGGTGATGGCAGCGATGGTGGTGTTTGTGATGGTGATGGTGGTGACGGTGCTGGCCACGTTGCTGATGATGACAGCGATCATGATGGTGGTGGTGAAGACGGTGATGATGATCATGGTAGCTAATATCTGATGAGGTCTTACCGCATGTATATTTACTGTGTTCCAGGCAGAGTTATAAACGCTTTGAGCATACTAGTATCATTCATCTTTCTGAAATCCCTTATAAGAGAGAGACAGTTATTACTGTTACATTACTACAGACAACATTAAGACTTTAAGGGTCAGAAAAATGTGCTCCAGGACATCCCAGGATCTACATTTATCTCTCACCACACTCCCCCATAGAACTGAAATGGAAAAAAGTGTCCATGACAGAGGTTAGAAACGAAGACTGTCAGTTGTTACTAAGGTGCTCTCAGCCACCAGAACATGCATCATCTTCCTCACTTTCTTCATGGGTCTCTGCTCCTCGTGGGTAACCTGAAGACGCAAGCAGAGGCTCCCCTAGACACACCCATCAGCTGCACCGTTACCCTCCCCCTCTTCCCACAGAACAACCACTGCCGAAAGGGATCATCCTGCACTCACCTCTTCATTCTCATCCAGCAAGGTTCCCCTGTCCGGAAACAAGCGTGGGAAGTTTATCCTCAGCTATCTCTGATGATCTGGACCCCAAAGGCCTGGAGAGTAGAGTTTTCTTTCTAATGCTAATACAGACTACGGATGTACCTATCACTCTCTCTTCTCAAACTTCACTCTGCTCAGTCTCTAGTGCATCTTCCCAGTTATTTCTCAGGGGTGGAACATCAGACAGTGCCACGCCTTGCCTCTCCCTGGCTTGGCTCTCTGCCACCCAGGTGTCCACAGAGCTCACACCCTCGTGTCGCGAAAGTACCTGATCCAATGTCCTCTCCTCAATGGCCCCTGCATTTTAAATGCACAACAACCAGATTCCCAGTTCTGCCCGCCTAGGTCTATTTTCTCTGATGGCACTCATTAGCATCAGACACCCCATGCCATCTGCTTTATTGCCAGTCTACACCTCAAGGAGTATAAGCTCTACGCGGGAAGGAGTGCTGTCTGGCCGGCTCACCACCACAGCCTGGCATCAAGAGTGAAGCCCAGGAAATCGTTGCTGTTCAGTACGTGTTAGTTAAATGTGTGAGCTCCCTTACGTTAAGCTGTTAACGTAGGCACTGATTTAAGTCACTTTCAAAAACAGTAAGATTTCTATCAAGATGGAGTAACCAGGGCAGGGCTCACTAGCCCCACTTGAGACAATTGAAAAATGACTTTTGAAAAAAATTTATAGTCCTTATTTATATATATATATATATAATAATAGTTTTCAGATGTTGGAATCAGGCAGCACAAGCCAGAGATCCCTGAGAGAGAGAAGAGGCCAGGCGGGTCCTAGCCTTGCCCAGCTTCTGCTCAGAGAGGTCAGGATGCCAGTGCCGTGGCGGGGAAGAGGGGGGAATGAGGCAAAATCAAGTGCATTTCCCGAGCTGGAAAACAAAAAAAAGAATCGGATTTTGTGGCAATCATGGCAGCTAGAACTCGGTGTCAGGGTCCTGGAAAGAGGAATGATATGTAGATAAGAAGCTGCAAAGAACTGCAAAGTCAAACACCGCCCGGCTGAGCGGAGCTGAGTGACAGCCGACATGTGCCTGAGAGGAAGCTCTCAGCGGCAGAGAAACGCCCCGAGAGCACACACAGGAGCAGGTCCTGTCTGGCTCCTGCGACCCCACGGACTCGCCCACCAGGCTCCTCCGCCCACGAGCTCCCCCAGGCAAGAGGGCTGGACTGGGCTGCCATTTCCTCCTCCAGGGGATCTTCCCCACCCAGGGACCGAACCAGTGTCTCTTGCCCTCCAGGCAGATTCATCAGGGAAGTCCCTGTGTTCCCGTGGGAATAGAGAGAAAAAATAATGCAATTACCTGACACGGGGCAGTCAGGAGGATTTTACCTCAATAGCAAAGCCAGCGCAAAACTAGCGCCAAACCAAGGGCCCCGGCGCCACACAGCTCAGAAACAAGGCTGAAAGGGCCACATTTGTTCATGTAGTTTACCCGTAATCCAGAAACAAGCTTAAGGGTGCTCATAGAAATATGAAAACTATCTGGTAGCCAGCAAGGCAAAATTGACAATGTCTAATAAAATTTACCAGGCGTGGAAAGAAGCAGGAAAACATGATCAACAATGAGAAGAAAATCAATCAATAGAAATAGACTCAGAAATATGCAGAGTATCATTAGTAACAAGGATGTTAAATGGTTATTATGATTATATTCCAAGTCACAGATACAGTGTACAGCACAGGAGATACAGTCAATAATACCATGATAACTTTGTTTAGCGTACACTCTGAGACAACATCTTTAAAGTTCTGAAAGAAAACACAAAACATATCCAGCAAAATAACTTTCAAAAATGAAGGCAAAAATAAAAATAAAGGCAAAATAAATTTCTGGCATACAAAAGCTGAAAAAATAATCCATAGCTAGTAGACATGTCTTTTAAGAAGAAAAATGACACCAGGTGGAAAAGAATAAAGAAATAAAGAGCATCAAGAAAGGTAAATATAAATGACATTTCTTTCTTTTAAAAAATTCTCTTAAAAGATGACTGTTTTAAGAAAAATGACAATGGTGTACTAAAGTGTTTATAATATATATCACATTAGTCCCTCAGTCGTGTCCGACTCTTTGTGACCCCACAGACTGTAGCCTGCCAGGCTTCTCTATCCATGGGATTCTCCAGGCACAAATACCGGAGTGGACCGCCATTCCCTTCTCCATACCGTATATAAAAATATAATTTATAACAACAATAGTACAAGGACCAAGATAATTGTGAGTATACTATACATTTGTCATACTGTACACGAAGTGGTATGATATCATTTGAAAGTAGACAATGAAAAATTAAATATTCCCTAAAGTCATCACTAAAAATATATATAACCTTAATACCCACTTGAAATATAAAGAAGGCAAAATACCACCCTAACGATATTTTCAAAAAGTTGGATTGTTCGTATTAATATCAGGCAAAGTAAAACAGAAGATATTACCAGAGATAAAGATTATTTCATAATAATCAAGCATTCGATCAACCAAGAAATAACAAAAAATGTTTTAAAACGCATGCATTTAATAACACAGAGCACAAACAGATAAAAGCTAAAGAAATTGTGGTGGTTTTAGAAAAAAATTAACAATTGAGGTCAGAGATTTCAACCCTTTTCCGTTAATAACTTATAGTGCAAGTAGAGAGAAAATCAATAAGAATACAGGAAACTTGAAACTCATATGACCTAAGCTGCAAATAAACATTATTTTCAAGTAGAGAATATTCATGCCTTTCAAGGACACACAAAACACTTGCCAAGACATACCGTGTTCTAGAACATAGCACAAGTGTTAGTAAATCTGAAATAATTCAAATCATATGAGCCATATTTTCCAACTATAGTGAAATTAAATTTGAAATCAATAACCAAAAAAATGAAAAAAACTCTTAATATCTGTAAGCTAAGTAAAGCACTTAAAATAAGTGTCCCAAAGAATAGATCTAAGAAAAAAAAATAGATCTAAAGAAAAATATAAGGAAAAAAATTGAACTGAGTGAAAATCATAACATATCACAATATTTTGGGTGCATCTTAAAAATGTTATTTATAAGCTAAAATATCTGTATTATAAAAGAAGAAAGATATCAAATTAATTACCTCTGCTTCAACCTTAAGACACTAGAGAAAATAGCACGTTAAACCTAAAAGAAAAATAAAAAACGGAGGGTAAGAACAGAAACTGAAGGCATGGGAAAAAAGAACAAAGAAAAGAAAGGCACTGAAAGTAGTTTTTTGAATGCAATAAAATTAACAAGCCTCTAGCTATACCTCACAAAGGAAAGACGTAAATTTGCAATAATAGAAATGAGACATCACTGCAGATTCTATAGATATTAAAAGCAAAATAAAGGAATAATGCAAATAACTCTATGCCCTTGAAGTTGACAGCTTAGATGAAAAAAAACAAATTTATTAAAAGAACAGGCTATCAGATTTTACTCAAAAAGAAATAATAACCTGAACAGCTCCACATCCATTACAAAAGTTGAAATTGTAGTTAAAAATATTTGTACATGAAAAAGTTGAGGTGGAGTCCCTCTTAAATTTTCCAGTTAAGGGGATATCTATCTACATTGACCTTTCAAAGTTCAAGTCTACACAAATTCTTCCAAAAAACTAAAGAAGAGCCAATACTTTCCAAGTTATCTTGGCCAGTATTTACACTAATACTACCAAAATCACACAAAAAGATATTCCAAGACAATTACAAACCAATATCTCTTATAAATGCAGATTCTTAGCAATTTTAGTAAATCAAGCCAATACATCCAAAAATGATATGTTGTCGCCAGATGGAGTTCGTCACAAAAGGCAAGGTTACTTTAAATTTAAAAAATTAATTGGAGCAATCCACCACATTAGCAAACCAAAAGAGAAAATTCATACGGTCATTGTAATAGGTATAGAAAACACGTTCAACAAAATCCAATATCCATTTCCAATAAAAAGTCTCAGCATACTAATAGAAAACTTTCCCAACCTAATAAAAGTTGACTACAAACAATCAAGAACCAAGATAACTACAGCTAATATTGCACTTGATGATGGAAGATTATCCCCCTGCGCCCTGAGACCAGGGGTGAGCCAGGGTATCTGCTCCCCGTCACTGCTATCTGACGTTGTGCTGGAGAGGCTGGTCAGCACAGGTCTAAAGATACAGCTAAAGATACAGATGCAGATATAGGTACAGATATGTAAGTA
Organism: Capreolus pygargus; assembly: GCA_012922965.1. Classification (NCBI taxonomy): domain Eukaryota; kingdom Metazoa; phylum Chordata; class Mammalia; order Artiodactyla; family Cervidae; genus Capreolus; species Capreolus pygargus. The sequence continues at coordinate 1,319,253 of SNSB01004421.1, read as the reverse complement.
CAGATTTAGATATGTACATAGGGTCTTCCCTGGTAGCACAGTGGTAAAGAGCATGCCTGCCAATACAGAAGACACGGATTCGATCCCTGGGTCAAGAAGATCCCATGGAGAAGGAAATGGCAATCCACTCCAGTATCTTGGCCTGGAAAATCCCATGAATAGAGAAGCCTGGTGGGTTACAGTCCATGGGGTCGCAAGAGTCAGACACAACTTAGCAACTAAACAAACAGTTATATAGACAGATATGGACATGCATATAGATAGACCACTCTAATGGCAGAAAGTAAAGAGGAAATAAAGGGTCTGATGATGAGGGAGAAATCAGGGAGTGAAAAAGCTGGCTTGAAACTCAGCATTAAAAAACTGAGATCATGACATCCGATCCCATCACTTCATGGGAAATAGAAGGGGAGAAAATGGAAGCAGTGACAGATTTTATTTTCTTGGGCTCCAAAGTAACTGTGGATGGTGACTGTAGACATGAAATTAAAAGAAGCTTTCTCCTTGGAAGGAAAGCAATGACAAACCCAGACAGCATATTAAAAAGCAGAGACATCACTTTGCCAATAAAGGTCTGTATAGTCAAAGCTATGGTTTTTCCAGTAGTCGTGTGTGGATGTGAGAGCTGGACCATAAAGAAGACTGGACAACAAAGAACTGATGCTTTCGAATTGTGGTACTGGAGAAGACTCTTGACAGTCCCTTGGACAGTAAGATCAAACCAGTCAGTCCTAAAGGAAATCAAACCTGAATATTCATTGGAAGGACTGATGCTGAAGCTGAAGCTCCAATAGTTTGGCCACCTGATTCAAAGAGCGGACACAGTGGGGAAGACCCTGATCCTGGGAAAGAGTGAAGACAAAAGATTCTAGAAGGGGGTGGCAGAGGATGAGATGGTTGCATAGCATCACCAATTCAATGGACATGACTTTGAGCAAACTCCGGGAAATAGTGAAGGACAGAGGAGCCTGGCATGCTGCAGGCCATGGTGTCGCAAAGAGCCGGACACGACTTAGCAACTGAACAGCAACAAATAGATAGGCATATAGACATAGAAACAGAAGCAGACATACCTATACACATAGATACAGATACAGATACACAGACATAAATGATACAGATATGTAGATAGACAAAGAAACAGATATAGATATAGGTACAGACACATATACAGATATAGATGGGCTTCCCTGGAAGCTCAGCTGGTAAAGAAGCCACCTGCAATGCAGGAAACCTGGGTTCGATCCCTGGGTCAGGAAGATTCCCTGGAAGAGGGCGTGGCCACCCACTCCAGTATTCTTGCCTGGAGAATTCCCACGGACAGAGGAGCCTGAAAAGTGAAAGTGAAAGCCGCTCAGTCCTGCCTGACTCTTTGAGACCCCAGGGACTAAACAGTCCGTGGGATTCTCCAGGTCAGAATCCTGGAGTGGGTAGCCTTTCCCTCCCACAGGAGATCCCAACCCAGGGATGGAACCCAGGTCTCCCGCATTGCAGGCGGATTCTTTACCAGCTGAACCACCAGGGAAGCCCCAGACGGAGGAGCCTGGTGGGCTACAGTCCATGGGGTCTCAGCGAGTTTCAGCTCTTAGTCACAGCTGAGTGACTAAGCACACAGCGCATAGATATAGATATATTCCAGACAGAAAAAATCAAAGTTCCTTTATTTTTCAGCTGAGGCAATCATTTTATATATAAAACTCCACAGAATCTACAAAAGCTACTAGAATTAATCAGAGATTTTACCACAGTTTCAGAGTACAAGGTCAGTGTAGAACAATCTATCATGTTTGCATATACTAGCAATGAGTTACTGGAAATTAAGAAACAAAACAATACCATTCACAGGAGCATTCAAAGCGCATTAAACACTCAGAGGTACATTTGATAAAAGATAAGCAAGACCTGTGAAGTAAAAACAATAAAACCCCGTGTTCAGGTTATGAGAGGAGACTGAGGGAAGTGCAAAGTACACCTGTGCTCACAGATGGGGAGCCTCAGCTTTGCTAAGGTCTGACCTCCGGGGCCAGTCCTGACTTTAGGAATCCACGCTATTACTCGTCAATAATGAAAGCATACTGTTAGTCATAGCAAACACCAGTTAGTTTAGAGGTCGAGTCTACCGCAGCGATTTTTCTTTTTTAATTAATTTATTTATTTTAACTGGAGGCTAATTACTTTCTAATACTGTAGTGGTTTTTGCCATACATTGACACAGGTCAGCCATGAGTGTACCTGTGTCCCCCATCCCGAACCCCCTTCTCACCTCCCTCCCCGGCCCATCCCTCAGGATCATCCCAGTGCACCAGCCCTGAGCGCCCTGCCTCGTGCATCGTACTTGGACGGCGGTCTATTTCACATATGGTAACACACATGTTTCAGTGCTATTCTCTCAAATCATCCCACCCTCGCCTTCTCCCAGAGTCCAGAAGTCGGTTCTTTATATCTGTGTCTCTTTTGCTGTCTTGCATATAGGGTCATCATTACCATCTTTCTAAATTCCATATATATGTGTCAATATACTGTATTGATGTTTTTCTTTCTGACTTCACTCTGTTTAATGGGCTCCAGTTTCATCCACCTCTTTAGAACTGATTCAAATGCGTTCTTTTTAAGAGCTGAGTAATATTCCATTGTGTAATGTGTTCATGTCCAGCATTTTAATTAGGTGTTAAAGTGCTTAGAGTATCTAAAAGGCTCAAGTCCTATTCTTTCCACCACCAAGCTTCTCTTGGGCAGACATAGACAACCCCACCCTCCTGCGTGGAATTCCCCAATCCATGCTGTCTCCTGGGTAAGGTGTCCAGCTGAGGTAGAGGACGCAAGGCCTGGGTCGTGCCCACCCCATGCGTTTGCTGCACACAGCAGTGTGAGGGCTGGGCGGACACTGGAGGATCGCTTATTCAGCAAATAAATGCATGCCTGGCGCCCTCTGTCCAGAGGTAATGGCTATTCGGGCTTGGAGCAGGTTGAAGGGTTACCCCGAGAAGAGGTCCATGTCCCAAGTCCAGAAATCTGTGAATGTCATCTTGTTTGGGAAAAAACAGCCTTTGCAGTCTAAGCCAAGGACTTTGAGACGAGTGCATTGCGGGATTACCCATGTGACCAGTATCCTTATGGAGAATAGACTCCCATGTAAGGCGAGTGCAGAGAAAAAAAGAGTGAGCCGGACAGCCAGGCAAGAAAAGGAAATTTCTCAGAGGGAATGAGAGGCCGACTGGCCCGCGAGGGGAACCAGCAGCCTCCCGTTCTGACGGGGTCTCTCTTATACACCGGCAATGAAGAATTCTCTGAAGGGATGGTTAATGTTTAGCCTGTAGCTGAGTCCTGCAGGCACGTAGCCAGAGGTCTGGAATCTGGTGGTCTCATAGCCTTGAGAAGGTAAGCACCAGCGGGAAAATGGCATGTCGTTTGGGCAAGTTGCTCAGTCTCCAGGGTAACTGTGATGTTATTCTTATCACCCAGACACCAGGGGAGGCTCGCGAACAAGTGTGATGGGGCAGAGGTTGGCAGGAGGCCGCTGCAGTCCAGGCACACCTGGAGCCCCCAGGAGTGGACGGTGGAGGCAGGAGGGCCCCTCCCCCAGAGCCGGTCGAGGGTGTGAAGCTCTGAGACCTGTGATCTCAGACATTCAGCCTCCAGAACCCTGAGAGGGTAAATGGATGTGATTCTAAGCCCCTTGTTTGTGTTAATTTTCAATGGCAACCCCAGGAATCTCAGACGGGGGAGAGGGGGACACATTTGGGAACAGCCCAAGCATTGTTCAGAGAGGAGACCCCAGTACTTGGTGATGTACTAGGATTTGGAACTCAGGCCCTGCCACTTACAGCTGTGTGATCTTGGGAACCATATTCACCCTCTCTGGGCCTTAATTCCCAAATATTAAAAGGGGCTTAGAGACTTTTCGAGGGTTAATTAACAAGCATAAACCCGTAGATCAGTTAACAGTTCAGTTGCTCAGTCATGTCTGACTCTTTGCAACCCCATGGACTACAGCACGCCAGGCCTCCCTGTCCATCATCAACTCCCAGAGTTTACTCAAACTCATGTCCATCATGTCGGTGACACCATCCAGCCATCTCGTCCTCTGTCATCCCCTTCTCCTCCTGCCCTCAATCTTTCCCAGCATCAGGGTCTTTTCCAAGGAGTCCGTTCTTCACATCAGGTGGCCAAAGGATTGGAGTTTCAGCTTCAGCATCGGTCCATCCAATGAATATTCAGGACTAATTTCCTTTAGACGGGACTGGTTGGATCTCCTTGCAGTCCCAGGGCTCTCAAGAGTCTTCTCCAGCACCACAGTTCAAAAGCATCAATTCTTCAGCACTCAGCTTTCTTCACAGTCCAACTCTCACATCCATACGTGACCACTGGAAAAACCATAGCTTTGACTAGATGGACCTTTCTTGGTAATAAGCCCATAGAAGTAAATGTCAACCAAAAAAATACAGTCACAACCTGAAAGTAGACAGTTATTTTGTTTGGTGGGGATGTTTAGGACTGGAGCCTGGGAGACAGTATCTCAGCAGACCTGAGAAAACTGCTCCAAGGAGGCCGGAGGGGAGGCAGGCTGTGTACACACAAGTGTGCAGCAAAGGGAGCAGGCAGTCTGAGCATCAAAGATCAGGTATCAGGTTAAGGAATTTGGCATTCAACGCAGGGAAAAATGCAAGCCTCTGGGCTCACTGAATTCATTCCTTTCTTAGCACTTCAGCTCTCTGGGGCCAATTCTGTCTTCTTGTTCCCCTGAAGGAGTGGCAGATGGCTACTTCTGGCATCCCTGCCCCCTCGCCAGGTCCTCAGGGAGGTCACCACAGGTGGGAGCCGGGGGGTGATGGGAGGTGGCGGAGGCATCTGCTGGACTACAGGCCTTGTGTTCCGTTTGGGGAGACCTCATTCACCTTGGGAGGGCAGAAATCGCTGATGGCTGTGACATTTCTTGCCCACTGATACGGCAGGAAATATTTTCATTTCATAAATGCTGTCAGACCTTCCTCTTAATATCTTGCAGCAGCCAAAACGGACAATTTGGTGCGCGATGAAGATTAAAGGTCACTCCTGGTTCACATCTGCAGCACTCTTCAGTACAAGTCCTTTCGAGCAGAGCCAGGGCAGGGCGGGGCTGGGCAGACCTTGGGGAACTTCTGCAGTAACACAGGCCTGCGTCTGCATTCCTGAGAGTCTGTGTGAAGCCCGTTTCCTCGCTGTCTACCTCGCTGTCTACCTCCCTGCGTCCTGGGCCAGGCTAAGAGCTGCGCAGTGTCTGAGCGGGAACAGCCCCGCCCCAGCTCCGGTGCACATCCCCTTCAGTGAGGACACGCCTTACCCAGGTCCAGAGGGAGGGGCGGGCATCCTCCGGGCATCCTGGCCCAGAGCAGGGAGGCGGCTGGGCAAGGGCATGCCCGCAGGCCAGAGGGGGCGCTCACAACCCCAGCAAGTGCTCAGAGGTAACCCCACCTCGGCCGGAGGTGCTGGGACCTGCGGCTTCAGAGGAAATGGGAAACATGCTGTGAGTCACCCAGGCTGGTTCACTGAGCCGAACACTTGGGAAGACGGGCGCTGAATCACGCAGGGTCTCCGCTCTGGGTCGTCTCGTTAGCCCTCCTGGCAAACAGCAACTAAAGTGCACCCAGAGGCCGGATTCTGGGCCAGAGCATCATTAAGCCTTAAACCATCACCATAAACAGACGGTTTGTACCCTGCAATTGGCAACGAATGCAGGATTCACAAGTGGCTATTAAACGGTGTTATTGCACTGAAGTGCGGTGGAGGCTATTGATACAGCCAGGATGGGGCAGCCCCTCCGTCTGGTGTCCTGGCCCACCTTGTATGGGGATGTCTGTGCCTGGGGCTCCTCCGGGAGGTGTGGGTCCCACCCACCCAGCTTTACGGAGCTCGAGGGAAATGTCAGCCTAGCCCTCAGGGTTGAGTCTACAAATCAAACCTGCAGTCCCTCAGCACCGCTGGCCTCCGGGCCTCCCTGTGAACTCGGCCTCCGGAGGCTGCAGGAAGCTTCCCTCCGCTGGCCTGCGTGTGTGACTTGTGGGGACAGACCCTTCGGCTCTGTCATCGTCTCTGACCGCCTTACGCGCTCCACATTCTATATGAGGCCGCGTGATGCCCAGGAGTGATGCTCCACCGTGACAACGTGATCGCCGGGTTTGCTCTGACCGCGCCTCGAGCTCCCGTGTGGAGACAAGGCTCCGCTTTCCCGGGAGTCCACTCTCAGGCTGCCCCGTGTCTGTGTGGGGCTGGGCCCCGGGAGGAGCACGCCCTGAGACCATCTGCCCGTCTGGCACAGGAGGTCCCAGCTGAGGACGCACGCCGTGGGGGGACAGAGATGCGGGGCCAGACGTGGAGCCTGCAGACAGTGGGGGGACAGCCATCCCGTTCACACACTTGACCCGTGTCTTCGGGCAGCTCGTAGCTCAGCTGGTAAAGAATTCGCCTGCGAGGCAGGAGACCCCAGTTCAGTTCCTGGGTCAGGAAAATTCAACAAGGCGTAGGCTCCCCGCTCCAGTATTCTTGGACTTCCCTGGTGGTTCAGCTGGTAAAGAATCCGCCTGCAATGCAGGATACCCGGGTTCAATCCCTGGGTCGGGAAGATCCCCTGGAGAAGGGAATGGCTCCCCACTCCAGTATTCTGGCCTGGAGAATTCCGTGGGCTGTAGAGTCCATGGGGTCACAAAGAGTCAGATACGACTGAGCAACTTTCACTTCACTTCGGGCAACAGACGGCCACTGGAGGCAGGGGCTCCCAGCCGCCCCGTTGGTGGCAGAAGGCCCGGTGGGGTGGCTAAGGACGGGCCCAGCCCACCAGGCCCTGCTCGGAGCCTCCCCGTGGGCCCAGCTCGGCCCTGGCTCAGTGCTGAACCTGCTTGTCTGGGGACACCCGTGGAAGGAGCTTAGAGCGGCCCCCACTGCAGTGAGGCGGGCCGGCAGCGGGGAGCTGGACCTGAGGGGCTCGAGGGCACAGGGGCCCAGGGCCCCTCCCGGGCAGCACGCGCCCTGCTCTCAGACACCGTGTGTGGGAAGCCCCCGAGTGGCCCTAACTACTTGTGGGCATCTGGCCTTGCCCATCAGGCCTGAATCTTGGGTCCTTCCCGACCTCAGGGGGCCCCACCTCCTGCGGCAGGAAGGCGGCTGCCAGGGTCCTCACTCCAGTGGGCTCTGCATTTCAGTTGGGAATTGAGGGTCTGGAGACAGTCCAGGACCCTAAAGAATGCTGGGGTAACTGCGGATGCCAACTTCAGGAGAGGCCGTGGCTGAGGCGGGGGCCTGGGGGGCGGGGGTTCTTCCATGATGCTTCCGGATCTCACGGGCCTGACCCCGGCCTGACCCCAGGGCTGGAAGCTGGAGGGCCGGATGAGGACTCCAGGGGCTCGAGAGGTGTGGACGGATGCCGGCAGGGAACTCCCCACCTGCCCCATAGAGAGCCCCAGGAGTCACGGCAGGACGTGGGACCGTGAGGAGATGTTCGGGGTGGAGCAGGGGGCTGGCCAAGCAAAGACATCCCGGGGACACAGATCCACACAGAAAGGCCGCCTTCCTCCGGGTGGGAGGGCGGGAGCACCACACGGTGGCTCCCTGCCAGGCCCAGCACCCCGAGTCCACGCTTCAGGGTTTGAGGGAAGCTGTCCCTCCCTCCCACGTGCTCAGAGAGCTGTGTGAAGACACTCTTCCAAGCCCATCCTTCTGCCGGCCGCTGGCAGAGGGAGCCCAGGTCTGCACAAGATTCCTCCTGCACGGCAAGCCTTTAAATCATTCACTCACAGCCTGTATTTCATTCACATTCGAATTCAGTTATTTGAAATAAATTTACCTTTAAATAAATCATAGGCTGTATGCATTACAAATCACAGTGATTATGACTAGGGAAGATGACAGGCCCTGACTTACGAATAAATCAGGCATTTTCCCAGCAAGGGACCCCGTGATAAATGGGCTGTGGATGTCTGACTCACTTTTTTATCCAGATTCCATCTGGGATACTCAGCATACATTCAAAAGGTCCTGATGACGCTGCAGCTGTTTAGACGTGTTCAGGCTGAACCAGCCCATTTTGCATGCAAGTCAGAGCCCTGCTTCCAGGGTACTTTCATTCTCTGCCCACTTCACCCACCAGTCCCAGGAGCCAAGGGGCAATGGAGACGTTCCCACTCCCGTTCACTTTCGTCACCGGCAAGGATCGGTACTGCCTTCCTTTCTGTTTCCCGGGATCCATGGGAACCGCGCCCCCTCACAGCACCTACAGTGTGGATTCACCCTCAGGGGAATCATCAAGAAGGAAGTGAGATGGTAATCATCACTCTAAACAATTAAGAAAATGGATTAACAGGCAAAAATGTCCTCCCTGAAGGAATTTAAAAGAATATTCTATTGTCTGCTTCACTCTTTTTAAATAGTAGAAGGAAAACTCAAAAACAATGAACTGGCATCTTAAACATTATTAAAACCAGAGGCAGACCGGGCTTCCCAGGTGGCCCTGCAGGTAGAGAGCCCACCTGCCAGCTGCTGTCCAGTCGCTCAGTAGTGTCCAGTTCTTTGTGACCCTGTGGACTACTGTATTCCAGGCTTCCCTGACCTTCACCATCTCCTGGAGTTTGCCCAAACCCATGTCCATTGAATCAGTGATGCCACCCAACCATCTCATCCTCTGTCGTCCCCCTCTCCTCCCGCCTTCAGTCGTTCCCAGCATCAGGGTCTTTCCCAATGAGTCAGCTATTTGCATCAGGTGACCAAAGAATTGTAGCTTCAGCATCAGTTCTTCCAATGAACATTCAGGGTTGATTTCCTTTAGGATGGACTGGTTTGATCTCCTTGCCGCCCAAGAGACTTTTAGGAGTCTTCTCCAACATCACAGTTCAAAAGCAATGCAAAAGACATAAGAGACATGGATTCAATTTCTAGGTTGAGAAGATCCCCTCGTGGACATCATGGCAATCCACTCCAGTATTTTTTCCTGGAGAATCTCGTGGACAGATGAGCCTGGAGGGCTACAGTCCACAGGGTCACAACGAGTCAGACACAACTGAAGCGACTTAGCAGAGGTGTACAGAGAGAGACCAGTCCTGAGTCAGCCCTGTAGAGCAGCCCCCGGACTGGCATCAGCAGCAGTGTCCTCAGACACATGTGGAGACACGCATTCCTGCAAACACAGGGCCCACCCAAAGACCCCAGGCATCTGGGGGAGCATCTGGAATGCAGGCTCCTAGCAGCGTGCCAGGAAGGCCCAGTGGTGAGCCTTAGTTGAAAAACGTGCCACCCGTGGCCTAGAGCAGCTGCCAACGAGGACAAGAGAAGGCCCAGGACAAACAGTCCAACCAAATACCATTCCTCCCAAATTAATCGAGAAATGGAAGCCATTATGCTAAGTATAAAAAGCAGAGACATCACTCTGCCGACAAAGGTCCGTCTAACCAAAGCTTTGGTTTTCCCAGTAGTCGTGTTTGAAAGTGAGAGTTGGATCATAAAGAAGGCTGAGCACTGAAGAATTGATGCTTTTGAACTGTGGTGTTGGAGAAGACTCTTGAGAGTCCCTTAGACTGCAAGGAGATCCAACCAGTTCATCCTAAAGGAAATCAGTCCTGAATGTTCATTGGAAGGACTGATGCTGAAGCTGAAGCTCCAATAATTTGGCCGCCTGACACAAAGAACTGACTCATTGGAAAAGACCCTGATGCTGGGAAAGATTGAAGGTGGGAGGAGAAGGGGACGACAGAGGATGAGATGGTTGGATGGCATCACCAACATGATAGACATGAGTTTGAGCAAGCTCTGGAAGTTGGTGATGGACAGGGAGGCCTGGCATGCTGCAGTCCATGGGGTCACAAAGAGTCAGACACAACTGAGCGACTGAACTGAACTGAAAGGTGTGCTGGGCTTGACCTGTAAGACCAGAGCAGGGAAGTCTTCCAGCAGAGGGAGATGTGGAATGTCTGTACTGAGATCAGACACACAGGTCATGAGCAGGAGAGGGGCATCAGCCTTGCATACGGCACAAGCCTTTTTCTGAACCGACTGACGCTAAGCATATTAATAACAAATAACATTAACAATAATGAGATCATCATAGAAATATTCTTAAAGTAAATAAAATAATTAGGAATTGTGAGCAGTATGAAAGGTGCTTTTAGATAACTGGTGAACTGATTCAAAAGGATAAACTTTGAGAAGCACGTAATGAGGGCCCTGGGGATGCTGCACTGCGGCAAAGTCGCGTTATTCAGTTGGGAGTTTCCAGCACTGGGGCTGCAGAAGAATTGACCCTGAGACTCCCCCGGGCTCTGTCGCCTCTTTCCACCCTCCCCAAACCCCTCCCCCGACACCCACTCGGGGATATGATCCACCCAGCCATCCCTCACACGTCATCCATCAACGCTTTCCAGATAATTTAAAGTTTTCGATGTGGCCCAATAAGGGTGTAAACTATATCTGAAGATTTATATGAACTCAGAATAAGGAGATATTTCTAAGGTGCCACCAAATGCACACACTCTTGAAAAACCAGTTTGATGGGTTTGACAAACCAAAAATGAAATGCCAAGCACGTGGAAAGACACAGTAGGTAAAACCAAAGGCAAGGTGCAGAAGCGTTTCTGCAACCCAAGGTGGGAAAGCGCTGACATAACTCTTAAACCTAAGGAAACTTGCAGCAAACTCCAGGCAAGAGAACAACAGTCAGTCTAGAAAAAAGGTTGAGAAAACCCTAACAGACATTTCTACTGGACAAATGCCCATCCACTCCACACACGACTCCGGAAACTATGTCAGAACGGAGACCAGAGTGTGTGCTTCACTGGCTGTCCTGGGGATGCAGGGTCCGCTATCTCTGACCTCTGACATGCCACCCCAAGTGAGGCTGAGCCCAAGACCTCCACAAGCTCAAGGCACAATCCAGAAATATTCAGTGCAGGTGTCTGGAGTGAAAAATAGGAGACACTCTGTGTGCATCAACTTAGAAGGGGTCTGAGGAAGGAAGAAAACAGTGATATCTAAGCACACTTTGCAGCCCTGCGAAATGATGCTACAGAAAATTGTAGGGGATGAATTCACTGTATTTGTTCCTAGTGGAAAAAGCTCACCAAGGAATGGGAAAACGTCTACTTCTTGTTGTTGCATATTTGAAAAAAATATAGAAAACATGTAATTATTAACGCAATTACATCTCGATGGTAAGATAAAAACACACATTTTTATTTCAACCTTTTTTCTCTGGTTTCTATTTGACAACATGACATTTTGTATGTGTGTGCATTAGTCACTCAGTCGTGTCCAACTCTTTGCGATCTCATGGACTGTAGCCCGCCGGGCTCCTCTGTCCATGGAATTCTCCAGGCAAGAGCACTGGAGTGGGTTGCCATGCCCTCCTCCAGAGGCTATTTCTGACCCAGGGTTGGAACCTGGGTCTCTTGCATTGAAGGCAGAATCTTTACCATCTGGCTCATCTGAGAAGCCCCGATGACACTTCACCTTATTGCATTTCTAAAGAAAAAATAAATGAGGAAAGAAAAAGATGTCTGAAAGTTCTATTTAAATTCTCAGAGAAAACATGCCTCCTGCCCCACTAAGAACCGGAAAAATCCTGCCACTTGCCTGAAACTTAACTTTCTCCCCCAAGCCCCGCTCCAGCCAGATGTCTAACGGTCGAAACATTGTGAAAATCAGGAACCCTGCTCCTCCATCCAGAGGTGTTCTCGAAGCTGAGAAGCACCGCAACACATTGAAAGAAAGGCGACGCTGACATTAGAGTGTAAAGCGTTATTGTTTCTCTGCCTCTCAGTATTTACTCTCAGAAAAAGAGTTTGGATGTAAGTGTTCTGTTCATCCTTATCATGTGGATCCTTAGATTCTACAGAAGCGACTCTCAAAGCCCTTTTCACAGTCCTGGTCCTGGAAGGTGGCTTTGCACCCAGGTCCCTGAGAGGAGAGCCCCCTGGGGCCCGTGGTAGAGCCCCCTGTCCTGGAGAACCGTCTAAACCTCCCTCCGTCCGGCCGCGGCTGTGCTATAAATAACCCTGACTTCCACGTCTGCGAGGGTCCATGATTTCTCTCCCTTTCCCCCGGGGACTGAAGGCTCCTTCCACAAACAGGGGCAGAGGACCATGGGAAGCCCCCCTTTCCCGAGCCCCTAGACCCTGCCAAGACTCCGTGACCACAGAGGAGATGAACAAGCCCATTTGCAGTCCTTCTCTGCCATTTGTCGAAGCCAAGGCTCCAGAGAAACACAGGCACAATTGCCAACAGGCTCCACTGAAATGAAAACATCATTTTTCCTTCCGTCCAGCTCAGGGAAGTCTGAAACTGCCCCTGATAATTAATCCATGGAGAGAAATCAATACTACAACTGGTTGAAGACGAAACAACCCATGGCAAAATAAACTTTCCAGGGATGCCTCAGCAGTTTCGGCGGACGCAGAGTGCCTGCTGCAGATGTGGAAATGTGGAATCTAAATAAATGTTGCTTTCTCTCCCCAGATCTTCCCACCCCAAAGGTCAATTACCCGAACCGTTTTATGTTGTACAACACTTCTGTATAAATACATTCTTTGTTCTCCAAATGTTGACAAGTCAGGCTTCTTTTTCCCATTAGGTCCAGCAAATGGGTCTACAATTTGGTAGTCGCAAATAGACTGAAAGGAATAGTTTCAGGGGTGAATGATTTATGGGTGATGAGGAAAATCCAGGTTTCTCACATGGGCCACTCGTAAATCCAGTGTGGTTTGCTGGAGGGGGCGTGTTTTCTTTTCTCGTCTGGCTTCGGGTTTTGGTCGAGGTTTGTTGTTTCAGTGTAACTTACCTTTGGGAAGCCGAGTTGAGTTGGCACCATGAACTGACCCTGTGTTACCGTTCAGTCTGCTGTTCGTTGCAAAGGATTACAGCATGGCGGGTTAGAGAAATGAAGGAGGTTTAGACCTTTTGCTTATCAGGAGCCCTGGAGTGTTCAGCGGAGGGCCTCGGCTCCTGGGGAGGTGAATCCAAGACGGCACGTCATTAGGATCCAGTGAGAGAAGCTTTCCCAGGACAAGTGAGCGTTGCTTGGCCGACTTCAGGAGCACCTGTTGTTGGGTTTAACAGGCTAGCCGGGCCCCTGATGGGCGGAAAGGACAAGGAGCCTGTGTCTAGCATATCACACGGTTTTCTTAACCCTTATAATAACCTCAGAGCTGATCTAGATTTGCTCGGGTCTGCAGTCAGGCCACCAGGCTCTGCGTCTTGACAGCTGTGCACCCCTGGGGAGGTCACTTGGCTTCTCTGTGCCTGTTTCCTCTTCCATAAGAGCAGCACTTCTCTCCTGGGGCTGTCATGAGGACTGACAAAGTATGATGTGCGATAGAGCTTAGAGCAGCGCTCGGGCATGCCACGAGCGAGAAACCTTCGTTATCTAATCGCTGTCCCAGAAAGGCGAGGTCCCTTGCTCAGATATATACAGGGAGCCGCAGCATTTAAGGATGTGACCATGTCATTTAGATGCCAAATTCCATACTCTTCCCATTGTTTCCGGAAGTGGAAGGAAGGCAGACCAGCACCTTGGCATGAGCTCACTGCTAATTTGGCTCACGGAGCAGGTGACACTGAATTCTTTTGAGAACTGAGGCTCCCTCTGAGGAGCAAACAGCCACACGCTCTCATTTTCGTCTTTCAGCTCCTGTTCCTTCAAAAGGAACAATGTGATATTCATTAACTGTTTAAATCAAATTTCCCCTAGCAAAACTGATACATGCTCTAAAGATTGGGGGAAAAACAAACAGAGAGAAAGTGTGTTGGAAGCCCAAAGAAAGAGGAAACACTCCCATTTCTGGAGAACGCCACCAGGAGGTCCCTTTTCAGTCCCTCCTGCGTGACCCTGGGCCAGTGGATGGAATTCTTCATGATAGAAGTAAAGTAAGCTATCACAGGTTCCTTGAGCCAACAAATTAAACTCTACTCTGAGTTGATAGTCTCTTTTGTTGGCTTCAAAAACCAACCACAGGAGACGAAAACTCATCTCTGTAGGAGAAGGGAACATTCCCCCCGAAGGGAGACAGTTCCTCTGGCCTACCCACTCGTGTCTTACCCTAGGTACAGAAATCTCTCTGCAGAAGTAATATTTTCCCTGAGGTCTCCAGGGTTCCTCCTGCAGAACTCTGGAACCACGCTTTTAGCTCACCCTTCCCACCTGTCTCACCAAGTGCTTTCCCGGTTTCACGTCTACATTCTACAAAAGAAAGGAGTCGCAGAAACGCCTAAAAGGAGGTGATATTAATTACCCAGCATCTAGAGCCACGGGATAATTCACTAGCTGCACCTCCTTGCCTTGCAAAAGGCATTTGAGGAAGAGATTACATGTCTCAGAGCAAAGCGCTCTGTTCATTATGACCGACATGAGCAGAGTCTGACCGCGAGATCGCTCCCCGCACCTTCCGCCTTTAGACACACTCAAGTCCTGCCGAGTTCAGCGCAGACCGAAGTGACTTCGGAGTCTCCCTCTGGGGAGCCTTGAGAGCACTTTTCTTCTTGGAATGGATCTTTGCCGACTGACCAGCTCACTGCTCACCTGCAGCCACGGAGCAGGCCTCTACCTTCATCTGCGAATCGCAGAGAGGCTGACTCCGGCTGGAACCGTTATCTCGACAGACACTGAAACACCAGCAGGCAGCGTCCCCGACCTGCACTCCGGTCACCGTGAGGCCCAGGCCGCTGCCCAGCCCTCCCCCTGGGCGGGAGAGGAGCTGGGGGAGGGAGCCCCGGTGGAGCCTGGCAGCCTGGAGTGGAGTGTCCAGCCAGTCCCCAACAGCGGCCGGCAGGTCTGGGGGGCTGCACGCACACATGTGGCTTCACCCCCAGCTCAGAAGGAAGGCCCCTGGGGGAGCCAAGTCAGGTGGGCAGGAGCCCGGGGGAGGGGCTAGCCGGATGTCTCAGCAGCAGCCGGGGCCAGGTCCTCAGAGGGGCCGAGGGGACACAGAGAAAGGACGAAGGCTGGGCAGGTTGCCCAGGTCCATGGCCAGCCAGCGACCCTCCAGTCGGGCCCCATGCACAGCCACATTGATTGTGCAAGCGGTCCCCTCCCTCCCACCATGGACCCTGACCACCGGGAGCCTGCAGCCCTGGCACCCAAGTCCAAAATGGGGGTGGGGGGTGACTCCTCTGGGGCCGATGGCCGAGCCTCGGTCACCCCCGGGTGCTGGCTGTGATGCTGCCTCCAGAGGCAGGCGCATCTGAGCGCTCCGGACAACAAGGCCCTGGCCCGCCTTGGCCGCTCCGGAGACCATCCGTCAGCAGCCCAGTTTATAAATTACGGGGCGGCTGGCTGCGCGCCGCGGGGAGGTCCGAGCGCCCAGAAGTACTTAGCCAGTTCCCAGCCCCGCCCTCGCGAGCTCCCCCCACCTCCAGCAGCAGGACCATCCATCATCCTGGCCCACGGAGGCGGGGGTTCTGACAAAGGGATGCCTGGGAGCCAAACAGTGTGATCCGTTAAGTCTCGGGGACGGGGGAGCTCTTTAAAATTTCCAACCAGTCCCTTAGCCTTTTGTGTTAACAAAACCTATTCATTTCAGGATTTGGCAGTTCAAATTATTTCAGACAAGACCTCAAGACAAATGGTTATTTGATAGAGTCACACAGGCACGAGTGGCAGCCGTAGAGGAATGGATGCTCGTCCTGGCAGGCGGGCGGGCGGTTGGCGGGCGCTGGGAAGGTGAATCGGGCCGGGTCCTGGCAGCCGTCCGACCCACCTGTGCTTTCCAGAAACAGGGATGCGTTCTGGAAGCCTTAAATTAGAAGTGCCCCCAGACCACACGCATGTGAAGTCCCAGTGAGTGTAGGGGAGGCTTTTCTCGGTGCTCGGCAGTGACAGCCGCGTGCAAAAATGACATGGAAGGGTAAATTTTCTTCCTGTGTTGTGTTACCTGCTAAGTTTCTTCTTACAGAATTCAAATAGGATTTTTTTTCCTGCAAAGAAGAAAAAAAAAAGACATGAATGGTCCACCATCTAGAAGAAAGTGGGAGAGAGAGAGCTCTCCTCGGTCTCTCACGGGCAAGGAGGGGGCCGTGCAGGCTGGAGGCGCAGGAAGCATGTGTCTGAATCCCCTTCCAGGAGAGGCCCTCGGGGGCGACCGTCTCCGCGAGCTGCTGTCGGAGTGGCCAGGTGGGCCTGAGTGTCCAACGGGAGAAGCGGCGGGCAGGCCTCTGCAGGAAGGAAAAGAAACGGAGCTCTGCGTCGCTGCAAAGAACCGGCCCGTGAGGAGAACAGCCCCCCAGACGCCCTCAGGCCCTAGGGACCCCCGCAGCCCCTCAAGGCATGAGGTCACCCCAGCGTCTGCAGAGATGGAGTCTCCTGTAAAGAAACGTAACCCCAAGGGGGACCCCCACCCCCTTGGCCAGTCTGCAGTGCGGAAGAAAAGCCAGGAGCAGGAGTTCCAGGCTGTCTCAGGGCCCATCTGCTGACCACAGCGCTTCCCCAGTGGCTCAGTCCTGTCCGACTCTCTATGACCCCGGGGACTGTAACCCGCCAGGCTGCTCTGTCCGTGGGATTCTCCAGGCAAGAATACTGGAGTGGGTTGTCATTCCCTTCTCCAGGAGATCTTCCTGACCCAGGCATTGAACCTGGGTCTCCTGCATTGCAGGCGGATTCTCTACCCACTGAGCCACCAGGGGAGAATTAACTATTTTCACATAAGCCCCTGCCTCCTGTGTGTGTTTAAGACGGGCCGTCTGAAGAGCTTAGCTGTAGGACCAGCACCATTTCTCCCATCAGCCAAAGGGTCGGCCCTGCTTGGGAAGGCTGCCCCCGACCCTGGCTGTGCTGCTGAAGACACCAACATGTCTGAAAGCGCCAGGGGTCCCCAAGGAGGCTGAGTCACCATCCTGCAGACGGGCGGTTAGAACCACGGCTCCACGGAAGTGGACGGGGGTTGTGTGTTTACTGCACATCTGCTTGAGGGAAAGCCACTGGGAAGAGCTAGAAGAGCCGCAGCACCTTTTTGGGGGCTCAGCATATTATATGTTTTTCCCCTAAAGGTCCAGGAGAAGAACGTATGAGGTTACGCATCTGCACGGAATCCTCTAAATACACGGTTCCCAGGATGGAAAGCTGAAATCCCAGTACTGATGTGAAGAACTGAAAAGTCCTTGGAAAAGACCCTGATGCTGGGAAAGACTGAAGGTCAGGGGAGGAGGGGCCGACAGAGGATGAGACGGTTGGATGGCATCACTGACTCACTGGGGTTTGAGTAAACTCTGGGAGATTGTGAAGGACAGGGAAGCCTGGCATGCTGCAGTCCACGGGATCACAAACAGTCAGACAGGACTCAGCAACTGAACAACCACAGGATAGAAAGCTCCAAGCAGAACTTTCATGAACTGTAGACCCCAAAGCAGCAAGTCCACACAGAGTATAAGTTATGAAATTATAAAATAAGTTTTATGGACACAATTATAGACACAGAAAGTGGGCTGTAGCATCTCTATTCATGTATTAGAAGTAGGAAGAGGTATTTAAGCTATTTTGAATCTTAACCAAAAACTAGTGGGTACTTAAGCAAGCCCATTAACTTTTTAATCAATCATGGGGAAAGAGACTTTACTTGTGAAACTTTGGGTGATGAAGTGGTCTGCTCTATGGAATCGAGACAGGATCCTGTCACTGGGAGTGCTCATTAAAGGCTGGCCGTGCGGTCCCCTCCTGCCCCTTTCATGGGAGATGTTACTGTAATTCCACACTCAGCCTGAGTGGGCTTACCTCTGGTCCAGCCCTCACCTCTGATCTGAACGGATCAGCTGCCCTGGGCTGGTCCCAGAATGAGGTGTTTCTTCTGCGACAGCCTGTTTCACAAGCGAAGGAGGTGCTAGGTTCTTGTGTAGCCTCCTGTGGGCTCCCCTGGAGGCTCAGCGGTGAAGAGCCCGTCTGACAGTGCAGGAGATGCGGGAGACGTGGGTTCCATCCCAGGGAGAAGGGCGTGGCAGTCCAGGGTTCTTGCCTGGAAAATCTCCTGCACAGAGGAGCCTGGCGGGCTCCAGAGGGTTGCAGAGTTGGACACGACTGAGCACACACACAGCTCCCTGTGAGTTGGGTGGCAGAAGGTGGGAGCACGGCTGCTGCTCAGCCACTGAGTCGTGTCCGCTCCTTTGCGACCCCATGGGCTGCAGCACGCCAGGCTTCCCTGTCTTTCTCTGTCTCCCGGAGTGTGTTCAGACTTGTGTCCATTGTGTGGGGGTACAGAAAACCAAATAAATTCAACAAAACGGCGTCTGAGCAGTCACCAGGACCCCTTGTAAAGAAGAGTCTAGAACCTCAGTAAAACCAGCCACAGGCAATGTCACTGAAATCACACCAGAAAGAGAGGGCAGAAGGAAACGAAGATGCGGTCTGGGCACATTCGCGCTCTTGGCCCCCAAACACTGGGTCATCGGCCGTGGGCGGCCTCACTTACAGCTTCTGACAGGCGGGTGAGCAGAGGCCACGGGAGAGCACACATCGGGGCCCAGGGCAGGGGCACCAGGTAAGCAGGTGAGTGTGGCTGCAGGCCGGGTGAGGACACAGCTGAGGGCAGGCACCAGGGCCTCGGAGGGCCGGGTGAGGGCGCAGCTGAGGGCAGGCACCAGGGCCTCGGAGGGCCGGGTGAGGACGCAGCTGAGGGCAGGAGTCAAGGAGGGGGACAGAAGCCTGGGATTCTAAAGACGGGGCTGTGAGCCGCCCAGGACGCCCCCGAAGTGCCGGGCCACGCGGCCCATCTCAGGAATGCCCCGTCTCCACCAGGCCCGGGAGCGCCACGTCTCTGTGCACAGGTGATGGGCGTGGGGGCCGCGTGCATGCCTGCGTGCTGCGGGGAGGGGGCAGAGACGCGCCCCAGCGGGAGCAGCCCCAGGCCGGCCAGCAGGCTGCCCTTCCGCCCAGGAGGACAAGGACAGCCCCAGAACTCGCCCGGAGCCCGCTCCCGCTGCGCGGGTGGGGCTGTCTCCCTGTGTCCGCTGAATTCACCTGCTGCAACTTCTTCACCTTTCCTCAGTAAATACGGATGCAGCCCCTACAAATGGCCACACCCAAGTGCCCCCCAAAGGAGAAGGGAAGCCCTGGCCGACCCAGCCCCCTCCTCAGGGGCACTCCTCGAGCCGCCTGACTCCCCCCACCTCGAATGCCCTTGAGAAACAGACTTGTGTGCAAGGCCCCAGAAGGCAGGCGTCCCCTCTCTGCCCCTCCTCCCTGGTCCTGCTGCTGGCTCAGCCACGTCCCTTTCTAGGAAGCACTCGACCTTCTGGAAGCTGTGGGCATCCGGGAACATGAAGTTTCCTCTCCCAGGGAGGCTCAGCGTCCACGCAGCTCTCCTAGCTGGCCAAGTCTCTTCACCCAAGTGCACCCTAGGCAGACGTGTCGCGTGCTAAAGATGGGGATACAGTCTCAGCTCGGTGGAAGGCTTGCCCTGGTCACGTGCTGAGGACAGCAGTGTCGGCAAAAGAAGAAAATAATTGCTCTGTAGAGTGTGTAATTACATGTCAAAATAAATGAAATCTGGCAAAATTTTAATTATTTAATTAAAAGTATTATTTGTATATTTATATTAAATTATAATTATTAAGTTTAATCTGGAAATTAAATAATATTAAAATGCAATAACATTTAAAATACAAAAGCAACACTTTTCCTATTTAAAAACCAGTAACCAATTAAAAATATAAAGGTGTAAACAATTCAGCTTACAATAAAATAGTTATTATAGTATCTGTAAATTTAAGAAAATGCAAGATATATTTTAAGACGTTACATAAATACATAAAAAACTAATGAATAAATAGCAACAAGTCATGTTCTGGGCTAAAAAGACAACTTTATAAACATACCATTTGTTACTCAATCACTCTACATTTTAATGCATTTCCAGTTTGAGTAATGGCAGAATCTTCAGTATTTGCTGGTAGAGAGAAGACCTGTGTAACGTGACATAATGACCCTAAAGATTTTTCTGCAATGTAAACTTTTTTAAAGAGGAAAGTTTTGAAAAAAGAGTAATTCAGGGACTCTGCCTTCTTTGATTGAAATATAACACTAAGCGCAACAAATAAAAGAAATCAGCATGCAGATCAAGTAAAACATATAAAGTCCAAAGTCTGGGGTCACAAAGAGTCAGACATGACTGAACAACTTTCACAAGCTTTCATTAGAAGAGGACTTCCTAAATACAACAAAGCAAGAGGTTTCATAAAAGATGAAGCTGCTCAATTTTATTTCACAATAATGAAAAAGTTTTTTTTTTCAAATTTATTTCACAATAATGAAAAAGTTTTATCTGACTATAAATAGTCAAATGACAAATAAGAAGGCATATTTGCAAAACCAGAAAGGATTACTTACAAATTAATAAGAAATGATTGGCTTAAGAAAAACTGACCGTTCAGAGTAATAAGAAAAACGGCTGATAAGAATGGACGGCGGAAGCTAATTCTGCAACCCTTTCTTACACTCAGATGGGCAGCTGGGTTCCAGGGCCCCCCCCCACCCCAATCCGTGCAGGTGATGGAGCAGGACCTTCTGACTACCTGTCAATCACAGTGTGCTCCACAGCAGAGTCTGGGGAAGCATATGAACGCCCTGTGACCTCCAATCAGACTTCGCAGAGAATATCCCACCAGTGTGGGATACAAGGTTCGTTTGATGGCGGAAATGAAAGCGCCCTGAACGGTCACTGTCTGGGGCCACAGGACACCAGAAGCCATTGGAGAGCCGGCACAAAGTCCCTTCTAGACTCACTGTTACGTTCAAAAGAGATTCAGAAAGCTGTGCAATGCGACGCTGCGTTTTCACTAAAAGACGGACAGAGGGATGGATAGTTATGGGTGGGCGGATGACGGAGGTATAAACTGCATGTAAGAATATCTTTATCCATACGTCAAAAACGTCTGGACACACAGCAAGAAAATGATAAGCAGTGGTTGCCCTGGAGTGAGAGGTCTACGGGAACAGAATAGAGTCTGACTCTATTGTCCATGTTGCCTGCTGACATCCCTTCGGCATCCCTCTGTCTCCAGCTTTGGCCTCACACCTGGGCAGATTGCTAAGACAGCCTAGGTGCCCCACCCCTGGAGTAGAGGGAGGCTGAACCCACCAACTTCCCCTGGTGCGGGAACCCTCAGCACCCCTCCCTCAGCCACAGTGCAAACCCCCTGCTCTGCGGTCTACAGACTGAGGACTCTGCCCTGCGGTCCCCAGAGGCCTCCATCTGTAGTGAACAGATTGGTGGTACACTCTTGGCTGTGCGATGTAATCAAGCGTGACGTCCAAGCCCAGTTCTGAGCCGTGGTCTCTTCCGAATCTCTAAGGCGGCCACCACAGGAGAGGTGGAGGGAACTGACCCTTTTTATTAACTACTTTTTTTCTAACTTCGCTTTTAAGTTTGTTTAGAATGAATAAAGATGGTCTCGATAATTAAAATGGTACCTTTTTTAAATTTAAATCAGCAATAATAAAGTAGTTCTATACAAAACAGCCTGTGCTGGACCAGCTCTCGGTTCAGTATCTGAAGAGCCTCCTGGCTGGTCATGTTACAGATGGGCAGTGTGAGTAGGACATCCTCACGGACTCCGCTCCTACGAGCTTCCTCCTGGAAAACCCGCACCTCTCTGTCATTCAGGCTGCAGAGTTTCACCAAGTGCAAGACACGTGTGATCAACTGTTTGGCTTCAGGCACTTCGGTCAATGTAACAAGTATGGGCAATGATTTCTAAAAGCAGCAAAAATTATTAAAGCTCAATTATTCATGGAGGCACTGATTATTTCCTCTGCGCTCTCTTCTCCCTGTCAGATCTGGGCCACACTTCCAGATGAAGCCCAGCACTCAGCCCACAGACAGCCCCAGAGGTGACGATTAATAATTGAAGGCCGCTGACGATAATTGCATGATAGCTTTATTGACCAGGCTCTAACCGGACGTGTGATGCGCCCAAGGTCTGTGCAGGGATCGCGCACAGACACAGCCAATGAATGCCCTGGCAGGGTTTCCAGAAACAAGTGCCCCATTCAGACTCCACAGGTGCAGCTTCCAGTACTTGTCACCCCAACTGAGGCTTTGAGTTGGGGTCTTCTTACTAAAATCTTTTAAAAACACACACTTTAAATCTGATAATCACCTTGACAAGTTCTCAGGTAGGTGAGGAGATTCCCTCTGTTCTTCCTGCATCGACCCAGGAGCCTGCTTTGCATGCAGTGTTTCGTGAATAATTACCAAGGAGAATATTAGCTGTCTAAGCTCTGCTCCCCAGCAGTCAAGAGCAGACACATCGCTGCCTCTATCAGAATGGCTGGGAATGCATTTCACCCAGACTGGGGAGGAAGGCTAAGCAGAATCTCAATCCAGCACTCCAGGGTGCAGTACCTTTTTTTTTAACTTGAAAAATATCCTCTAAGTTACCTACATAGTCCATCAGAAGAGTGGTTCTGTCCTGAAGAAGGGTTATTTTTGACCGTCTTGTTGACTGCAGAACCTTTCTTCGGCTGAGCGGCTGTGAGATGCTCAAGAGCAGGATGCAGGGAAATGTGGACGAGGACACACCTGAGAGTGAACAGGTTCGCAGGAACCTGAAGCAGACTCTTCTTCACTGTTTTTTAAACTGGTTGTCAGACTTACAAAGAAAAGCCGCTTCCTGCCAGCAGCTACGCTTAGGCAAGTAGCTCAGAGGACGCCCAGCCCTCCACCTTCTTACCATGCACCCATCTTGTCTTCCACTGCGTCCTGATGACCATCAGTGCCCCAAGACCACTACTTGGCTCTTGGTGTGGACCCCGCTCTGTCAGAACATCTTGATGGAAATATGACTAGTGCAGGGGGTGGCTTGGAAGCTTCTTACGTCACTGGGGAGCTTGGGGGGTGAAAATTTTCAGTGCCCGGCTGTAAATGTCCGATACGAAGACCAGGCCAGGAGTCAGAAAGCTTCAGCAACCAAAATAAACGTGTATCCTTCGTGACTACAGAGTCGACCCTTCTGCAAACCAAGCCCAAACGCCAGTCCTGCAAATGGAAACATCACAACGTAAGTGGAGTGCACCTCTCGTGAAGGCATCGTGTTACTTTCAGAACAGAGTGGGGGGGACATGGGCCCCGAAGCTTGGGATGGAGCCACTGGGGCAGAGCCGATCCCCTGGATGCTGCTGAAATTTCTTCAACGCTAAGAGTAGCCCTTCTCCCCCTCTCTGAGGGAGTCAGTCCCCCTTGCCCGGAAAGCTCGTTATGACCTCTCTTAGGGCCTTGACTTCCTGGGGATGCCAATCCTCCTCGGAACTAGGCCCACCCCTCTCAAGGTTCTCAGGATCACTGGTGGCATCAGGACAGGGTTCAGGAAGATGAGCTGGACGTACGAGGAATGAGCCCCAAGTGTGACCCCTTAGGTTGAAACTGCACACCCAGAGAACTGCAAGTTCCGCTAATTTAAATGAACAGACTCTTCATTTCTATCAACAGAAACCTGTAGAATAAGACTGGAAACAGGTCTCCAGATGTTGCAGGCAGGTAGATGGCTTATAAAGTAAGAACTGAACAAGTTCATTGGCACAAGTGCACTGAGCCGAAGCTCTGAGTTCCCGGCGTGAACTTGGGTTGGTAGGAGGGGCTCCAAGAGTCTCCACTCCAACAGGCCCTGGATCGCGGACCCAGAGGCCGTCCGCAGCGAAGGGAGCTGAGCCCAGGAGTCTCCCGGGTCCACAGAGGGAAGCGCCCAGCCGCGCCGGGAGACCTGAACTCCAGAATAAACAGAATACAGACGTGAGACCTCCACACCGCCTCGAGGAGGACACCCTCGTAATCAAGCACCCCTGAGGCTGCCCCACGGGAGGGTCAGCGCTGGGCCTGAGGGGCCTGCAGTGACCGGACTCAGCAGACTGCAGAGACCGTGAGGGGTGCTGCCACTGAGGGACCCCTGAGCTCAGGGGTGTGAGAGCACTGACCCCAAGGGGCCACGTTCAGGGACTCTGGGGGCCTCAGAGCTGAGAGCAGCCCCGGGGGACAACCAGCAGGAGAGCAGGGCGCTCAGTCCCACCCTAGTGAGGAGCTGAACCCTCCGCAGCCTGTGCTGGGGAGGACGCAGCCCGGCCAGCCCCGGGACGGCAGCAGGCGAGGCTGCTGCAGGACCCAGGTCAGCCTCCCCCAGACTCCCAACTCACAGGACTCGGAGACGAGAGCTGCATGTGGCTTTCAGCCTCTCAACCTGTGGGTGGGCTTCCCTGGTAGCTTAGGAAGTAAAGAATCCGCCTGCAACGCAGGAGACCAAGGTTCAGTCCCTGCCTAGGGGAGACCCCCTGGAGAAGGAAGTGGTAGCTCACTCCAGTATCCTTGCCTGGAGAATCCCATGGACAGAGGGGCCTGGCCGGCTACGGTCCATGGGGATCATAAAGAGTTGGACGTGATTGAGTAACACATACACACACACACACACACACACACACACACATTTGGTTATTTGTTATGCAAGAACTCCCCTGTTAACTCAGATGGTAAAGTGTCTGTCTACAACGTGGGAGACCCGGGTTCGATCCCTGGGTCGGGAAGATCCCCAGTACTCATGGCTGGAAAATCCCACGGACGGAGGAGCCTGGTAGGCTGAAGTCCATGGGGTTGCGAAGAGTTGGACACGACTGAGTGACTTCACTTTCACTTCACTATGCAAGAATAGATAGCTTACACCATGGGGCCCATGTTGGAAATACTAAAATGTGTACAATGGTAAGGAAAACTCAATAAAATATATAGACAGTTAGTAGAGCTCACTAAAGATTTCAACAAGTTGTCTGGACACTACAAAAACATTCAAAAATCAGTAGTCTTCCTACAAATTAGCAGCAATGGTTTTTAGAAAATGGAATGGAAAAAATAAGATCTAAAATTACATCACATCAGAATTAGCCTAATAGAATGAATAAAGCACCACTGTGGAGAATACTACCCAGTAGCTTTCACGAACTGAAGAATGGATAATAGTGAATATAGTGAGTTATATTCCATCCATGACTCAGAGGATTCAAGAGGCTGGAAAAGTCATGCTTTCCCTAAATCTGGCTCAGTTTGCTGCAGGTGATAACAGAACAAAAACCCACAGGGATTTAAATAAAAAGGTTAAAAATGGATTCTAAAATTCAAATATGGAAAGAAAGATGCAAAAATAATAATCAAAAGAATTAAAAAGAAAAAGGTGAAAGTCTTCCTCATCCACTATCAAAACATTTTAAATACAAAGTAATGGAGTCACCATAATACTTGTGCAAAGACTGAAACATTGAAGAAGAAAACCAAGACTCAGACGACAAAGTGGAATAAACAGAGGGAGCATTACAAATTGACGAGAAAAAAAAGAGATTTAGTCATAAAAGCCTCACATGTGGAAAAATATAAGAAAATTAGACCATTATCCCCAGACACTATAGAAATATATTAAGGTGGGTTTTAAACCAAACGTGAAAAAATGAAACCATAAGACAAAATTAGGTGATATGGGAGGATTCTTTGAGTTGCAGACTGCAGGTATATGAAGGGAAAATGAACTAAACCGACTTCTTTACATTTGAAAACTTCTCTATGACAAAAAAAAAAAAAAAAAAACTCCTTTAAGCAAAGTTTTAAAGAAATGATATCTTCAGAGAGTTTGTTTCAGCATCTATGACAGAAAAAAAACAGATTAATGCTCAAAACATGTAAAGAACTCTTTACAAATCAGTAAGAAAAATGTGAATAACTCAGCCTTACCAGGAAAACACACCACATCTGACTGGATCCTTAGGGGCAAACTGTCTGAATGATTTGGCGCTGGGACCCCATCGTCGGGAAACATGTGCAGAGTTGTCAATGGGACGTGGGTGAGACGGCGGGGACAGGCCTCTGAGCCCCCAAGAGCACGTCCCAACAGTCACAGTCCCCACAGCATGTCGGACGCCGAGGAAGAAGCACCCTGAGGTAGAAGAGAAATGCCCCCAAGCTCTGGGACCTGTGAGCAGAACTTCATGCGGAAAAAGAGTGATGTCGACTTCCGTGGGAAAGAGATCACGGGAAAGAATGTGAGCAGAGGATGGTCTGCGCCACCCCGGCAGGCGGGAGCCTGTGGGCAGGTCCCTGCGTCCCGGTGACAGGGGGACGCACGGCCTTAGAGGCGGCCCCACGCAGAAGGGGCCACCGACCGCAGAGGCAGACGCAGCCCGAGACATCCGGAGCCCTGGGGCTGGAAGGGAGACGGAGGGACCCGCCCCGGAGCCCTGGGGCCATGAAGAGAGGCTGAAAGAACCCTTTCTGGAGCCCTGGGAGCTGGAAGAAGCAAGAAGGACCCTCTGTGGAGCTCTGGAAACAGAAGCCTCAGGAAGGACCCTCCAGGAGGCTCAGGAGCTTGAAGAGACAGGAAGGACCCCCACTGGAGCCCTGGGGCCATGCAGAGGCAGGACCCACCCTCCCTATCGCCTCAGGAGGCAGGGGAGCCCTCCCCATATCTCCGTGTCAGACTTCTGCCCTCCAGACTGAGAAACAGTAAATTCTTGTTCGCAGTTTCCTGGTTTGTGGAAATTTGTCAAATTGACCTGGGAATCTAGTCTTAGTATTCATTCAGTTGAGGTTGGCTAGACTCCTCCGGGCGTTTTCCTATTTTGTTTGTGTTTCATCATAAATGTAGAAAAATCCAGCTCGGAACATATGATCCACGTTCAAAGATGCCAATTATTCAGATGAAGACTATGTATGTGTGGAGCAAACGGACACACGTGATACATGTATAAGAACACCAGGCAATCACTGCCCCAGGGAAGAGCGGCTAGCACGGGTTCTGAGAAGGGACCTGGAGGGCCTGCACACATCTGTACTCGTACAGTTAAGAGTCCAGTGTAAATGCTGGTGTCAGCTCATTTAAGAGGAAAGTTAATTGTTTATCCTAAGGTCATTGTTTCTGTTTAGTCCCTAAGTTGTGTCCAACTCTCTGCAGCCCCATGGACTGCAGCACGCAAGGCTTCCCTGTCCTTCACCATCTCCCAGAGCTTGTTCAAACTCATGTCCACTGAGTCAGTGATGCCATCCAACCATCTCATCCTCTGTCATCCCCTTCTCTTGCCTTCAATCTTTCCCAGCATCAGGGTCTTTTCAAATGAGTCAGCTCTCCGCATGAGGTGGCCAAAGTACTGGAGCTTCAGCTTCAGCATCAGTCCTTCCAATAAACACCCAGGACTGATCTCCTTTAGGATTGACAGGTTTGATCTCCTTGCAGTCCAAGGGACTCTCAAGAGTCTTCTCCAGCACCACAGTTCAACAGCACCAATTCTTCGGTGCTCAGCTTTCTTTATGGTCCAACTCTCACATCTGAACATGAGTACTGGAAAACCATAGCTTTGATTATACAGACCTCTGTCAGCATTATTATATTACTCTTTGGGCTTATTGTAGTTTTTAAATGATAAAAGTGAGAATTATAATAATAACTATGCATTACTTTCATGCAGATTCATCTCTCTGAAGCACATAAAAACCTTCCATTCAGATGTTTTAAAACGACAGTTTGTGAGACTCCCACATTATAGTTCTGACTATGGGTGTGTTAAAGAAACAGGCCCTGCAGCGTCCGTCAATCCACATCTATCTTTAATAGTTTAAACTCTATTGCTTTTTCAATGTTCTTATAACGCCCCATTCATTTTGTAGTTACATCTCTGAAAAATATCATCTTTATCTCTTTCTCTCCATTTGTCTCAACCCTTTAATAATAATCCAGGCAACGGCACATCAGAATGGAAATTGCTTCTGAAGAACGTTGTAATAAATATATGTCAGGCACATTACACAGGATTTTGCTTACTTTTGATTTAAAAAGACAACATTTAATCTAAGAACTTAGAACTTGGAGATTCATCTTACGCTTCTGAAGCTCATGAGTAAATGCAGATCCGAGAAAAGGGGGTCCCCCCACCATTTAAAATTAATCATGTGCTTTGCCTTCTAAACACTGGGTTCAGGCCTCTGTTGGGTATTCCAGGACTGGGCAAATATTGACCAGCTGCTGGCAGCCGTTTTCCTGTTGGCAAACAGCAACAGCAGGGAGTGGCGGGGGTCTTGTGGGGAGGCCAGGGTCTGAACAGGCATCTGCAGCCCTAGTGTGTGAGGATGAGAGATTAAAGGTGTTTGGGTGTTTCTGTGTGGGGAGGTAATTTGAAATGTGCAGAGTTAAGTTCAAACTCTGATTGTATTCAATCATATTTTAATGCAAAGGAATTGATGGGAAGGTAATATTATGGAAATGCTATCTCAGTGGTTCTTCTGAAAGGCCAGAAGAGAGGCCTGACCTTAGTCACATGTCCCCTTCTATCCTCTTGTGGGGTCTAGGAACAAAGATCCTTGGCTAGTTTTTAATTATATTGTATGAAATACAGAATTTTAGAAGGGAAAAGACTTTGACAGTCTGGATTCTAATGCCCTCATTTCACGTGAAGGAACTGAGGCCGTGAGATGGAATACCTCCGGACATCATGGGATGCTTGCATCCTGACTTCTCTGGCCCAGAAATGTGTGCAAAGTAAAGTGAGCATGAAATCAACTTTAATTTTTGGCAACACCCAGGTGCACCCATGCCCCTTCCATCTGGCCTCTTGACTGGTGTCTCTGCAGCCAGGGATTTGCTCAATTCTTGCTTCAACCACAATTATCATTATAAGATCGAAGTCTGAACAGATCACTTCTGTACTTAAACACCTGTGTATGGCCCCAAAGTTCCCCCTGAATAAAGCCCTATCTGCATAACCTGGACTACAAAGACCCTGTTCCCATTCCGCCTGACCCTGGCCCTGTTTCCTGTTCCCCACTAAGCGGGCAGGCGTCCCCTCCGCCCTCCTGGCCTTGCTGCGTGCTCTTCACTGTCTGCACCACTACTTTCCGCCCCTGCACACCTGTTTCTCTTGGCTGAAACAGCGTCATTCCAAGGCCAGGTCTGGCTTCCTCTGGTCCTAGAGGCTTTCTCTCAGCCCCTAAGGAGCCCCAGTCTTTGCATATGCCCAGCATCCTCACTTTCAATACCTGCCTCCCCATCCCATCAGGGGGTTCTGGTAGGGTCACCAGGCCTAGTGTCCACCCCTCCTGGCCACAGAGATGCACGTGACCTAGACCCACCTCAGAAGCGCCCACGGTCTAGGTTCTGGTGGATATGTAATAGCAGTCAGCTGTGCTAGTCCCTCTTGGGATTTGAGACACAGGCTCAGGAGACATGAGCCCTCTTCTGCCCACTGAAGCTTACTCAGTCTGTACCCCCCACACGCTCCCCTCCAACAGACACACTCCCCACACACACACTGCTGTGGGCAGCCACCCTCCATGAGAGAGAAAGGGGCCAACTCCGAGGGGCAAGCAGATCCAAGAGAGAACGATAAAGGGTCCCGGTGATGTAGTCTCAGCCCCTGGACCATCCATCCTGGGCTCCCCAGACTATGGGCCAGAAGCTTTCCTTGTTTAAGCCATTTTGTGTTGAGCTTTGACCCGGTAAACCCAGGCTCCTATCCCACCAGGCTCCTCTGCCCATGGGACTCTTCAGGCAAGAATACTGGAGTGGATGGCCGTTCTCTTCTCCAGGGGATCTTCCCAACCCTGGTCTCCTGCATTGCAGGCAGATCCTTTACCAGCTGCACCACTAGAGTTTTTACATGGACATAATGATTATGCTACATTCCTCACCGCCTATCCCCTTTATTTTACAGACCCTGTAGCTGCCTGTCCACTGAATGTGTCCTCATGATGATGTCTACGCCCACATCCCTAAGATGGCTTTCATCTGCTAGGCATGGTGTCTGGGTAAATACAGTGTATAGTGGAGAAATATGCTTTGAGGAAGGGACTAAAGAGGGAAGGAGAAAAGGATACAGGAAAGGAAGAAGAAGGTGGTGAGAAGAAGGAAGGCAAGGAAAAGCCCATCGTGTGGCTAGGGAAAACCTGTAGGTCACGCAAGGAGGACCAAACGCAAGGTCTAGTCTGACTCAGCCCCTGACTCACGCCTGAGGGCCGCCCACGTTTGTCCCTTCTGTTCTTCCTTCTCCCACCTGTACACTTCGGGTACCAAGCAAATGGTCTCTAGGCCCCTGTGAACTGGGAGTGAACTGACCAGCTGAGTTTTCTGTCCCTGGAGGAGGACGCAGGGAGGTTGAGTCTGTCCAGAGGGAACGCTGCAGCTGAGATTTTAGATAAGATTGGATGTTTCTATCGGAAACATTCATAAATCTCTAGAGTTTAAGAGCTTAATGGTGGTAAATCTGTGTGAGATTTATCTTTCCTGGATTATTGTCCCAAAACAGCATCTAGTAAATGGATGGATGAAGGAATCAGTGAATCTCAGGTTCTGGGGCCCAGGGAACAGGTGTCTGTAGTTCAGTGATGTTGCCACTAGATGTCACCCTAGTTCATTCTGGCTGCAGAATATGGGGTTCCAACTCCTCAGAGGCAGGCGGGGGGTGGGGGTGGTTTGGGGGCGGCATGGACCAGAAATGGGGGGAGTGTTGGTATTCGTTGGGAGCCCCCATCCTCCTACAGGTGAGGCAGCACCCAGAGGTAAGGACACTCAGGAGGCAGGAGGCTAACTCCTCACTAAATTCTTCCCCCTTGGCTGATTCTGTTCTTCCCGGAAACAAAAATGAGTTTTTTGCTAGAAATCTCTTCACCTGACTTTGTAAGCACTGGAGGGAAGACAGAGTTAACTGTACAAAAGTTTAGCAAAATTGTCATTGAATTAAAAGAGCAATAAATTGAGCATCAAAAAAAAGTGAAAGCGTTCGTCTCTCATCCATGTCTGACTCTTTGTGACCGCAGAGACCGCAGCCCGCCAGGCTCCTCCGTCCGTGGGGCTCTCCAGGCAAGAACACTGGGGTGGACAGCCGTTCTCTTCTCCAGGGGGTCTTCCCAGCCCTGGTCTCCTGCACTGCAGCAGATTCTTTACCATCTTTGCCACTAGAGTTTTTAAATGGGCGTATACTACAGATATTCACAATGAATTAAATTTCCAGAGCATTCACTTACCAAAGCAAACAAGATTCACGGGCGCCTGTGACCTCCTTAGCCATTCGTGACACACCGGCCTGTGTAGATCAGACCATCTCCCCAGACCAGCCTTCTGTGGTCATGACCTGACCTGGGGGTGAGGCGGCAGGGGGCGGGGGTCAGACCACCCAGCAGTCCTCCCCACATCCCACCCCCTGCCCCACAGACACTGACCAGAAGGCTTCTCTAGCTTTGGTACAAGAATCCGACTGAGCCTACTGTAGGACGGCAGATTTCACACCGGGGTACTGAAAAAAGAGTTACCTCCCAGCCCCAAGCCAGGCCCTTCCTGTAGAGAGCGATCCCTCCATCTTCAACCAGAAAACAATCAGCGTCTACACCAGCAACTCAGCAAGCACATTGAAAAGGTGGCTGCTTCTCTCTGAATCTCGGCAGACAGAGAGGACAGGGGTGCGGATGAGCCAGGGGACACTCACAGATGCTTATCGCGCTTTTCCCAGGCGTGCCTTGCGCCTGGGTGGAGGGCAGACCCCAGCTCAGGACAGAGCCTGACTCACCGTCCCTGCATGCACTTTGTCAGCAGTGAGAGTGGTCAGCATTCAAGGCTTTCGGAGACCCCTCTGCACATCGCTGCGTTTCCTTCCCCGGAAGCCCTGAGGGGTAGATTGAATTGCAGTCACAAAACTGCCAGCTGTCATGCTGGCCAAGGGCTCACCATGAACTGTGCCAGCCGGCCCTGAGCACAGTGAAAGGCTGGCCCCCAGAGGAGCCCCGAGTTCTGACGAAGGCATCTCCACTTCATGTGAGGACAGAAAGACGGTCCCCTACATCTTCAAACACAGGTAAACCCAACACCCAATCTAAAAGAGGCAAAGGATGAAAACAAAGCCAAACAAAAAAGGGAAGGGTCAGACAGACCCGCTCCTTTTGAGTGTGGTCTACATGTGGACGGCCTGGGAGGTTGCAAAGTCTGAAAGCGGCATTTTGTGTAGCCCCGGTCACAGTCTCCCCCCTCTAGCTCACACCACAAACCTGAAGACCCTGGATCTCGCCAGGAATCAAAGGCAGCAAACCTCCTCCATGCAGGGCAGATCGTCCCCCAGAGCCACCTCCTCACGGACCACAAACAAACAGCTGAAGACCAGAGGCCCTGCACCCGCCTGCTCATCCTGCCTGGCCTGCCGCGGACTGCGGGCAGAGTCTGAACTGTCTCCTGGAAACCACCAAAGGCTTCAGAGCCAAACCCTTCCCTGGAGAACAGGGAAATGCCTGCCTCCAGCTTCATCACACAGCGGGAAGGCAAGGAGTCCTTCGCAGGCCAATTATTCCCATCTGAACTTCAAACACGAACAACAAAAATTAATTCAATGAGAACTAGCTTGAAACTCGATCATGCTGCCAAGAAATAAGCTTGCTGCACTGAAATCAATAACACTTAACCCAGGGCATTTCAGCCACTC
This sequence comes from Capreolus pygargus, assembly GCA_012922965.1. Taxonomy (NCBI): domain Eukaryota; kingdom Metazoa; phylum Chordata; class Mammalia; order Artiodactyla; family Cervidae; genus Capreolus; species Capreolus pygargus. The sequence goes on along the minus strand of SNSB01004421.1, from coordinate 1,286,843 downwards.
TAACGGTGCTGGGGCAGCGACCGACCTTCTGTGACTGGTCAGGTGAGGACCTGTGACCTGGACCCACTACGGACACCCCAGGAGAGGAAGGTGGGGATTCCACAGGAGCTGGAATCAGCCTGGCAGGGGTGCGTGTCCGAGAGGATCTTCCAAGCTGCATTAGGAGAAGGGCAATCACCACACTGCAACATGCATCAAGCCTGGCCTCTTTCTCCACATGTGCCTCTTAAATCAGTTAAAATCAAATTTTTTTAAAAAAAGAAATGCTATAAAAAGGCAAACCTCTGGAAAATCCTGGATGACAAGCAACAGAACTGAAGTTCTAATTGAGACATACAGACTATTTTTTAAGATCCACTGCTGTCCATGGGCTCAGGACGGTGACACCCCTCACTGTCCTGCTCAGGGATGTCTCCCTCTCCTCCCCCACCTGTGAGGTTCACCTTTGAGACGCCGGTGTGACGGCTGCTGATGAGGGTCTGAGGAGTGGGGGGCAGGAGGCGCCGGAGGACTGGAGGCAGTGGCCCAGATGAGCACCGTGACCGCCCCTGCCCCACCTCAGCAGAGGAACCACGTGTCTGCAGCAGCACGGGGACGCGGCTTCAGCGCCTCTGCCAGCCTCCCTGCGGTGGTGCCTTTCAGGGGTCCATTTGGCTGGCCCTCGGTGCCCAGATATTGGGTAAAGTGTTTTCATGGATCAATGCAAAGAAGTAGAGGAAACCAATAGAATGGGAAAGACTAGTGATCTCTTTAAGAAAATTAGAGATACCAAGGGAATATTTCAAGCAAAGATGGGCTCAATAAAAGACAGATATGTTATGGACCTAACAGAAGCAGAAGATATTAAGAAGGGGTGGCAAGAATACACAGAAGAACTGTACAAAAAAGACCTTAATGACCCAGATAATCACGATAGTGTGATCACTCACCTAGAGCCAGATGTCTTGGAATACGAGATCAAGTGGGCCTTAAGAAGCATCACTGCAAACAAAGCTAGTGGAGGTGATGGAATTCCAGTTGAGCTATTTCAAATCCTGAAAGATGATGCTGTGAAAGTGCTGCACTCAATAGGCCAGCAAATTTGGAAAACTCAGCATTGGCCACAGGACTGGAACAGGTCAGTTTTCATTCCAATCCCAAAGAAAGGCAATGCTAAAGAATGCTCAAACTACCACACAATTGCACTCATCTCACACACTAGCAAAGTAATGCTCAAAATTCTCCAAGTTAAACTCAACAGTATGTGAACCAAGAACTTCCAGATGTTCAAGCTGGATTTAGAAAAGGCAGAGGAACCAGAGATCAAAGTACCAACATCCGTTGGCTCATAGAAAAAGGCAAGAGAGTTCCAGAAAAACATCTACTCCTGCTTTATTGACTACACCAGAGCCTTTGACTGTGTGGATCACAACAAACTGTAGATGGGAATACCAGACCACCTGACCTGCCTCCTGAGAAACCTATATGCAGGTCAAGAAGCAACAGTTAGAACAGAACATGGAAAAATGGACTGGTTCCAAATTGGGAAAGGAGTACGTCAAGGCTGTATATTGTCACCCTGCTTATTTAACTTATTTGCAAGGTACATCATGTGAAATGCTGGGCTGCATGAATTACAAGCTGGAATCAAGATTGCCGGGAGAAATATCAATAACCTCAGATATGAAGATGACACCACCCTTATGACAGAAAGCAAAGAGGAACTAAAGAACCTCTTGATGAAGGTGAAAGAGAAGAGTGAAAAAACTGACTTAAAACTCAGCATTCAGAAAACTCAGATCATGGCATACAGTCCCATCACTTCATGTCAGGTAGATGGGAAAACAGTGGAAATGGGGCAGACTTTATTTTCTTGGGCTCAAAAATCACTGCAGATGGTGGCTGCAGCCATGAAATTAAAAGACATTTGGTCCTTGGAAGAAAAGCTATGACCAACCTAGATAGCATATTAAAAAGCAGAGACATTACTGATGAAGATCAGTCTAGTCAAAGCTGTGGTTTTTCCGATAGTCATGTATGGATGTGAAAGTTGGACCATAAAGAGAGCTGAGCACTGAAGAATTGATGCTTTTGATCTTTGGTGTTGGAGAAGACTTTTGAGAATCCTTTGCACTGCAAGATCAAACCAATCCATCCTAAAGGAAATCAGTCCTGAGTAGTCATTGGAAGGACTGATGCTGAAGCTGAAACTCCAATACTTTGGCCACCTGATGCAAAGAACTGACTCCTTGGAAAAGAACTTGATGCTGGGAAAGATTGAAGGCAGGAGGAGAAGGGGATGACAGAGGATGAGATGGTTGTATGGCATCATCAACTCGATGGACATGAGTTTGAGCAAGCTCCGGGAGTTGGTGATGGACAGGGAGGCCTGGTATGTTGCAGTTGCAAAGAGTCAGACAGAGCAACTGAACTGAATTTTGTGGGTATTTCTATGGAGATGCTTTTTGAATGAGATCAACATTTAAACTGAAAGATTCTGAGTAAAGCAGGTTACCCTCCCTAATGTGGGTGGGCCACACCCAGTCAGTTGAAGGCCTGGATAGAACAAAGGCTGACCTCCCAGAAGATGGGGAATTCTGCCAGCAGATGGCCTGTGGACTCAAACTGCACCTCTGCCCTGAGTCAGCCTGCTGGCCCGCCCTGCAGACTTTGGACCTGCCAGCTTCCATCACCAAACAAGCTAATTCCTCAAAAGTGCCTTTATATATAGAGAGAGAGCCAACATGTTATCTCTGCCCACCACCTTCTAACGAGTAGTGTCTAAGCATAGGGTTTCTGGTTTGTCTGATTTCGTTAGTGCTTTTGTTTTTTGCTGAATGCCTGGTGTGCAAAAGCAAGCTAGGACCCCATAAACTTCTCTGCATAAGAAAGGAGTGGAGATTTGAAGGACGTGGGTAGCACAGTGCTGTCCGCCAGGTCAGGGGAGAATAGAAGAGGAAAACTCCAAGCAGATACATTTCAGAGAAACAGTGTGTCCAGTGGCTAGGCTGATGCAGGTGTGAGGTTGAAACCCTCCCAAGGCTCCCCTACAGAGGAAGAGCGTCAGTGCTCACTCATGATTCAGGCGAGCGGATTCTTTCTGGGACGTGCAAAGACGGATGTGTCTCCAGAGGGAGACAGCAGGGCAGGTGGCCTGGGGGGCTCAGAGCATCGCAGGCACCCCGGGAGTCTGGAAAGGAAGCATGCCGCTCAGACAATACTGCTGTCCTGCACACATTCCACGTCTGTCAGCAGAGCCAAAAGCACGTGCACACCCACTGGCTGCCTCTCCTAAGGTGGTCTGAGCCGATCCCGCCTGTCTGGGGGCAGCTGAAGTAAGGAGAAGGGGCTGGCCCTGCAGTCGCAGTCCCACCAGCTCTGGGGCGGGAGGAGGGGTGAGTCCTGCAGCCCGCCGGTGGCGCCTCTCCCTCGCTTCCACGCACAGGACGCATCCTAAACATCCTCTTCTGGACCGTTCCCAGGAGCCCCTGTGCTAGCGGTAGAGCATCGTCTGTGCGGACCGATCGGGAGCCCAGCCCGGGCTGGGAGCGCCTGCGGTGATGTTTCTCTGCGGGGCGGCGCTCCTGCACCGGGGCGCGCCGGAGCACCGGGCGCTGGGCGCTGAGTGCGTCCGGGGGAAGAGGCCCAGGAGCGCCTCCAGACCGGCATCCTGGAGGGCAGGATGCAGCCGGGGAGGAGCTCGAGGAGGACTGCGATCGCATCCTCGGGCCAAAGGCTGGACCGGAAGAGGCTAGACCACACGTCTCCGTCCGGGACACGCACCGCATTCCGGAAGGTTCGGTGGCGCTAGCAAGGCAGAAACAAGCTGCTCAGCAGTCTGTAACAACCTATCTGGGAACAGAGCCTAAACGGGGGTGGAAAGATGCATGTGAATAACATGTAATACGTGTGTGTGTGTAACATACATGAATCACTTTAGTGCACAGCAGAAACTATACACTTCAATAAAAATTAATTCAAAAAGCACCCTCACCTCTGCCCCCATTTTATACTGAGAGGGAAACTGACAGACTAAACAAATGCAGTTTCAAGGGGAAAGCAGCAGCGAAGTGCTCGGGGCGCGCCCACAGGAAGGAGACAGGCTCCGGCCGAGCGGAGGCAGGCGGCCTCCTTCCGTGTCCTCCGGGTCAGCGTTCACACCTGGAGGGACTGGGACACCGGTGCGCCCAGCACCTGCCTCCCCGGCTCCCGTGAAAGTTAAACGAGCTTGCACACGTGAAGGACTGAGAAAACCGCCTGGCGCAGCGAGGACCCAGACACGTAAGCAGCACGCGCATCATCGCATCGTAGTCCTGGCAGAGAGCTCCCGGGCTGCCAGCCTCACCAGCGCCGGCGCCCTGGGACCGTCCTCCCTGAGTCCAGCATCCCAGGCCCCGGGGACCCGGGCGAGACAGCCGCTGACGGACGCGCACGAGTGGTCGTCCCAGAATCTCATCTTTCAATAAAGTTCATAAGAAACTAAGTCTGAAAGCGTCTAGGCGGCTAAATAAATTCCGGAACATTCAGAGAATTAAACGACACACAATCCTTTTTAGATCATACTTTCAAACAAAACTGTAAAACAGGGGAACACCATTAGCATAATGTTGAATAAGTGTGGTAGGAAAAAATGCTAACTTCATCTGCTCTGACTTTTATGTTTCTAGGTTTTTTTTATTTTATTTTACGGAGAACAAAATAGAAAAAAAAATGCATTTGCAGTTACCCTAATGGAAATATTCATGTGTTCATATTTATATCTTTAGGCTTTTCTCTAATATTTAAATATTCAAAAAATGTTTAAAACAAACCAAAAAAATAAACAAATAATGGTGTACTGTTAAAAAAAAGAATCAGGAGGATGAAGAGAAGCAAGTCTGCAGGTGCGATGACCCCGTGGCTTGCTCCCACGTGCAGGCAGCAACCACTTTCAGGGCATCTGTGTGTCTGATCTGTGCTCAGCCCCCAGCACCCTGGAAGCCCCCAGGCTGAGGGCTCTGTCCAGCCGCGGACGGAGCCTCAGGAGGAGACGAGCTTGCAGTGGGGAGGGACACTTGCAGATGAACCCAGAACGTGCTGTGGGGGCGGGTGCACCTCTCTGCTCCTGGGAGAGCCTCGGGGATGGAGAAGGAGCTGAACCGCCTGGGCCGGGAGCAGGGGCCGCCACAAGGGTCGCCAGCCATGGGAGCCACCTCTGCCTTCTCCTGCAGGGCTCTTGCTCTGAACCAGGCCAGAACATCACGTGGAGGGAGCTGAAGAAGAGCTCGCCAGGCTCTGGGTTTATCAGAGGACTGTCTGAACAGTCACACGTCCGCATATCCTGAAGTTACCGTCTCACAGCTGAGAGCTGTCCGCAGGGAGCCTGGCCACCCACAGAGTGGGCTCCCCGCAGCCTCTCTGGGGCCGGTTGAATTAAGGAGAGTGCGAGAAAGAATCCGACCATCAGGGTGCTCAGACTTCTGGACTGACCCACACGCAGTCTGGGGCTTTGAAGGCTTCCAGTGGGGTTTTCAAACCAGAAGTCAGAGGGTCTGCGGGGAGCACCATCTGCCTTGGAATTCCCACCGCCTGGACCCCTGCTCACCCAGGCCATCCCACCCCCTGCTGCCTGCCACTGCCAGGCGGGAATATTCAGAGAAGAAATCAAGTCCTCGGAGCCCCAAATAGCAAACAGAAAATACCCGTTAGTCTCTCAGCTGTGTTTCTATGGCTCACAAACAAAGCATGCACACACGCAGAGCCCAGCACATGGAATCGGACTTGCTCTGGGTACCTGCTTGAACACGCTGCAGTGCTTTTGCTTTGTAGTAGATTAAAGTGGCAATTTCGTCTTTCTTCAAAAATAGAAGCTGACACTGTGAATGCCTCCAGCACCTCATTAGAGTGGTACAATAAGAACAGTGTTTCCTGGAATAAATAGCTTACAAAAGAGAGATGAAATTAAGTTCCACACGGAGAAGTAATGTAAACAAAAATGACAACATCTTTGGAAAACACTCCATCACATGGCAGACTGGGGCTCCCAAACCTTCCTGGTCACTGCTCCAGACCGACTCAAATAAACGGACTCCGAGCTCAGTGCCCGAGTGGGGACCGGCCAGCCTGACCAACCTTGCTTTGTCTGCGTCCACCCCCTGGACTGTGCCCCGATTCCAAACCCCCACTTCAGACTCCAGAGGCAAGCCAGGGACATGCATTACTTTGAAGGGGAAGAAGAGAGAAAGCGTCCTGGCCTTCTGCCCACAGATGCCCCAAGCTGGGAGGTGATGTGAAATCACGGTCCTGCCTCACACGGCAAGAGGGGCCACGGTGTCCAGGACAGACTCAGGCTCTGGGCCCCAGGCCCGCCACTGCCCACCCCCCAAAGTCTCTCTCCTGACCGGGGCGTCAGCTGGGGCTCCTCGGCATCAACGCCACTGCCCACGGGGGCCGGCACTTCCTTGGCGGGGGCTGGTGTTTAGCGGTCCCCGGCCTTGACCACTAGATGCCAGTACACCCCTGCCCTGCCCCATCCCAGTTCTGATCATCACCAATGTCTCCAGATATCGCTATATGTCCCCTGATGGGGGGCGCGGGGCTGCAGAGGGCAAAGTCACGTCCAGATAAGAACAGCTGCCTCAGACGAATCTGACCCAGGATGAGCCCTGCGATGACCGAAGAGAGCCCATGGCCATCGACGCATGGCTGACACTTGCCTTGTCAAACAGCATCGAGGAAAAACTATATAGTGTGCGTCCGAGACGGGAAAGGGACATACAGTGAGCCAAGCGAAACAGGTGACTGACGGGTGATGGAGGACAGATCACAAAAATTCAAGCTGATGAGTGCGTGTGCAAGCTCAGGCATGTCCGACTCTTTGTGACCCCGTGGACTGTAGCCCACCAGGCTCCTCTGTCCATGGGTTTTCTGGCAAGAATACTGGAGTGGGTTGCCATTTCCTTCTCCATCAAGCTGATAATGAGGTAAAAAGAAATAAAAGCAGTATTCAAGAATCTGGGTTTGTATTAAAACTTGAAAAACATGGAAGGACTTGGAGCTGTTCTGCCTCATTTTGGCACTGACTTGCACCCCGACTTCCAAAAGGTCTGAAGCTCCTAGACAACGGCACCGAGATGACCCAGGAACACAGCACTCTTCTCCTGAAGCGAGGTCTCCTGGCAGACAGAGGATCTGAGCTCTCCTCCGCCGTCTCCAGCCGCAGTCCTTGCTCTCTTCAGAAAACCTGCTTCTCCTGATTCCTGCAGCGGGAGCTCTCCTCACCGCCCTCCGCCATCGAGCAGAAGCAGTCCTGTGTGTGGCCGGCAGTGAACCCTACGGGCGTCCTGGGGGGCTGAGGGGGTGCTGGCGGAGCCGCCCTTGCTGCCTGCAGCCCAGGTGTCTCACCAGCCCCCGCCCGCCTCCAGACTCCACCCCGCGGGGTGTCCTTCCCCGAAGGCCCAGAAGCTGCTGCACAGCCCGAGGCTCCACCCCCCTCTCTGGCTTTGGGGGCACCCACACCCCAAGTCCATGGTTGGTTCTGGGGACACACTTTGGCCGGCCCTCGGAGTGGGAGCTGTCCTGCCTGGGGAGCCCAGGCCTGACCAGACGTAGTGCTTCTGTCTCTCGATTTTCTAGACGCTGATACACCTCGACTGGCAGGGCGCCCCTCACTTCTCAGATCAGCACCCCTGGGGCTTCTCTCCCTGCTGCTCTCCCATTTCTATAACAGAAATATTAGAAAGATGCAACTTAACGGTGCGTCCTCCAAAATGACCGTGGTGTTCACGACGGTGGACTGAAATACTGCCCGGAAGTGGGGACCATGTTACCGTAAATCGGCAGTGCGGGACGCCCAGCTGGCGGGAAGGAGGTGAACAGGAGGGCCCGCATCCAGCAGGCGTGGCTGTTAAATAAGATTCTTTGTGACTTGCAAAAAAAAAAGGAACATCGTGAGGAGTTATGGCTGCGTCCTCCCCCGCAGTAATCTACATGTGTTTATTTAATAAACAGAGATGGCTTTATTATACACGATTGATTTCCATATGCAACCGCCCCCTTATCTGTCACTTGTATCTAAGCACGCCGCTCTCTACGAATCCGCAAATGAAAAATCCAGCGGTGGGCACAGGAAGCTCATTTAACGTCGAGTGCAGTCAAAATCAAGATTTCTTTATTTGTAGTAACAACACTGTTAAATCAGAAAATGACTCTCCCTTCCTGCACGTCCTTCTTCCTTCACGACTCAGCCGTTTGATCATAAATTGTCGGGTGTCGGCGTGTCTCCTCCGCTCCCCACGCCGCCCAAGACAGATTAAAACCCCGCACACCGCCGACCAGCCTCGGCATACCATTAGCATATATATGAGATTTGAGACATTTTCTAATATTCTCCAGCAGAACTCATCTGTCAGCCAGGTGATGAATTATAAAAACTCTTAGCTTGTTTGGGAAATAAAAGGGAGGAGGGAGGGGAGGGGAAGAGGAAGGGCTCCGGGCCCCTCCCTGCACCCACCAGCGGTGTGCCCAGCATCCGCCCCACCGAAGGGGGCACGTGCCCTGCACGGAGACCGGCACCCTCGACAGGACGCGGTCCCCGGGGCAAAGGAAGACACCCTGTTCAAGAGGGCTCAGGAGTGCCACGTGTTTGCTTCTGGACCTGAGCCTCCGGGTTGTCAAAGCTTGGACATGTGAATTCAAGCCTGTGCATCCAAGCAGAGGGGGCGTCCTGTCTGCCCGGGAGTTAGGATATGCGTCAGTGCGCGAGCGGGTCTCGTTTCCATTGACTTGGTCGGCTCGTGTGTGGGACGAAGCTGAGCGCTGTGTCTGGCCAACTCCATTTCTAGGATCACAGTTCCAAACAGTAAGTTTATTTTCCCCCTAAACTTGACGTGGAGGCTTGGCCCATTCAGGCTGCTAACAGAACACCACAATCCGCACGTGTGTGTGTCTTATAAGCAACAGAAATGTGTTTCCCACGGCTCTGAAGGCCGGACATCCCTGAGCCAGAAGCCGGGAGCTCGGGCGAGGGCCCGGGCCGGTTCTGAGCTGCTCATCATGTTCTGCAGGATGGGAAAGGCCACAAAGTTCCAGAGGGTGTTGTATAATAAAGGGCACTAAACCCTCCATGGCGGCTCCTCCCACACCCCAACACCCCCCAAAGGCCTCACGTCCAACTGCCATCACCTGGGGGTTAGGATTCCAACCTATGAACCGAGGGGACACAGACGCTCCGACCACAGGAAGCACTAATGATGATTCAATCTGATGCTTCAGGAATGAGAAGAATTTGATAGCACGTAAGTCACTAAAACCAAACAGTTACTCAAGGCTCAGAAGCGCTCACGTCTTTAGCAGGGACACTCAGGCAGAGGCCACCCTCCCCAGGGTGCTGCCCTCTGCGCGCGGCTTCGCTGCCTCGCAGAAGCCCCCAGGAGGGCTGCATGGGGGCAGGGCCTGGGTGCTTCTGTGCGGCTCACCCTCACTGGATGCTCGTCCCCCACAAGGCCCCCTGAAAGCCGCGGTTCACCTGTTGCAGACACTGGGGCGGGAGGTGCCGTCCCTGGCCACACAGCTCCAGAAGCATCCATGTTTTCTCTGTGATTCATCAACACTGAGCACCCATTTCTAATGCAGAGACCATCATGAGCTACCATCGTTCTTTCCCAGATTTCTGACTTTGTTAATTAAAGGGAGCCCCTTGGAAACAGACTCTGATCCTCACTGCTGCCCAGACCGAAAGGTCAAAGCCGGCTCCAGGGCTGCACTCTCTGGGGAGGGCCACGAGGGAAGCCAGAGGCACGTGAGCGTCCCCGCGCAGGGCTGGCGCTTGGCCAGAGCCGGGGAGCCAAGGCCCCGTGCGGAGTGGATGGATGCGGGCCCGGCGCGTGGGTCACAGGCGGACCATGCTCATTCTAATGGGTGGGGGACCGCCAGCCAGACGGCCTCCAGCGTGGGTGCCACCAACATGTGGGCATCAGTTAATCTGTGTGTGAACAAATAGGCATCTCGGGGATGATGTTTACTTTAAGGAGTGTGTGTCCAAAGCCGAGCAGAGGACGGGGGTCCTCGGACACTGAGGTTGCCTAGCATGACCCATGGCCCCGAAAGGGAGCAGGCATTTCATCAACATTGATCTCCATGAAATGGGAGATGAAAGCAATTCATGGACAATAATTCTTTACCATTTCCACGAGAAGTTAAAAACGTCTTGACAAAAATCATCCAAGAACAGTAAAACGCCTGCAGAGATGTCGGTCCATTAAGTATCGTCTCACTGAGCGGGGGAAGTGTCGCCCTGGTGTCTGAACTAAGAAGATCGTGGCTCCTGGGTACCAGCCCGGGCCCCTGGCCATCCTCCCCACCGGGGGGCTCTGTGTGGGCAGCTCACGGCTTCCGGGGCCACCGTGTCCTCCTGCTTCTTCTCAGTGTCATGTCCAAACTGAACACGGGCCCACGGAATCCTGTCCATCAGGGCAGGAAGGCGGGTGTCTTCCTCATTCCCCTCAGGAGGCGGCTGGGGACGAGGCCCCCTGACAGCTGGGGTCTCGGTGGGCGAGGCCGCCTCACGGCAGTCCCCCCACAAAGGCAGCACAGACTGGGCTCGACCCTGGGGGCCTCCCCAGGAGGAGGGTGCCGTGACCGGGACTCTGGGCCAGGGAACGGCGCGTCCCTCTCTGTGGCCCCCGAGGCCACCGGCCTGACCCTCACCACGCGGGGGGCGGGGGCCTGTTCTGTGAGGCCCCCACCTCGGATGAGCCCGCTCGTGACTGTGTCTAAGCAGGCAGAGCAGGAGTGTGCCCTCCAGTCTTCTGAGGGAAAGGGCAACCCGTGCTCACCATTGCTCCCTGCAGGGCATCTGTCAGAGCACCCTGTGGAAGCCTGCACCTCCTGGAGACCAGTCGCCCAGGTTGGAGATGACCCCATCCCACGGCGGGGACACACCCAGGCGGGGCTTCCTTCCTACTCGGGCCCAGGAGCCCCCGCGAGGAGCCGGCCTTTCCTGGGTCAGGAG